>CM051257.1:86263068-86565568 GCA_027921565.1 Artemia sinica | reverse complement strand
GTCTTGAAATGCAAGAGTTGGAAAATTGGGGTCTTAGTCCACCAGCCTGAATGGTGGAAATCCACTAGCTCAATATTGGGGTCTCAGTCCACCAGTCTGAATGATGGAAATTCACTGTTTAAGTTAGGTTAGGTTAACTTATCATGAGCGCTCATGATAAGTTAACCTAACCTTTTCCGGCGAGTATGGTTAGGCTAGGCTAGATTATGTTAGGTTAGGTTAAGTTAGCTTAGGTTAGCCCATGTATGCTTCACTTAGGTTAGCTTAGGTTAGGTGAGAGACAGGCAAAAAGTTAGGTGTATGATTAGGTTAGGTTAGGTTAGATTAAGTTAGGTTAAGTTAGGTTAGGCTAGGTTAGCCTACGTACGCGCGCGTACGTAGGCTAACCTAGCCTAACCTAACCTGGGCTAACCTAACCTAACTTAACCTAACCTAACTTAATCTAGCTTAACCTAACCATACTCCCCAGAAAAGGTTAGGTTAACTTATCATGAACGCTCATGATAAGTTGACCTAATCTAACTTAAACAGTGAATTTCCACCATTCAGCCTGGTGGACTGAGACCCCAATATTGAGCTAGTGGATTTCCAGCATTCAGGCTGGTGGACTAAGACCCCAATTCTGAGCTAGTGAATTTCCACCGTTCAGGCTGGTGGACTGGGACCCCAATACTGAGCTAGTGGATTTCCACCATCGATCTGGTGGACTATGAGCCCAATTTTCCAACTCTTGCATTTCATGACAGAAATTCAAAATGAACTTCGAAAAATCAAGAGAATGTAACTGTGAGAAGGTAAAGCACAACAAGTCACTACTGAAATATTCCAATTCTTGCATTTCACGACAGAAATTCAAAATGAAATTTGAAAAATTAAGACAATGTAACTGTGATATGGTAAGTGTGTAAGTTTTTGTGTGTGTGTAAGTTTTGATGTGTGTGTGTGTGTAAGTTTTCGTGTGTGTGTGCGTAAGTTTTCGTGTGTGTGTGTGTAAGTTTTTGTGTGTGTGTGTAAGTTTTTGTACGTGTGTGTGTAAGTTTTTGTGTGTGTAAGTTTTTGTGTGCATGTAAGTTTTTGTGTGCATGTAAGTTTTTGCGTGTGGGTGTAAGTTTTTGTGTGTGTGTGTGTGAGTTTTTGTGTGTCTAAGCTTTTGTGTGTGTAAGTTTTGACGTGTGTGTGTGTAAGTTTTCGTGTGTGTGTGTGTGTGTGTAAGTTTTTGTGTGCATGTAAGTTTTCATGTGCATGTGTAAGTGTGTGTGTGTGTGTGTGTGTGTGTGTGTGTGTGTGTGTGTGTGTGTGTGTGTGTGTGTGTGTGTGTGTGTGTGTGTGTGTGTAAGTTTTTGTGTGTGTGTAGGTTTTTGTGTGCATGTAAGTTTTTGTGTGCATGTAAGTTTTTGCATGTGGGTGTAAGTTTTTGTGTGTGTGTGTAAGTTTTTGTGTGTCTAAGCTTTTGTGTGTGGGTGTAAGTTTTTGTGTGTGTTTGTAAGTTTGTGTGTGTTTGTGTGTGTGTGTAAGTTTTTTTTTGTGTGTGTGTGTGTGTGTGTGTATGTTTGTGTGTGTGTGTGTGTGTGTGTGTGTGTGTGTGTGTGTGTGTGTGTGTGTGTGTGTGTGTGTGTTGTGTGTGTGTGTGTGTGTGTGTGTGTGTGTGTGTGTGTAAGTTTTTGTGTGTGTAAGTTTTGGCGTGTGTGTGTAAGTTTTCGTGTGTGTGTCTGTAAGTTTTGTGTGTGTGTGTGTGTGCGTAAGTTTTTGTGCATGTGTGTGTGAGTTTTTGTTGTGTGTAAGTTTTTTTTTTTTGTGTGTGTGTGTGTGTGTAAGTTTTTGTGTGTGTGTAAGTTTTGGCGTGTGTGTGTGTGTAAGTTTTCGTGTGTGTGTGTGTGTGTGTGTGTGTGAGTTGTGTGTGTGTGTGTGTGTGTGTGTGTGTGTGTAAGTTTTTGTGTGCGTGTAACTTTTTGTGTGCATGTAAGTTTTCGTGTGCATGTGTATGTTTTTGTGTGTGTGTGTGTGTGTCTGTGTGTGTGTGTGTGTGTGTAAGTTTGTGTGTGTGTGTGTGTGTGTGTGTAAGTTTTGACGTGTGTGTGTAAGTTTTCGTGTGTGTGTGTGTGTAAGTTTTCATGCGCATGTGTAAGTTTTTGTGTGTGTAAGTTTTGGCGTGTGTCTGTAAGATTTCGTGTGTATGTGTGTAAGTTTTGTGTGTGTGTGTGTAAGTTTTTGTGCGTGTGTGTGTGAGTTTTTTTGTGTTCATGTGTAAGTTTTTGTGTGTGTGTGTGTGTGTGTGTGTGTGTGTGTGTGTGTGTGTAAGTTTTTGTGTGTGTGTAAGTTTTGGCGTGTGTGTGTGAGTTTTCGTGTGTTTGTGTGTGTAAGTTTTGTGTGTGTGTGTGTGTGTAAGTTTTTGTGTGCATGTAAGTTTTTGTCTGCATGTAAGTTTTCGTGTGCATGTGTAAGTTTTTGTGTGTGTGTGTGTGTGTAAGTTTTGTGTGTGTGTGTGTGTGTGTGTAAGTTTTTGTGTGTGAGTGTGTGAGTTTTTTTGTGTTCATGTGTAAGTTTTTGTGTGTGTGTGTGTGTGTGTGTGTGTGTGTGTGTGTGTGTAATTTTGTGTGTGTGTGTAAGTTTTGGTGTGTGTGTGTGTGAGTTTTCGTGTGTGTGTGTGTGTGTGTGTAAGTTTTGTGTGTGTGTGTGTGTGTGTGTGTGTGTTTAAGTTTTGTGTGTGTGTGTGTGTGTGTGTGTGTGTGTGTAAGTTTTGGCGTGTGTGTGTAAGTTTTGGCGTGTGTGTGTGTGTGTGTGTGTGTGTGTGTGTGTGTGTGTGTGTGTGTGTGTGTGTGTAAGTTTTGGCGTGTGTGTTTGTGTAAGTTTTCGTGTGTGTGTGTGTGTAAGTTTTCGTGTGCATGTGTAAGTTTTTGTGTGTGTAAGTTTTGGCGTGTGTGTGTAAGTTTTCGTGTGTGTGTGTGTAAGTTTTGTGTGTGTGTGTGTGTGTAAGTTTTTGTGCGTGTGTGTGTGAGTTTTTTTTTGTGTTCATGTGTAAGTTTTTGTGTGTGTGTGTGTGTGTGTGTGTGTGTGTGTGTAAGTTTTTGTGTGTGTGTGTGTAAGTTTTAACGTGTGTGTGTGAGTTTTCGTGTGTGTGTGTGTGTGTGTGTGTGTAAGTTTTTGTGTGCAGGTAAGTTTTTGTGTGCATGTAAGTTTTCGTGTGCATGTGTAATTGCAAATCATAGGTTTCAGACAGCATTCACCAACGAAATACTAGGAAACCTTATCTCAGAAAAGTCTGAAATAACAAACTATTCATCCCAAACTAGAAGTTTCAGTCAACAAACGCCTATGAGAGATTAAGAATCATAACTCTGAAAAGTCCGAAAAGCAAACTACACCTCCCAAATCATGATTTTCTGACAACACACACCTATGAAAGGCTAAGAAATCTAGCTCAGAAAAGTCAAAAATAGCAAATTAACCATCCCAAATCATAGGTTTCAGTCAACACACACCTACGAATGGCTAAGAAACCTAGCTCAGAAAAGTCAAAAAATAGCAACCCACACATCCCAAATCATAGGTTTCAGACACCACACACCTATGAGAGACTGAGAAATCTGGTTATGAAAAGTCAGAAATAGTAATTTACATATCCCAAATCATAAGTTTCAGACAACACTCACCTATGAACGGCTAAGAAACCTAGCTCAGAAAAGTCAAAAATAGCAAACTAGTCATCCCAAACTATAGGTTTCAGACAACAAACACCTATGAGTGACTAAGAAATCCAGCTCAGAAAAGTCAAAAGTAGCAATCCACCCATCCCAAATCATAGGTTTCAGACAACACATACCTATGAAAGACTAAGAAATCCAGCTCAGAAAAGTCAAAAATAGCAAACTACATATCCCAAATCATAGGTTTCAGTCAACACACACCAACGAAAGACTAAGAAACCTAGCTCAGAAAAGTCAAAAATAGCAAACTACTCATCCCAAACTATTGGTTTCAGACAACATTCACCTACGAAATACTAGAAAACCTTAGCTCAGAAAAGCCTGAAATAGCAAATTAACCATCCCAAATCATAGGTTTCAGTCAACACATACCTATGAAAGGCTAAGAAACCTAGCTCAGAAAAGTCGAAAATAGCAAACTACTCATCCCAAACTATTGGTTTCAGACACCACACACCTATGAAAGACTAAGAAATCCAACTCAAAAAAGCCCGAAATAGTAATTTACATATCCCAAATCATAAGTTTCAGACAGCATTCACCTACGAAATACTAAGAAACCTTAGCTCAGAAAAGTCTGAAATAACCAACTACTCATCCCAAACTCGAAGTTTCAGACAACAAACACCTATGAGTGACTAAGAATCCTAGCTCTGAAAAGTCTAAAAAGCAAACTACACCTCCCAAATCATAATTTTCAGAAAGGACACACCTATGAAAGGCTAAGAAATCTAGCTCAGAAAAGTCAAAAATAGCAAATTAACCATCCCAAATCATAGGTTTCAGTCAACACACACCAACGAAAGACTAAGAAACCTAGCTCAGAAAAGTCAAAAATAGCAAACTACTCATCCCAAACTATTGGTTTCAGACAACATTCACCTACGAAATACTAGAAAACTTTAGCTCAGAAAAGCCTGAAATAGCAAACTAAACATCCCAAATCATAATTTTCTAACAACACATATCTATGAAAGGCTAAGAAACCTAGCTCAGAAAAGTCGAAAATAGCAAACTACACATCCCAAATCATAGGTTTCAGACACCACACACCTATGAAAGACTAAGAAATCCAACTCAGAAAAGTCAAAAATAGCAAACTACATATCCCATATCATAAGTTTCAGTCACCACACACCTATGAAAGACTAAGAAATCCAACTCAAAAAAGCCCAAAATAGTAATTTACATATCCCAAATCATAAGTTTCAGACAGCATTCACCTACGAAATACTAAGAAACCTTAGCTCAGAAAAGTCAAAAATAGCCAACTACTCATCCCAAACTCGAAGTTTCAGACAACAAACACCTACGAGTGACTAAGAATCCTAGCTCTGAAAAGTCCAAAAAGCAAACTACACCTCCCAAATCATAATTTTCAGAAAGGACACACCTATGAAAGGCTAAGAAATCTAGCTCAGAAAAGTCGAAAATAGCAAACTACATATTCCAAATCATAGGTTTCAGTCAACACACACCAACGAAAGACTAAGAAATCCAACTCAGAAAAGTCAAAAATAGCAAACTACTCATCCCAAACTATTGGTTTCAGACAACATTCACCTACGAAATACTAGAAAACTTTAGCTCAGAAAAGCCTGAAATAGCAAACTAAACATCCCAAATCATAATTTTCTAACAATACATATCTATGAAAGGCTAAGAAACCTAGCTCAGAAAAGTCGAAAATAGCAAACTACACATCCCAAATCATAGGTTTCAGACACCACACACCTATGAAAGACTAAGAAATCCAACTCAGAAAAGTCAAAAATAGCAAACTACATATCCCATATCATAAGTTTCAGTCACCACACACCTATGAAAGACTAAGAAATCCAACTCAAAAAAAGCCCGAAATAGTAATTTACATATTCCCAAATCATAAGTTTCAGACAGCATTCACCTACGAAATACTAAGAAACCTTAGCTCAGAAAAGTCAAAAATAGCCAACTACTCATCCCAAACTCGAAGTTTCAGACACCACACACCTATGAAAGACTAAGAAATCCAACTCAGAAAAGTCAAAAATAGCAAACTACATATCCCAAATCATAAGTTTCAGTCAACACACACCAAGGAAAGGCTAAGAAACCTAGCTCATAAAAGCCTGAAAAAGCAAACTACTCATCCCAAACTATTGGTTTCAGACAACATTCACCTAGGAAATACTAGGAAACCTTAGCTCAGAAAAGCCTGAAGTAGCAAACTACACATCCCAAATCATAGGTTTCAGACAACACACATCAACGAACGACGGGGGATCGGGGAAGGACCTTTGGGACCCAGGGAGGACGTTTGGGGGTCCGGGGGGGGGGGCAGTTGGGGACCGGTGGAGGGCCTTTGGGACCCCGTTGGTCCTTTGGGAGCTCGATGGGCCTTTGGGGGGCTGGTGGGCCCTTGAGGACCAGGGGAGGGCCTTTGAGGGTCTGAGGAGGGCGTTTGGGGGGCTGGGGCTCTTTGGGAGCTTGGGGGACCTTTGAGGACCGAGCGCTTCCTTCGGGGTTGGGGTAGGAGGATCGGAACCCTTTGGGGTTGGGGTAGAGGACCTCACAACACTGTTCAAATGAAACTTGTGTATTATAACGACCACACTCAAAACGTGTTCTAAAACCTTTTCTAAAATCATCTTTTAAAATGTCTCTAACTGTTTCGCCCAAATAATCCCATAACCTGTCTAAAACAGTTTCGCCCAAATAATCCCTAAACGTAATTCAGCGTGTTCCTTTGTTTGGCATCCCTGCGCTGGCTTATTTCAATTATTTGGAAACCTTTTTGCGCGCTAAGATCAAAACATTTGCTCGGAAACGATTCTTCTGGAAGAACTCCAGACATTAATAAACTTCGCGCCGGAGACAATTCAAACAATCATGACATCATGTGTGATCTAACTGTTTCTCGGAAACATTTCTGTTCGAAATCCAAAGACATTAATTAACTTTACGTTTTCTGTCAGACATTAATTAACTGTTTCCCGGGAACTCGTAACATCTGGCTCGAATAACAATAACAAATACTATTTCTGGATCATAACATCCGCCTCGAACAGGAAGGAAGTGTCATTAACTGTTTCTCGGAACCTCATAACATCTGGCTTGAATAACAATAACAAATACTATTTCTGGATCATAACATCTGCCTCGAACAGGAAGGAAGTGTCATTGACCTGCCCCCATTAGACTCAATAATCCATAAAAACATCAAATAATCAACACACATAACCATCCATGAAAACAGACATAAATGTGACAAACTTCCTGTTTTTTCATTCTCACTGACAAAATCCATAAAACCATCCATAAATGTGACAAAATTCCTGTTTTTTCAAATTCTCACTGACAAAGTCCATAAACCACGTGGCTCTATGCCCATATATGGTGTTCGCGTCGGAGATATTATGGCATCTCTACTGCCCTGGGGGCATATAAGAACAATGTTGGCACAATGTATTATTTATTAATTTTTTCCTTTAGAGCAGGGCACTTCGTATCGAAGAAGTTGTCGTAGAAACTTCGAAAAGCGCTCATTCAATTGGAAATTGGAGTGGCCTTCCCCTTTTTAATAGTCGAAAGTGATTGGAAGCTGACTAACACCCCTTCTATGCCCACCATTTCCCGAACCACATCCAATCAAAATTTTGAGATAGCCATTATGTCCAGCGTAGTTGATTTCCAGATAGAAATTTTGTTTTTGAGGACAGTCCCCCTTAGGGTAAGCCCTTAGGGCAAGGGTTGTAAGTTATGCCCTGGGGGCATATAAGGTTTTTATAGAAGGCGTTGTCGTAGAAATTTTAAGAAGGCCCATTCATTTGGAAATTAAAAGGGCTAGTGCCCTTTTATATAGTCAAAAGTGATTAGAGGGCAACTAACCCGTCTCTCAATCTCACCTTTTCCCCAAACACATCTAATAAAAACTTTGAGATAGCCATTTTATTCAATGTAGTTTTAAGTTCTGAAAATTATGTCTTTGAGGATGATAACCCCCCACAGCCCTCAGGGCAAGGGTTGTAAATTATGCCCAGGGGGCATATAAGTTTTTTATATAACGCGTTGTCGTGGAAATTTCAAAAAGGGCTCATTCGATTGGAAATTGAGATGGTTAGTGCCCTTTTTAATAGTCAAAAGTGATTAGAAAGCAACTAGCACCCCTTCCACGCCTACCATTTCCCCAAACACATCCAATAAATGTTTTTAGATAGCCATTTTGTTCCACGCAGTTCAAAGTTCAGGAAATTATACCTTTGAGCAGGACACTCCCCCCAAAGTCTTCAGGGCAAGGGTTATAAGTTACGCCCTGGGGTTATATAAAGTTTTTATTGAAATCTATGTGGTAGAAACTTGAAAAAGGGCTCATTCGATTGGAAATTCAAAGGGCTAGTGCCCTTTTTAATAGTCAAAAGTGATTTGAAGGCAACAAACCCCCCTCTTACGCCCATCTTTTCTCCAAACACATCCAATCAATATTTTAGATAGCCATTTTGTTTAGCGTAATTGATTTCCAGATATAAAATGTATTTTTGAGGAGGATACTCCCCAACAACCCTCAGAGCAAGGGTTTTAAGTTATGCCCTCGGGGGATATAAGGGATTTATAGAAGGCGTTGTCGTAGAAACTTCAAAACAGGCTCACTCCCTTGAAAATTCAAAGGGCTAGTGCCCTTTTTAATTGTCGAAAGTGATTTGAAGGCAACTAACCCTCCCTTTCACGCCCAACTTTTCTGCAAACACATCCAATCAATATTTTAGGCAGCGCACTAGCGCTGCCTAAAATATTCCCTGAAAGACTTTTTCCCTGAAAAGACTATGTCAATATAAAACGAACATAAATTCATTAAAAAAACTTTTTCCACAAAATAAGTTTTTCAAAGAAAAGTAAAGCACTCCATTAAACAAAAAATGAGCAAAAATAAAATCAAATAATCTACCAAGCGTGAAACTACCACAAATCAGCATCGATAAATAAATGAAACCCAAAACGAACAGAAATTACAATAAATAATTGAGTCAAACTCAAAACGAGCAGTAATTAATATAAGTTGGGTGCAAAACCCTTATGCCTTTCCAAGGCCAGAACAAAATTTGCTCTTTACTGAAAAAATACAAATGAATGTGCATTGTCAGTTTAATATACATATACTGATATTTGGTAATCAAAATGTTAATATTATTTGATTTATTAAAGTTATGAAAGTAAAAACATTTATATTTTTTTCAGTAAAGTGCAAATTTTGTTCTGGCCTTGGGAAGGCATAAGGGTTTTGCGCCCAACTTATGTTAATTTCTGCTCGTTTTGAATTTGACTCGGTTATTTATTGTAATTTCTGTTGGTTTTGGGTTTCATTTATTTATCGATGTTGATTTGTGGTAGTTTCACGCTTTGTAGATTATTTGATTTTATTTTTGCTCATTTTTTGTTTAATGGAGTTCTTTACTTTTCTTTGAAAAACCTATTTTGTGGAAAGAGTTTTTTTAAATTAATTTCATTCAAAGAGTCAGGGTTAACCGGTCCTACTACATATTTAAAAGGTCCATTGGAGTTCGATAGAGTTGCATTGAAATCACCCAACACGGCCAAAAAAGCGTGAGGGGAAATCGAAGATAGAGCAAATGTTGGAGCTGAGTAGAATTTGTCTTTTTCGTCAGTAGAAAGGGGTTATTACATACAGGGCGAACAAACTGCTGCCATCTATAATCGAGTCTAACGGGACAGTGTAAATGACACCTTTTTCAAGGTCAATCAGGGATGTTTCTAAGCCTAATGGATACAGACGGGAGTGACGCAATATCTTCACTGATGTTACATAATTTATTCATGGTTTATTGATCCACGAAGGGAACTAGATTTCTGAGAAATTGATTACATCATTGAAGGGGACAGGTTTTCTGGGAAATTGATTTACATAATCGACAGGGAATTCTATCATGAGGGGATTTCATTTTTAAATATGGCTTCTCTGTTCTTTAGGTCTGAGAGATAAATTAATATTCTATTTTAAATATTGCTTCTCTGGTCTTTAAGTCTGAGGGATAAATATTAATATTCTATCGAAGCCATAATAGTGTAACTAGGAACACCTTAGATTTTTTCAGAAATTCATAATAGATCAAGACAGATTGAATATATTTTACGCGGGAAGTGGTTTTCAGGGAATCTCAAATGTGACAGCGCAGGGATGCAAAACAAAGGAACGAGCAGGAATTACATTTACGGGATTATTTGGGCGAAACAAATTAATTGACCTTTTAGGGATTTTTTGGGCAAAACAGTTTGAGACATTTTATAAGATGACTTGCGGTGAAACTCTTTGGTCGTTATAATACAAAGTTCCATTTGAACAGTGTTGTAAGGTCCCCTACCCCAAACCCCAAAGGGGCCCCCGCCCAACTTTTTTGCCCCCCCCCCCCCCCCCCATTTTTACGCTTTTTTGGCGCTCTTCAGACATAGAAGGGCCCCTCCCCCGGTCCCAAATAGGGCCCCCTCCCCCAGGCCCCCAAAGAGCCCCCCCGGCCCCCCATTTTTTAAAACTTTTTGTTTTGCGCACTTGAGACACAGAAGAGACCCCCCCCCCCCCCAACTTTTTGGCTCCCCCCGAATATATCTTTTCAGAACAAGTTCTTTACGTAATTTCCGTCATAAACCAATTTTACAAATTGAAGTACTCATCCTTATTACCCACAACTTTACATTATGGCTTTTTGAATACCCCAACACCAAGCAATACTTTTCAAAAGGCTTTATTATATCTTTTCAGAACAAGTTCCTTTCTTAATATCCCTCTTAAACCTATTTTACAAGTTGAAGTACTCATCCTTTTCACCCATAACTTTACCTTACGGATTTTTGCATACCCCAACACCAAGAAATACTTTCCAAAATGCTTTATTAAATTATTTCAGAACAAGTTCTTTTCTTAATGTTCCTACTAAACTAATTTTACAAGTTGAAGTACTCATCCTTTTCACCCACAACTTTACTTTATGGCTTATTTGAATACCACAACACCAAGCAATACTTTTCAAAGGCTTTATTATATTTTTCCGAACAAGTTCTTTTCTTAATATCCCTCTTAAACCCATTTTACCAGTTGAAGTGCTCATTCTTTTGACACACAACTTTACCTTACGGCTTTTTGCATACCCCCACACCAAGCAATACTAATTAAAAGGCATTATTATATTATTTCAGAACAAGTTCTTTTCTTAATGTCCCTTCTAAACCAATTTTACAAGTTAAAGTACCCATCCTTTTCACCCACAACTTTACTTTATGGCTTTTTGAATACCCCAACACCAAGCAATACATTTTAGTTTTAGTTAAGTGTTTTTGGACTTGTAGTTTAGTTTTAGCTAAGCGTTTTAGTTTAGAGTTTTAGCCTAGAGTCATAGCTTAGAGTTTTTCGTTGCACTTTTAGTTTAGTTTAGTATTAGTTAAGAGTTTTAGTTTAGAGTTGTAGTTTAGTTTTAGTAAAGAGTTTTAGTTTAGAGTTGTAGTTTAGTTTTAGTAAAGAGTTTTAGTTTAGAGTTGTAGTTTAGTTTTAGTTAAGAGTTTTAGTTTAGAGTTTAGAATTTTAGCTTAGAGTCTTAGCTTAGAGTTTTAGTTAGAGTTATAGTTTAGTTTAATTTTAGTTAAGAGTTTTTGTTTAGAGCTTAGAGTTTTAGCTTAGAGTTTAGAGTTTTAGTTTAGAGTCTTAGCTTAGCGTTTTAGTTAGTTATAGATTAGTTTAGTTTTAGTTTAGAGTTTAGAGTTTTAGTTAGAGTTATAGTTTAGTTTAATTTTTGTTAAGAGTTTTAGTTTAGAGTTGTAGTTTAGTTTTAGTTAAGAGTTTTAGTTTAGAGTTGTAGTTTAGTTTTAGTTAAGAGTTTTAGTTTAGAGTTGTTGTTTAGTTTTAGATATGAGTTTTAGTTTAGAGTTTTAGTTTGATATTAGCTTACAGTTTTAGTTAGAGTTATAGTTTAGTTTAGTTGTAGTTCAGAGTCTAGAGTTTCAAGTTAGACTCTCAGCACTTAGAGTTTTAGTTAGAGTTATATTTTATTTTAGTTTTAGTTAAGTATTTTTGAATTTTTAGTTTAGTTTTAGCTAAACGCTTTAGTTTAGAGTTTTAGCCTAGAGTCATAGCTTAGAGTTTTTCGTTGCACTTTTAGTTTAGTTTAGTTTTAGATAAGAGTTTTAGTTTAGAGTTTCAGTTTGGTATTAGCTTACAGTTTTAGTTAGAGTTATAGTAGTTAAGAGTTTTAGTTTAGAGTTTAGAGTTTTAGTTTAGAGTCTTAGCTTAGAGTTTTAGTTAGAGTTATAGTTTAGTTTAGTTTTAGTTAAGAGTTTTTGTTTAGATTTTAGAGTTTTAGTTTAGACTTTAGAGCTTTAGTTAGTGTTTAGACTTTTAGTAGTTTTTGTTTAGATTTTAGAGTTTTAGTTTAGACTTTAGAGCTTTAGTTAGTGTTTAGACTTTTAGTTTAGAGTCTTAGCTTAGAGTTTTAGTTCTATTTATAGTTTAGTTTAGTTTTAGTTGAGAATTAACAGTTTTAGTTTAGTCTTAGCTTAGAGTTTTTGTCAGAGTTATAGTTCATTTTAGTTTTAGTTAGGAGCCTTAGTTTAGATCTCTAGTTTAGTATTACTCAAGAGTTTTAGTTTAGAGTTTATAGTTTCAGTTTAGTTTTACTTTAGAGTTTAAGTTAGAGTTATAGTTTTAGTTAAGAGTTAGTTAGTTTAGATATTGGAGTTTTAGTTTTGAGTCTTAGCTTAGATTTTTAGTTAGAGTTATTTATTAGTTTAATTTTAATTTAGAGTTTTAGTTTAGAGTGTTAGCTTAGAGTTTTAGTTAGAGTTTAGTTTAGTTTTAGTTAATAATTTTAATTTAGAGGCGTTGTTTAGTTTTAGATAAGAGTTTTAGCTTAGAGTTTAGAGTTTTAGTTAAGAGTTTTGTTTAGAGTTTAGAGTTTTAGTTTAGAGTTTAGAGTTTTAGTTTATAGTATAGAGTTTTAGTTTAGAGTCTTAGCTTAGAGTTTTAGTTAGTTATAGATTAGTTTAGTTTTAGTTAAGAGTTTAGTTAGAGTTATAGTTAAGTTAAGTTTTAGTTAAGTGTTTTAGTTTAGAGTTGTTGTTTAGTTTTAGATAAGAGTTTTAGTTTAGAGTTTAGAGTTTTAGTTTGGTGTCTTAGCCTACAGTTTTTGTTAGAGTTATAGTTTAGTTTAGTTTTAGTTTGGATTCTAGAGTTTTAAGTTAGGGTCTTAGCCTAGAGTTTTAGTTAGAGTTTAGAGTTTTAGTTTAGAGTCTTAGCTTAGAGTTTTAGTTCTTTTTATGGTTTAGTTTAGTTTTAGTTGAGAATTTAGAGTTTTAGTTTATAGTCTTAGCTTAGAGTTTATGTTAGAGTTATAGTTTAGTTTAGTTTTAGTCAGGAGCTATAGTTTAGATCTCTAGTTTAATTTTACTTAAGAGTTTTAGTTTAGAGTTTATAGTTTTAGTTTACAGTTTTACTTTAGAGTTTTAGTTAGAGTTATAGTTTAGTTTTAGTTAAGAGTTTTAGTTTAGATGTTGGAGTTTTAGTTTAGAGTCTTACCTTAGAGTTTTAGTTAGAGCTATAGTTTAGTTTAGTTTTAGTTAAGAATTTTAGTTTAGAGGTGTTGTTAAGTTTTAGATAAGAGTTTTAGTTTAGAGTTTTAGTTAGAGTTATAGTTTAATTTAGTTTTAGTTTAGAGTCTAGAGTTTTAATTTAGAGAGTTAGCTTAAAGTTTTAGTTAGAGTTATAGTTTACTTTAGTTTAAGTTAAGAGTTTTAGTTTAGACTTATAGTTTAGTTTTAGTTTAGAGTTTTAGTTTAGACTTATAGTTTAGTTTAGAGTTTAGAGTATTAGCTTAGAATCGTAGCTTAGAGTTTTTGTTAGAGTTATAGTTTAGTTTCAGTTAAGAGCTTTAGTTTAGACTTGTAGTTTAGTTTTAATTAAGAGTTTTAGTTTAGAGTCTTAGCTTAGAGTTTTAGTTAGAGTTATAATCTAGTCTACTTTAGTATTAGTTTAGAGTTGTAGTTTAGTTAACAGTTTTAGTTTAGAGTTGTAGTTTAGTTTTAGTTAAGAGTTTTAGCTTAGAGATGTAGTTTAGTTTTACTTAAGAGTTTTAGTTTAGAGTCTTAGCTTAGAGATTTAGTTAGAATTATAGTTTAGTTTAGTTTTAGCTAGAAGCTTTAGTTTTGATCTCTAGTTTAGTTTTACTTAAGAGTTTAGTTTAGAGTTCATAGTTTTAGTTTACAGTTTTACTTTAGAGTTTTAGCTAGAGTTGTAGTTTTAGTTTAGTTTAGATATTGAACTTATAGCTTTGTGTCTTAGCTTAAAGTTTTTGTTAGAATTATAGATTAGTTTAGTTTTAGTTAAGAATTTTAGTTTAGAAATGCTGTTTAGTTTTAGTTAATAGTTTTTGTTTAGAGTTTTAGTTAGAGTTATAGTTTAATTTAGTTTTAGTTTAGAGTCTAGAGTTTTAATTTAGAGTGTTAGCTTACAGTTTTAGTTAGAGTTATAGTTTACTTTAGTTTTAGTTAAGAGTTTTAGTTTAGACTTTATAGTTTCAGTTTACAGTTTTACTTTAGAGTTTTAGTTATAGTTACAGTTTTAGTTAAGAGTTTTAGTTTAGATATTGGAGTTTTAGTTTTGAGTCTTAGCTTAGATTTTTAGTTAGAGTTATTTATTAGTTTAGTTTTAATTTAGAGTTTTAGTTTAGAGTCTTAGCTTAGAGTTTTAGTTAGAGTTTTATTTTAGTTTAGTTTTAGTTAATAATTTTAATTTAGAGGCGTTGTTTAGTTTTAGGTAAGAGTTTTAGTTTAGAGTTTAGAGTTTTAGTTAAGAGTTTTGTTTAGAGTTTAGAGTTTTAGTTTAGAGTTTAGAGTTTTAGTTTATAGTATAGAGTTTTAGTTTAGAGTCTTAGCTTAGAGTTTTAGTTAGAGCTATAGTTTAGTTTAGTTTTAGCTAAGAGTTTTAGTTTAGAGCTGTAGTTTAGTTTTAGTCAAGAGTTTTAGTTTAGAGTTTTAGTTTGGTATTAGCTTACAGTTTCAGTTAGAGTTATAGTTTAGTTTAGTTTTAGTTAAGAGTTTTAGTTTAGAGTTATAGTTTAGTTTTAGTTTAGCGTTCTAGTTTAGTTTTAGGTAAGAGTTTTAGTTTAGAGGTTTGAGTTTCAGCTTAGAGTCCTATCGTAGAGTTTTAGTTAAAGTTATAGTTTAGTTTAGTTTTTGTTAGTTATAGATTAGTTTAGTTTTAGTTAAGAGTTTAGTTAGAGTTATAGTTTAGTTTAGTTTTAGTTTGGATTCTAGAGTTTTAAGTTAGGGTCTTAGCCTAGAGTTTTAGTTAGAGTTTAGAGTTTTAGTTTAGAGTCTTAGCTTAAAGTTTCTGTTATATTTATAGTTTAGTTTAGTTTCAGTTGAGAATTTAGAGTTTTAGTTTAGAGTGTTAGCTTAGAGTTTTAGTTAGAGTTATAGTTTAGTTTAGTTTTAGCTAGGAGCTTTATTTTAGATCTCTAGTTTAGTTTTACTTAAATGTTTTAGTTTAGAGTTCATAGTTTTAGTTTACAGTTTTAGTTAAGAGTTTTAGTTTAGATATTGAAGTTATAGTTTTGAGTCTTAGCTTAGAGTTTTAGTTAGAGTTATAGTTTACTTTAGTTTTAATTCAGAGCTTTAGTTTAGAGTCTTAGCTTAGAGCTTTAGTTAGAGTTATAGTTTAGTTTAGTTTTAGTTAAGAATTTTAGTTTAGAGGTGTTGTTTAGTTTTAGTTAAGAGTTTTTGTTTAGAGTTCAGAGTTTTAGTTAGAGTTATAGTTTAGTTTAGTTTTAGTTTAGAGTCTAGAGATTTAATTTAGAGTGTTAGCTTAGAGTTTTAGTTAGAGTTATAGTTTAGTTTAGTTTTAGTTCAGAGCTTTAGTTTAGAATTTTACCTAGAGCTATAGTTTAGTTTAGTTTTAGTTAAGAGGTTTAGTTTAGAGTTTAGAGTATTAGCTTAGAGTTATACTTAGAGTTATAGTTTAGTTTAGTTTTAGTTAAGAGTCTTAGCTTAGAGTTGTTTTTTAGTTTTAGTTAAGAGTTTAATTTAGAGTTTTGAGTTTTAGTTTAGAGTCTCAGCTTAATGTTTTAGTTAGAGGTATAGTTTAGTATAGTTCTAGTTAGAAGCATTAGTTTAGGGTTTTAGCTTAGAGTTTTAGTTAGAGTTATAGTTTAGTTTTAGTTAAGAGTTTTAGTTTAGAGTTATAGTTTAGTTAAGAGTTTTAGTTTAGAGTTTAAAGTTTTAGTTTAGAGTTTAAAGTTTTACTTTAGCGTCTTAACTTAGAGTTTTAGTTAGAAATATAGTTTAGTTTAATTTTAGTTAAGAGTTTTAGTTTAGTGACTTAGCTTAGAGTTTTATTTAGAGTTATGGTTTTAGTTTAGTTTTGGTTCAGAGTTTTAGTTTAGAGATTGGAGTTTTAGTTTCAAGTCCTAACTTAGAGTTTTAGTTAGAGTTATAGTTTAGTTTAGTTTTAATTCAGAGTTATAGTTTAGTTTAGTTTTCGTTAAGAGTTTTAATTTAGACTTGTAGTTTAGTTTTAGTTAAGAGTTTTAGTTTAGAGTTATAGTTTAGTTTTAGTTAAGATTTTTAGTTTTAGTTAGCTTAGAGTTTTAGTTAGAGTTATAGTTTTAGTTTAGTTTTAGTTAGTAGTTTTAGTTTAAAGTTATAGTTTAGTTAAGAGTTTTAGTTTAGCATAAAGAGCTAGGTGTTGAACACATTTTTCTTTTGAAATGCTAGACTTGGAATATTTTATTGCGGTTTACATACAAAAAAGTTAGGTTTCTCCACGTTTAAGTTATGTTAGGTTAGGTTATCATGAGCTGCTCATGAAAACCTAACCTAACTTAAATGTGGAGAAACCTAACTTTTTTGTATGTAAACCGCAATAAAAATATTCCAAGTCTAGTATTTCAAAGAAAAAATGTGTTCAACACCTAGCTCTTTACGCTAAATTAAAACTCTTAACTAAACTATAGCTCTAAACTAAAACTCTCAACTAAAACTAAACTAAAACTCTAAACTCTAAGTAAACCTCTATGCTAAGATTCTAACTTAAAACTCTAGACTCCAAACTAAAACTAAACTAAACTATAACTCTAACAAAAACTGTAGGCTAAGACTCTAAACTAAGACTCTTATCTAAAACTAAACAATAACTCAAAACTAAAACTCTTAACTAAAGCTAAACGAAACTATAACTCTAACTAAACTCTTAACTAAAACTAAACTAATCTATAACTAACAAAAACTAAACTAAACTATAACTCTACGATAGGACTCTAAGCTAAAACTCTAACCTCTAAACTAAAACTCTTACCTAAAACTAAACTACAATTCATAACTTAAACTAAACTATATCTCTAAACTCAAACTCTTAACCAAAACTAAACTAAACTATAACTCTAACTGAAACTGTAAGCTAATACCACACTAAAACTCTAAACTAAAACTCTTAACTAAAACTAAACTACATCTCTAAATTAAAACTCCTAACTAAAACTCTTGACTAAACTAAACTACAACTCTAAAGTAAAACTACACTAAACTACAGCTCTAACTAAAACTCTAAACTAAAACTCTTAACTAAACTACAACTCTAAACTAAAACTAAACTAAACTAAACTATAACTCTAACTAAAACTCTAAGCTAAAACCCTAAACTAAAACTCTAAACTCTAAACTAAAACTCTTAACTAAAACTAAACTACAAGTCTAAACTAAAGCTCTTAACTGAAACTAAACTTAACTATAACTCTAACTAAAACTCTAAGCTACGATTCTAAGCTAATACTCTAACAAAAACTCTAAGCTAACACTCTAAATTAAAACTCTAGACTCTAAACTAAAACTAAACTAAACTATAACTCTAACTAAAACTCTAAACTAAAAATCTTATCTAAAACTAAACAACCCCGCTAAACTAAAATTCTCAACTAAAATTAAACTAAACTATAACTCTAACTAAAACTCTAAGCTAAGACTCTAAACTAAAACTCTGAATTAAAACTAAACTAAACTATAACTCTAACAAAAACTCTAAGCTTAGACTCAAAACTAAAACTCTAATATCTAAACCAAAACTCTAACTAAAACTTAACTAAAAGTACAACTCTAACTAAAACTCTAAAGTAAAACTGCAAACTAAAACTATAAACTATAAACTAAGACTCTTAAGTAAAACTAAACTAGAGATCTAAACTAAAGCTCCTAACTAAAACTAAACTAAACTAAAACTCTAACAAAAATTCTAAACTAAGACTCTAAACTAAAACTCTAAACTCTGACTAAAACTATAAGCTAAGACTCTAACATAAAACTCTAGACTCCAAACTTAAACTAAACTAAACTATAACTCTAGCAAAAACTGTAAGCTAAGACTCAAAACTAAAACTCTAAACTAAAACCCTTATCTAAAACTAAACGACAACTCAAAACTAAAACTCTTCACTAAAACTAAACTAATCTATAACTAACTAAAACTCTAAGCTAAGACTCTAAAATAAAACTCTAAACTAAAACTCTAAACACTAGACAAAAACTCTTAACTAAAACTCTAAACTCTAAACTAAAACTCTTATCTAAAACTAAACAACGCCTCTAAACTAAAATTCTTAACTAAACTAACCTATAGCTCTAACTAAAACTCTAGGCTAAGACTCTAAACTAAAACTCTAAGCTAAGACTAAAAACTAAAACTCCAATATCTAAACTAAAATTCTAAACTAAAACTAAACTAAAACTATAACTCTAACTAAAACTCTAATGTAAAACTGTGAACTAAAACTATAAACTCTAAACTAAAACTCTTAAGTAAAACTAAACTAGAGAAGCTCCTAACTAAAACTAAACTAAGCTATAACTCTAACAAAAACTCTAAGCTAAGACTCTAAACTAAAACTCTAAATTCTCAACTAAAACTAAACTAAACTATAAACAGAACTAAAACTCTAAGCTAAGACTCTAAACTAAAACTCTAAACTTTAACTAAAACTCTTAACTACTATAACTCTAACTAAAACTGTAAGCTAATACCAAACTGAAACTCTAAACTAAAACTCTTATCTTAAACTAAACTAAACTAAAAGTGCAATGAAAAACTCTAAGCTATGACTCTAGGCTAAAACTCTAAACTAAAACGTTGAGCTAAAACTAAACTACAAGTCCAAAAACACTTAACTAAAACTAAAATAAAATATAACTCTAACTAAAACTCTAAGTGCTGAGAGTCTAACTTGAAACTATAGACTCTGAACTACAACTAAACTAAACTATAACTCTATAAAGTCCTATTGAGATCAAAAAACATATAAAAAGAAATTTGGCTATGAAAAGAGACACCGGAGATATTTCTTTAAGCCCAGTTTATAACAACTTAATTTCAAAAGACTCAATCAATATTTTTGCCTGTCTAATTCAAGACAACCTGTCCGCATACCTAATGAACATCGAAAATGCAGAATGGCCAGACAACGGATACTTATTCAATCGAATTGGTGATTGTTTCTTTCATTTATTTCTGGCTGGGTTTTCTGATTCAGTGTATCTTCTGCTCTCGTTATATTCACTTCGGAAGATTAGATTTTTTTTGATTGTTGGTTATTTTTTTTTAGCACTAAAGACGATTTGGCGGAGGTCCTTTTCAAAACATTTTCTTGTTCTTCGTCTTAATATTTTGCCACTGTCTGACAAAATCCTCGTTTTCTCACCTATTTGATTTTATTTTTCATTTATTATTTCCTTTCCTCTCTTGTTTTCATGCGTCATGTATAGCCACTGTGGTCTTAGAATTTATCTAGAGTTTTGACAACAAAAATCTTTAAATATTAATCGTGCAATAGAAAAATGTGGCTGTATTTTTATGTGCAATATCCCACTTGAAATTTCACCAAGTTGTCTTTAATCTAGAAGCACTGAAAACGAAATTTTACAAAAGTTATAAACGATTTCGCAAGTGCATGCAGCGGATCAAGAGCTCCTAAAACAACTTCTAATACTGCTACTACTGACAACTCACCACAGCACCAAGCTGCCTGAGGCCAACACAGCTACGCACGATCTTCTTACATCCGAATTAATTCAAAGACTCCCTCTTTAAAGCCACCCAGGAAGTTCCTATTCCCTTAAATCTTTCTTTACAACATCCTTCCACCCCATCCACTGACGACCTACTTTCCGTTTATCCATAGACGGTTGGTCAAAGAGTACAAAATCAGAAAAAATAAAGGTTGAGGTGGCTAGGGCACGTTGTGCACCTGAAGGATGACAGATTTCCGAAGATTGTTCTTTTCGGCCAACCGTTTAGGGCTAAACGGAAAGCAGATTGTCCTCGTCTGAGGTGGGAGGACGTCATAAAGAAAGATTTAAAGGAAATGGGAACTGCGTTTGAGGGTGTAAAAAGGGAGGCTTTGAATAGATTGGGAAGGAGGAAGAGCGTGCATAGCTGTAATGGCCTCAGGCGGCTTGATGCTGTTGTGAGTTGTTGGTAGTAGTAGTAATGTATAAGATAAACGCTTATCACTCTTGAAAGTTATAATATGTTTGCAGATACGGTAGATAAAAGTTCTCAAGGTATGGTCTGGGAAACATATGTGACCGATCAAAATGGAATAACTGATCTACAAAAAGAGGGACTGGGACTGGAGTGGAGGAGCAAAACGTATTTCTCAAAACCTAGAGGGGGAGAGGCAAATTTCTTTGACAATTTTTTTAATTAAAATGTCGAAAAAGGTATTTTAAATTCAGGGAGAGGGACAAAATATATAGGAGAAGATGAACTCCTCTGAACTGGTGCCACTTCCCGGGAATACCAAGTTGAACATATTTTGAACTTAATCAACATCCCTAGCACTGGATGAGGTCTGCACTCTCTATGGAAAACTAGCTTCGGTACTAAGTCACCGTGAAAGCTACAGCAACTTTGACCGAGAGATCAGTTGTGGAGCATTACTTGCGACTATTTCTTATGCTTATCGTTTGCCAAGGAATCAAGCAACTCCAAAAACAATTATTATTGGGTGTACAAAGCAATAGTAGAATGGATAGACTAAAGACGTAAACATTAGCATCATCAAAATAACGTGAACTACAAAGCTTATACCTTCATCTTATCATATCTACTATATCCTTATACTGACCATAAATATCTCTATATCTAGGTGTATATTAATCTTTATTGTTTATTGGTTTCTGATGTGTTTCTTATTGTTTATTGTTTATTGGTTTCTTATGCCGACGGACCTGAACGTTTTCATAAAATTACGGAACGTCCGTAAAGCGATCGGTTTATAGACGTGAACACACAACCAACAAATGAGTCCTGATTCTAGAGTCAAATACTCAGCGAGCTATTAGATCACAATTGTAAAGACACAGACTAGAGACAAAATTATATATAACAAAAAAATCAGCTGCTGAACAGTTTTCATCAATTTGAGCTAGCTAAATATATTCCTCCTCTAGCTAATGCCACACGGACAGTCCAAGCCATCTTGAATGTTTTCCATATTTAAGTACATTTCAATTAAACTGTACATTCCAATAAAGCCTACGAGTTGTAATTGTTTTTATTCTTTTCAACGCTTTTAACCATACTGACATTTTTACCTTTTTTTCTGGTATTTATTGACCCTGAAGTACGAAATAGGCTTATGATAGTCATTTTTCTAAAATACATTTTATATTACTATCTCTGATGTCCTACTAACGAGAAAGCATATTTAAGTTCTTATACAATGAGTCAAATTTACTAATTACTGTGTTGCGACAAAATTAACCAAAAACTTAAGAAGAAAAATATGAAATTTTAGCTCTTACACTGGTTTTATTTCTACCAAACTGCAAACTGCAATTTTTTTAATTAAAATGTCGAAAAAGGTATTTTAAATTCAGGGAGAGGGACAAAATATATAGGAGAAGAGGAACTCCTCTGAACTGGTGCCACTTCCCGGGAATACCAAGTTGAACATATTTTGAACTTAATCAACATCCCTAGCACTAGATGAGGTCTGCACTCTCTATGGAAAACTAGCTTCGGTACTAAGTCACGGTGAAAGCTACAGCAACTTTGACCGAGAGATCAGTTGTGGAGCATTACTTGCGACTATTTCATATGCTTATCGTTTGCCAAGGAATCAAACAACTCCAGAAACAATTATTATTGGGTGTACAAAGCAATAGTAGAATGGATAGACTAAAGACGTAAACATTAGCATCATCAAAATAACGTGAACTACAAAGCTTATACCTTCATCTTATCATATCTACTATATCCTTATACTGACCATAAATATCTCTATATCTAGGTGTATATCAATCTTTATTGTTTATTGGTTTCTGATTGGTTTCTTATTGTTTATTGTTTATTGGTTTCTTATGCCGACGGACCTGAACGTTTTCATAAAATTACGGAACGTCCGTAAAGCGATCGGTTTATAGACGTGAACACATAACCAACAAATGAGTCCTGATTCTAGAGTCAAATACTCAGCGAGCTATTAGATCACAATTGTAAAGACACAGACTAGAGACAAAATTATATATAACAAAAAAATCAGCTGCTGAACAGTTTTCATCAATTTGAGCTAGCTAAATATATTCCTCCTCTAGCTAATGCCACACGGACAGTCCAAGCCATCTTGAATGTTTTCCATATTTAAGTACATTTGAATTAAACTGTACATTCCTTTAAAGCCTACGAGTTGTAATTGTTTTTATTCTTTTCAACGCTTTTAACCATACTGACATTTTTACCTTTTTTTCTGGTATTTATTGACCCTGAAGTACGAAATAGGCTTGTGATAGTCATTTTTCTAAAATACATTTTATATTACTATCTCTGATGTCCTACTAACGAGAAAGCATATTTAAGTTCTTATGCAATGAGTCAAATTTACTAATTACTGTGTTGCGACAAAATTAACCAAAAACTTAAGAAGAAAAATATGAAATTTTAGTTCTTACACTGGTTTTATTTCTACCAAACTGCAAATGTAATCTTTTATGTTACACTAACGAAGATTATCTGCAATAAGATATCTGCTTTGGTTTCTTATGCCGACGGACCTGAAAGTTTATTAACGTTCATATTAACTTACAACCGTATATTATTAACTTATTAACCGTATATTAACTTACAGTTTTGATCTAAAACTGTAAGCTATTATCAAACTAAAACTTTAAGCTAAAACTCATATCTAAAACTAAACAACAACTCTAAACTAAAACTCTTAACAAAAATTAAACTATAAGTATAACTATAACTAAAACTCTAAACTCTAAACTAAAAATAAACTAATCTATAACTAACTAAAACTCTAAGCTAAGACTCTAAGCTAAAACTCTAAACTCTAAACTAAAACTCTAAACTAAAACTCTGAACTCTAAACAAAAACTATTAACTAAAACTTTAAAATCTAAACTAAAACTCTTACCTAAAACTAAACAACTTCTATAAACGAAAATTCTTACTTAAAACTACACTAACCTATAACTCTAACTGAAACTCTAAGCTAAGATACTAAACTAAAACTCTGAATTAAAACTAAACTAAACTATAACTCTAACTAAAAATATAAGCTAAGACTCAAAACTAAAAATCCAATATCTAAACTAAAACTCTTAACTAAAACTAAACTGAAACTTTAACTCTAACTAAAACTCTAAAGTAAAACTGTAAACGAAAACTATAAACTCTAAACTAAAACTCTTAAGTAAAACTAAACTAGAGATCTAAACTAAAGCTCCTAACTAAAAATAAACTAAACTATAACTCTAACAAAAACTCTAAGCTAAGACTCTAAACTAAAACACTAAATTCTCAACTAAAACTAAACGAAACTATAAATAGAACTAAAACTCTAAGCTAAGAGTCTAAACTAAAACTCTAAACTCTAACTAAACTCTAAAGTCTAAACTAAAACTCTAAACTCTAAACAAAAACTCTTAACTTAAACTAAACTAAACTATAACTCTAACTAAAACTCTAAGCTAAGACTCTAAACTAAAACTCTAAACTCTAAACTAAAACTCTTAACTACTATAACTCTAACTAAAACTGTAAGCTAATACCAAACTGAAACCCTAAACTAAAACTCTTATCTAAAACTAAACTAAACTAAAAGTGCAACAAAAAACTCTAAGCTATAACTCTAGGCCAAAGCTCTAAACTTAAATGTTTAGCTAAAACTAAAATACAGGTCCAAAACACTTAACTATAAGTAAATAAAATATAATTCTAACTAAAACTCTAAGTGCTGAGAGTCTAACTTGAAACTCTAGACTCTGAACTACAACTAAACTAAGCTATAACTGTTCGGCATGATAACCACCACTGTTATACCGGTAGGCCACAACGCCACTGGCGTGGTATTATACGGGTGTCACCACTTAGTGGAGGGGAAATCCCCGGCCCCAACATATAATGTGATGCCGCGTCTACCACACCGGTTCTGCAAATATCTGGTTTGGTACTGCCCTATTTACAGTATACCCTGTCCCAGGGTATGATGACGCGGTCGAGTGGTCAAATGGCCACTTTCTAAAGCCAAATTTACCCGCCTTGGGTTACGGCTAGAAAATCTCTAACTCTCTCCTTGGAGGTAACAAACCCCCCTGTCAATAAATGGTTAAAAGCTAGTCACGCTTTTAACCATTTTGTTGTTTGTTTACATCTAATTATAAGCTATTTTAAAAGTTGTCAGGATCTTTCGGAGTATCTCGCAGTACAGCGGCTCTTTTGAAGGAAACAAACAAAATAGTAACACCATTAGATTCCTTTTTATGCTTTTCCTTCCAGTGTTATTCACAATTTTTAATCATTTGCAAAGCCGTTAAAATTGTTTATACCGTCAATATTTATTGACAGGGGGGTTTGTTACCTCCAAGGAGAGAGTTAGAGATTTTCTAGCCGTAACCCAAGACGGGTATATTTGGCTTTAGAAAGTGTCCATTTGACCACTCGACCGCGTTATCATACCCTGGGACAGGGTATACTGTAAATAGGGTAGCACCAAACCCGATCTTTGCAGAACCGGTGTGGCAGACGCGGCATCACATTATATTTTTGGGCCGGGGCTTTCCCCTCCAATAAGTGGCGACACCCGTATATTACCACGCCAGTGGCGTTGTGGCCTACCGGTATAAGACTGGTGGTTATCACGACGAACACTGGTGGCAGCAAAAAAGGTCCTATCAGTGAACCTGATAGTAAAAGATTTCCGTGTTTTCGAAGAGACAAGTAATTTAGCCTAAAAGAATAGCCTATTGTGGTTACATATATAAGAAATCGCAAAGAGAATTTTTTTTTATCTGGGCTTTGCCTAGTTGGATAATAATAAGTAATAAAATTTAAGAATCAATAGATCATGCGAATAATTAACTTGTAAGACAAGGGAGGCTGCACCACCCATGTAGAATCGGCAAATTAAAAGGAAACAAATTTTCACGAAAGGATCAAAAGAGACATTGATAAAAGGATTTTCATTTGAACGGAAGACGTTAAGTAAACCTTGAAATAATGGCGGACAAACTAAAAATTATGACAAGATCTACCGCGGTAAAACAAAAATCGTATTCAGACGCATCGCAATTATATGCGACTCCTACTGGAAATACCCTAAGAAAAACACCATCGGATAGAACCTTATATCTCTCAGGGGGTGAAATAGAAGAGATTTCTGAGACGTGTGAAGGGGAAATCTTCAAAACAAAATCAGTAATAGAGCGATCTTCGGTACAAACCATGGAAGAAGAAAAGAGTTTACGGCATATTCTGAAAAAATTATTCCCAGATAGAGAAACCCAGACAAAAGAAACAGTGGCAATAATACATGAAGAAAACTCACTGTATGAAAGTACGAATAAAACAAAACCAACTCACACTTCAGATGAAGTGCAAAATGTAGGGGAGTTGAGGGTTAAAGAAAATATAATTTTAGAACGAACAGAATCAGAAAACGAATTAAGAGGATGTAAAAACAGAGAGATTCATAGTAGGCCAAGTAGAACCAGTAGTAGAAGCTCAATTTCCAGCAGGAGCTCACGAAAAAGCACTCAAATAGATATGACACAACAACTATTAAAATTCATGGAGAAAGAAAGAGGGAAAGATAGACAAGAAAGAGAGAAAGAGAGGATAGCTAGAGAGCAGAAAGAAGAGAAGATTAGAATAGATGGAGAACGAAAGGAAGAGGCTGATAGAATAGCCAGAGAACGAAAGGAAGAGGCTGATAGAATAGCCAGAGAACGAAAGGAAGATGCAGATAGAGAGGATAGATGAAAACTAATGCAAATAATTGCAGGTAAAAATTCCCAGGAGCATCAGAAATCGCCTACAGTAGAGGTAATACAGGCAGTAAACCTTCAACCAATGAAAGAAAATGAAAATGTACATTTATACATATACAATTTTGAAAAAATGGCGGAATTAAGCGGATTACCGAGAGAAAATTGGGTGACAAGAATACAGCCCCTCCTTAACTACAAAGCACAAATTGCATATAAAGCATTACCAATGCACTACTCAAAATGTTTTGAAAGACTTATTTTGAAAGAAATTAAATCAATCAAAACGCAATCATTCAATAGTCCAATCAATACGCACGTTGTTTTAAACATTTGTCAAGCTTAGGTACAAATTAAAACATAAACAAACTCAAAGAAACAGAAATCACATTCCTTAAACACAACCACCAAAACCAAACAATTTTATGACAAATTTTAAACGGCTTTTAAAACGCCGTTTAAAATTTCCAGGGCGTGGATCAAAAAGATCCAGGGCGTGGTAAGAAAAGTTAATGACATCGATGGGATATATTGGGGAATGTTGAGTAAAATTAAACCAAGTCGTCAAAAATGTGTATATGCAATATCTTAGGAACACGTAAGGGTATTAAAGTGAAACTTTCAGGGCCACCACTTACATAACTGCTACCAATTGGGGGATCCCACAACCTTAATCTTCCTCTTTACTTTAAGGTTTAACTAATGCTTAACTGAATAGAAAGTGTTCCGTATATAAGACGGGCTATTTCCTCCCCCGTTCAGCCCCTAATCTTTATCCTAAAATTTGACTTTTTGTCGCCGATTCTTTAAGAACGGCTTCTTAATCAAAAGCAATTGGAATTTGAGAAGAATATTTACAGTAATACTGTCTATTCAAATGTTTAAAAGGCAATCAACAAACAAAATACCTGCAAGTACCTGGTGCTTGGAGCTCCTGGTACTTGCAAGTACCTGCAAGTACCTCGTAGCTCTATTCCTACCCTGCCTGGGTTACGGAAACTAGTACACAAATTGTAGAAAATACCTTACTTGTATTCTTCCAAAGGGTCACAATAATCACAAAAATATGTTTCCCCGACCGGGGTCTAAACGCAGACTAAAAAAATAATAATAATAGGTAAAGCAACTGTTCAGAGGGGTGGACCTTCGCTTGGCCCAGCCAATCATCTCAATCCCCATTCAAACCCAATACTACCTTCCCAGCCTATTATTCAATGACTCAAACCAGGAAGTACAAAAATAGAATTTAGTTCAAAGCTTACTTATTGCAAAACAACTATCACTTATCAACGACACTTTTAAATTGTCATTGCAAATTAAACCATAGGCAAATCTAAGCAAATGTAATTAGAACGAAAACAGGTCATTTATCTGAAAGGAAAAGAAACAGGTGTGGAACCCCAACAATAACTCTAACTAAAACTGTAAGCTAATATCAAACTAAAACTCTAAACTAAAACTCATATCAAAAACTAAACAACAACTCTAGACTAAAACTCTTAACTAAAACTAAACTAAATTATAACTCTAACTAAAACTCTAAACGCTAAACTAAAACTCTAAAGTATAAACTAAAACTCTTAACTAAAATTAAACTAAACCATAACTCTAAATAAAACTCTAAGCTAAGACTCTAAGCTAAAACTCTAAACTCTAAACTAAAACTCTTAACTAAAACAAAACTACAACTCTAAACTAAAACTCGTTACTAAAACTAAACTACAACTCTAAACTAAAACTCTTGACTAATACTAAACTAAACTAAAAGTGCAAAGAAAAACTCTAAGCTATGGCTCTAGGCTAAAACTCTAAACCAAAACTCTTAGCTAAAACTAAACTACAAGTCCAAAACAACTTAACTAAAACTAAAATGTTTTGCTTGGTGTTGGGGTATTCAAAAAGCCATAAAGTAAAGTTTTGGGTGAAAAGGATGGGTACTTCAACTTGTAAAATTGGTTTAGGAGGGACATTAAGAAAAAAACTTGTTCTGAAATAATATAACAATGCCTTTTAAAAAGTATTGCTTGGTGTTGGGGTATACAAATAGCCATAAAGTAAAGTTGTGGGTGAAAAGGGTGAGTACTTCAACTTGTAAAATTAGTTTAGGAGGGACATTAAGAAAAGAACTTGTTCTGAAATAATATAATAAAGACTTTTGAAAAGTATTGCTTGGTGTTGGGGTATGCAAAAAGCCGTAAGATGAAGTTATGGGTGAAAAGGATGAGTACTTCAACTTGTAAAATAGTTTTAACAGGGATATTAAGAAAGGAACTTGTTCTGAAAAGATATAATAAGCCTTTTGAAAAGTATTGCTTGGTGTTGGGGTATTCATAAAGCCATAATGTAAAGTTGTGGCTGATAAGGATGAGCACTTCAAGTTGTAAAATTGGTTTGTGAGGGACATTACGTAAAGAACTTGTTCTGAAAAAATATATTCGGGGGAGCCAAAACGTTGGGGGGGGGGGGGCTCTTTCAGGGCCCGGGGGAGGTGGGCCCTTTGGGGCCCCGGGGGAAGGCTGGCCCTTTGGGGGTCCGGGGGAAGCGGGCCCTTATGTGTCTCAAGTGTGCCAAAAAAGTGTAAAGATGGGGGGGGGGGCAAAAAAGTTGGGCGGGGGCCCCTTTGGGGTTTGGGAAGGGGACCTTAGAACACTGTTCAAATGGAACTTTTGTATTATAACGACCAAAGAGTTTCACCCCAAATCATCTTCTATAATGTCTCAAACTGTTTCGCCAAAAAAATCCCTAAAATGCCAGTTTGTTTCGCCCAAATAATCCCCTAAATGTAATTCCTGCGTGTTCCTTTGTTTCGGCATCCCTGCGCTGTCACGTTTGAAATTCCCTGGAAACCATTTCCCGTGTAAAATATATTCAATCTGTCTTGACCTTTTATGAATTTCTGAAAAAATCTAAGGTGTTCCTAGTTACACTATTATGGCTTCGATAGAATATTAATATTTATCTCTCAGACCTAAAGAACAGAGAAGCCATATTTAAAAATGAAATCCCCTCATGATAGAATTCCCCATCGATTATGCAAATCAATTTCCTAGAAAAGCTGTCCCCTTCAATTATGTAATCAATTTCTCAGAAATCTAGTCCCCTTCGTGGATCAACAAACCATGAATAAATTATTTAACATCAGTGAAGATATTGCGTCACTCCCGTCTGTATTCATTAGGCTTAGAAACATCCCTGATTGACCTTGAAAGAGGTGGGATTGACCCTGTCCCGTTAGACTCGATTATAGATGGCAGCAGTGTGTTCGCCCTGTATGTAATAACCCCTTTCTACTTTCGTCTACTGGGGAAACATTCGTTGGTGCGCAGCAGACAATAATCGACATCTTCCCATGCTTGTGGTTGAAACAGACAGTGAGTAGTCTTTCCGATATTGGGTTGTGGGACATGAGGCATTTCTTTGCCTTCTTGTTTAGGAGCAGGCCTACACCGCTGTTTTTACTGGAGGTTTGGCTTGACCAAATCATCCTGTGACCTGTACTGGTGACTTTTTAATCGCCTGATCCCACCAGGTGTGTTTCTGTCATGTCAATGCCACATCTTAAACCCTAATCGGTCCTTGGATCCCGGGTTATTCATGGTTAAAACACTCCAGGTGAAACATGCATAAGGTGAAAACGAAGAGTTGATCAAAGGTTGCATTTAAGAGGCAACTTTGTAGCATTGCCTATAGTAAAGGCCATACGGCTCCAATGCTTTATTATTTATTTATTTATTTATTTTTTTCCCAGAAGCACTTCATATGGAATTAATCGTCGTAAAAACTTCAAAGGGGGCTCATTCGATTGGAAATCGAGAGCTCTAGTGCCCTTTTTAAGGGTCAAAAGGGATTGGAAGGCAACGAACACCCCTTTCACGCCCACCATTTCCCCAAACACATCCAATAAAAATTTTGAGATAGCCAATTTGTTCTACGTAGTTGATTTCCACATAGAAATTATGTTTCTGAAGAAGACACTCCCCCAAGAGTCTTCAGGGCAAGGGTTGTAAGTTATACCCTGGGGGCATATAAGCTTTTTATAGAAAGCTTTGTTGTAGAAACTTCAAAAGGGCTCATTCGATTGGAAATTCAAAGGCCTAGTGCCCTATTTAACAGTCGGAAGTGATTGAAGGGCAACTAACCCCCCTCTCACGCCCACCTTTTCTCCAGACACATCCAATCAACATTTTGAGATATCCATTTTGTTCAAAGTGGTTTAAAATTCTGGAGATTAGGTCTTTGATGATGACAACCCCCCCCCCACAGCCCTCAGGGCAAGGGTTGTAAGTTATTCCCTAGGGGCATATAAGGTTTTTATAGAAAGCGTTGTCTTAGAAACTTCAAAAAGGGCTCATTCGATTGGAAAGTTGAAATATCAAGTGCCCTTTTAATAGTCAAAAATGAGTGGAAGGCAACTAACACCCCTTGCACGCCCATCATTTCCCCAAAAACACCCAATCAAAATTTTGAGATAGCCATTTTGTTCAACGTTGTTGAAAGTTCTGGAAATTATATTTTTGAACATGACGCTCCCCCAAAGGTCTTCAGGGCAAGGGTTATAAGTTATGCCCTGGGGCCATATATGGTTCTTATTGAAGGGAGGCTCGTATAAACTTTAGAGAGGGCGCATTTGATTGGAAATTGAAATTTTTCGTTCATTTTTCAAGCGTCAAAAGATGTTGGAGGGTAATCAGCCAACCCCCGCCCTTTTTCCCCAAATGTATCTGATAAAAATTTGAGGATAGCTATCTTGTTAAATATAGTTCAAAGATCATATAACAAAACTCCGGTGTCGACACAACCCCCAGGGCCTGTGGGCAGGCGTTGTAAGTTATACCCTGGGGGCATATATGGTTCTAATGGAAGTGATGCTCGTATAAATTTTAAAGAGGGTTATGTTGATTGGAAATTTAAAGTTCTAGTTCACTTTTTAAGAGTCAAAAGAGATTGGAGGGCACCTACCCCCTCCCCTCCACACCCTTTTTTGTCAAACCCATCTGATAAGAACTTTGAAATAGCAATTTTTTTCAAAATAGGTCAAAGACCATATAATGAAGACTCCAGGGTCAACACAGCCCCCCAGGGCCCGAAGGCAAGCGTTGTAAGTTATGCCCTGGTTAGTAAGTTAAGGCCAGAACATAATTTGTACTTTAATGAAAAAAAAATATTTTTTTTTTACTTTTATAACTTTAATAAATTAAATAATAGTAACATATTGATTACTAAATATCAGTATATGTATATTAAACTGACAATGCACATTCATTTGTATTTTTTTCAGTAAAGTACAAATTATGTTCTGGCCTTGGGAAGGCATAGGGGTTTTGAGCCCAACTTATGTTAATTTCTGCTCGTTTTGAGTTTGACTCGGTTATTTATTGTAATTTCTATTTATTTTGGGTTTCATTTATTTATCGATGCTTATTTGTGGTATTTTCACGCTTGGTACATTATTTGATTTTATTTTTGCTCATTTTTCGTTTAATGGAGTTCTTAGTAGTAGTATGTACATATGGAATTCTGTACCCTGTATAGCAATTTCTACGTTATTCTATCGCGTCTCTACACCTTTTCAAAGAGATTCAGAGCTCCCTCACATGGCCTTATACTTCTGTACCCTGTATAGCAATTTCTACGTTATTCTATCGCGTCTCTACACCTTTTCAAAGAGAGTGAGTATCCTCTCACATGGTCTTATACTTCTACGAGACATATAGGTAAACATTTCTACAGGGCATATACACCTTTTCAAAGAGAGTGAGTATAACTTGATTGGTGATTGGGATTTGAATAAAAGGAATAGTTTTCTTTACAATTCATATTAGTAAGAGAATTGAATTCAAAGAGAATAGTTTATTTGAGAAGATATTAGTAGAGAAAAATGAGTGGTGCATTTACATTATTGGAGATTAATGATGGAGCCGACAACAGCAGCAACGATATACGAGTACCCAATGTGGCTGTGGAAATAACCGCTGGCTGTAGACTATGTCTTGAATTTCTGACATAATTTACGTAGACTAGATTTCTACTTCGTGATATATATTGTATACATGTCTTTTAGGGTAAATCCGTGTCAGAAAACCGGTGCGTCTTGTTTAGGTGCTAATATATTCAATTATTTTTTTTGTGTATATATTCAAGTTTCAGATTAGAATTTTCTACAGTTTGAATAGTTCATTCATTCTACCAGTATCAATATTTTGCAATCATTTACATTGATAGAGATATGGAATATTCTAAGCGACTTCTGGTGAGTAAAATTTTCTCATTATTATAATAAAAAGAAATCTATTTTTGTCTCGTCATTAAGTTAAGGAACAATTTCCTTTACCTTCCTTACTTACGCTTTTTTTTCACTGTGTTGTTAGCTCTTTTAAAAAGCTTCCTTCTTTTAAATGTTAATTAAACAGTCCATGTATTTCAATTTTAGTAAATATTCAAAAAAGAGAGGCAGGTTCACTTTGATTTTGGCTCATTGTATATGAAAAATTAAAATAGAATTTGCATATTAGTTTCGGCAAATATGAAAGGTCACTCCCGCCCCTCCTCAATATCATGCTCTTTACACTAAAGTTCGAATTTTGTTCGAATCACAAACTCTTGAATCACAAAGGTCGGTTAATTAGAATAGATATCTCTTTTGAAAATGCTAAAAAAATAAGCGTATAGGGTGAGATATAGGCTAGAGGGCGAACCCTTTATATACTTAATAAGTTTTAGTTTAGGCTATGTCCAGGAGTCTTTTTCTTCCTTTTTCTGTGATTTTAAGTATTTCGTAATTTAGGTATATAAGTTTTAATAGCTTTGCATATAAAAAAAAATATATAATTGTCAACTTTTTGTGTTTTGATACTATGGAATTGAAGGCCCAATGCTCTCCATTAATATTCTGAATAAGTAAGAATTGAGCTAGCTAATCAAATTTTGTCATTTTTTTTTCAAATTTTGGGGGGTTTAGTACTGAGATATTCGTAATTTAGGTATATAAGTTTTAAAAGCTTTGCATAAAAAAAATATATAATTGTCAACTTTTCGTGTTTGATACTATGGAATTGAAGGCCCAATGCCCTCCATTAATATTCTGAATAAGTAAGAATTGAGCTAGCTAATTAAATTGCGTCATTTTTTTCAACTTTTTGGGGTTTGATAGCGATATTAAAGGGGTAATACCCTCCCGTAAGCTAAATAGTTTGAAAACTGAAAATGATCTTTATTTTAGAATGCTATTGATCTGCCATCGCAGCAAAAACGTGCAAAATTGAATGAAGCCCACGACAATGCCGAGACAGGAGTAATCGAACCATTAAATTCAATCAAGCCAAGTGCCAGCTCTATACAGACCACTATGCAACATGGTAAAAAATTTAAGAGGGAATGGTTGCTTTCATATAATGCTTCAGCCTCATCTGGTCAAGATTGGGAGGACACTCCTTTTCATGCTTTGCCAGGGACTTCAGATGTACAAGTGCAGTCAGAATTTGTAAATGTATATATTTTTTTTCTTTCCGTATTTTCAAAAATAAGGCAAATTTTCTCAAGCGCGTAACTTTTGATGAGTAAAATTAAACTTAAATTTGTTTCTAAACTATTCTATAATAATCCTATTTCATTTTCTTTCATTACCATTAACCAAATTAGCAGTATATAAAAGAGTGGTTATAACACAGAAGTAGCAAATAGCTTATCATACTTTTCTATAGATTTATAAAACCTTACCTGTAATTTCTCTTTTAAGCAAGATGTTTTCTAATGCAAAAATCCATTATTTCATTAAACAAACTCTATATAAACAAAAAACTACTATTTCACAGTTGACGGTTGAACAAACGTTCTTAAACTGGGATATAATTTGCACTTAGCTTTGCGCGTATTCAGTTTTTATCAAAATAACCCATCAGGAAGGTTGAAAATTTGAATGTTAATCCGACAGGTATAAATTGAATGTTAATCGCTCATTACAAAGTAGGTTTAAAATAACCGGATGTTTTTATCTTAGATTAAGAGATATTAACGCGAGAAAAGGGATTCTTAATAATTTCAAATTTGACAACGCAGTGTTATCAAAAACATTATTTGGACGAAACCGTTTTGGACATTTTAGGCAATTATTTGGCGAAACAGTTAGAGACATTTTAAAAGATGATTTTAGAATATGTTTTCGAAAAGGATTTGAGGCTGAAACTCTAGGGTCGTTATAATACACAAGTTCTATTTGAACAGTGTTGTGAAGTCCTCTACCCCAAATCGAAAGGGCTCCGATCCTCCTACCCCAAAGGAAGCTCCAGGTCCCCAAAGGTCCTCCCCGGGGCTCTAAGTAAGGACAATCCAGCTCTCATTCAGGTAAACATACAACTAAAATGAACATGATTTTTTCAACTTTATGAAATGATGCTTATTTCACATAGAAAATAAAACCTTTTTTCCACTGATTAATGAAATAGCACTGCCGTTGGATGATGAAACATCAGAATTTACAGAACCAATTCTGTCACCGCCAATGGAGTTCAGAGACGAACCTACATTAGTTGTAGATAATATGGAATGGAAAAGGGGTTTTCTTAACGATGTTTTTGGGGACATAGCTAGCCTAGACGATTTAACTTGTGATATTGATATGATAGAGGATACGGACTGGGTAGATAGATTTATGCATGAACATTTAGGCGATGTCACTAGTGCAACTGAACCGGGTCCTCGTAAAGAAATTACGTTGCAGGACAATATAGGCTGGCTTGATCAATTGTCCCCAAACACCTTGGAATATGTACCAGGGGACCTCATGCCATCTCCAACCATTGCAGTTGAACAGACGGGGGTATTGACAATTCTATGTCACCCCCCACCATTCCGCTTAATGATACAGCAACAACAATGCAAATTGTTGGGCCTAATTTTTCCGGGGACACTTTTGACGACAACTTTACTATTAGTGAATTGGATCCAGTACAAATAGGTGCAGGACATGAAAATAGTGTCATGTCCCCGGAATTACGTGAATTTTATTTGTTAGAGTCTTCTCTAAGTCACACACAAACATATAGGGTAGATTTTAACCCTCCCGAGGAAAATGCGGTTGACGGGAGCATTATTTTAACTGACCCTGTGAATGTTCTCCATAGCTACATCGACAGAATTCGAGCACAAATTGAGATTTAGATTCAGAAATGGGGTGGTCAAGGGGAGTTAAAGCATCAGCGAATCAAAAAGTTTATTTACAAAAGGGGACATCTGGGGATATAATTATTTTCATTTTTCAACCGGCAACCAGACTTTTTACCCTGGTCTAAATGAATTTGAGGATAACTTTTTCAACTGGGTAAATAAATTAATATCAACTTTGGACACGTTTAATGAGAGGGGAAGTGGGTCCACAATTTTATACATTGAACGCATGGCTCTGAATCTCAGTAGATTAAAAAAAAACTTTATTTTAAGGGGGAGCGGGTAATCAAACAGTTCGTGGTAACGAACTGTAAGTAAGGAGCGACCCGGCTCAATGGTAACCGAAACTCTAGAAAATGGTATTTTGATACAAATAGATACATCAAAAGAATCACATTTTAATGCTGATTTCAAATATATAAGTTTCATCAAGTTTAATCCTTTCCATCAAAAGTTAGGCGCCTGAGAAAATTTGGCTGATTTTCGAAAAAGGGGGGAAAGACCCCCTAAAAGTCATAGAACCTTAATGAAAATCACACCATCATATTCCGCGTATCAGAGAACCCTACTGTAGAGGTTTCAAGCTCACATCTACAAAAATGTGGAATTTTGCATTTTTTGCCAGAAGAAAGATCACGGGTGCGTGTTTATTTGTTTTTTTTCCCAGGGGTGATCGTATCGAACCAGTTGTCCTAGAATATCGTGGAAGGGCTCATTGGAATGGAAATTGAAAGTTCTAGGGCCCTTTTTAAGACACCAAAAAAATGGAGGGCAACTAGGCCCCCTCCCACGCTCATTTTTTTCCCAAAGTCACCTGATCAAAATTTTGAGATAACCATTTTGTTCAGCATGTTCGAAAATATTATAAGTATGTCTTTTAGGATGACTTAATCCCCCGAACTTCCCGGGGGGAGGGCTGAAAGTTATGAACTTTACACAATGTTAACATATAGTATTGGTTATTTGGAAGTATACAGACGTTTTCAGGGGAGATTTTTCCTGGTAGTGGGGGGGGAGGGGGGGGGTCAGGGGTTATGTGGGAGGAGTCTTTCCATGAAGGAAGTTTTCATGGGGGAAGGGAAATTGCTATGAAGGGGACGCCGGACTTCCCAGCATTATTTAAAAAAAGATCATAAATTTAATATAAAAAAACAAGTATTTCAACTGCAACAGCAGCAACATCGAAACTTTAAACGAACAGAAAATATTACATATATAATTGGGTTCACCCCGTAGTCAATGCCTCGCTCTTTATGCCAAAGATTTTTTAGTACTTTCATAAGAGCTATTTATTCTAATTAACGGCCTTTGTGATTAAGCGGTCATTTCTAAAGAATTGGAACAAGATTTGAACTTTCGCTTAAAGAGCAAGGTATTGACTAGGGGGCGAACCCTCTAATAAATGTATTAAAAATATATGAATATAGAAGTTCGTTACGTAAGTTAATTCGTAATTTACGTATATTTATTACTAATAAAAACGTTCGTAAATAAAATTAAACAAGTTTCGAGAAAGCCATTTAACTAAATAAAAGTAAATTAATATGAAAATTTTGTTTTAATTATTCATGTACGGTGAGCCAAGATCAAAACCTGCATTTATTCAAAAACGTTCAAAATTAAATAAAAAAAAACAAGTTTTTTAAACTGAAAGTAAGGAGCGACATTAAAACTTAAAACGAACAGAAATTATTCTGTATATGAAAGAGACTGTCCCCTCCTCAACGCCTCGCTCTTTACGCTAAAGTTTGACTCTGTCTCACAACTTTATTTTTTAAAACAATAAAAAACTTTAGCGTAAAGAGCGAGGCGTTGAGGAGGGGACAGTCTCTTTCATATACAGAATAATTTCTGTTCGTTTTAAGTTTTAATATCGCTCCTTACTTTCAGTTTAAAAAACTTGTTTTTTTTTATTTAATCTAAAAATAAAATGCCACCCAGATTTGTCGGCTACCAAAGGGGCTCAGGGTTTCAATTTTGACACGGGGCTGCAATGCTTTAAATATGCATTTTTAGCAGCAGCCCATAAAACATTAAAACAAGATTCAACAATGAAAAATCTCGACGGACTTGCTCGTAACGGTGGAAAAAATTTCCCTAAAGTAAATTTTGACTGTTTAGAGGGGAAGTATCCGGTGTCCTTGAAAGAAATAACCTTATTTGAAAAAGCAAATGAAAATCTTGGGTTGGGGTGGTTGTTCTCCAGTATGATACTGAATTTGTAGATGGGGGAAAAAACCAAATAAAAAAGGAGTTTTGTATTCAGTGAGGACACCGATGGTGGATAATGTTAAAAATTGGGTTTGGGTTATTTACGAGCCTCCCAAAGATGTAATTTCCCATGGTCATTTTTTCCCGTTACAGCAATAAGTCGACTCCTATCCCAAGGTACGAAGAAAGGAGAATGTCTCTATTGCCCCATGTGCCTTTCCTCATTTAGATCTGAGCGAACATTCTCAGACCACATGGGGCATTGCAAAATTCATGGGAATCAAAGAATAGAAATGCCGGCAGAAGGCAAAGATACTTTACAATTTAAATATTTCCAAAATTCCCTGCTACAAGTTGATAAAGTTTCTTTGGACTGTGAATCATGGCTGGTTGAGGTATCAGACCCATCAAGGCCAAATATAGTCAAGGAACACAAACTAGTTGCGTGTTCCTATGCGCACGTCCGTCGCGATTCCAACAATAAATTGCAGTTGGAAGAGTTTTTTTGGCTATGGATGAGGAGGGTAGTATGGAAAAGTTATTGGTATCTTTAATAAAAACAGCAAACGGCGCAATTTCACGATTGCGTCACACCAACTACCCAATGACATTATCAGATAAGGAGCAACTGCCACTAGAAAAGGGGACGATTTGTTGGGTTTGTAGGGGTGCTCTTGCCCCAAAAGACGCGGTACAGGATCATAATCACCTTATTGAACCCAATTCAACGGGAAAAAGTAACTTTCGGGGGTGGGCTCACAATTCATGCAATTTAAAAATTAAACAGCAAATTTTTCTTCCGGTTTTTATACAAAACGCTAACTACGATCTGAAGTATGTGCTACCAGCATTGGCGCATCTTCAAAGAAATGGAACAGTGGATGATGCATGGGTGATAGACAGCTTTTCCTACAAAATCATACCTAAATCATCGGAAAAGTTGCTTGTTTTGGAATTTATGTGGAAATTTCTTGAAGCCGACGTTGAGTACACGAATAAAATTCGCTTTTTAGATTCCTACAGTTTTTCCCCAAATCATTGAGCGAATTAATTCAGGTACAGAAAAACGATGACGGCTGCAATGCTTTCCCCCTTCTCAAGCAACAATTTCCAAATGATTTATATGATTTGTTGACGGTCAAGAGCATATATCCGTATGATTATTATTGTTCCATGTTGAGATTCACCGAGGAAACTATTCCTCCGATTGAATCGTTTTACGATAGTCTACATGATCGTAGTTGCACCCCGATGAATACAGTTTTGCTAAAAAAGTTTGGGCAGAGGGAGGGTGTAAAAATGGGTTTGACTACTTTAAGCTGTATTTGTCGAGTGACGTGTTAACACTGTTAGACATTATGTGTAAATATACGAGCAAAATCTATGAGGAATTTAATCTTGATTTGGGCTATTATTTTTCATCTCCTCATATGGTGATGGACCTCATCCTAAAAATTAGTGGGGAAAAAATTGGACTAATCACAGACATTGATCAGCACCTGTTCATCGAAAGGTCAATGAGGGGTGGATTTGTTTTTCACGGGGATCGTATCTTGGAAACTGATCCAACAGGAGAGAAAACGGGGACAAAATCGGATGCAGTTTTCCTTGATATGAATTCTCTCTACCCCTCGGCCATGTCCTATTATGCACTACCTTGCGGTGACTATAAATAGCTCAATGACCCTCAAGCTTCCCATTTCCCCAACATTGACAGTGTTGAGGAGAATGGGCCAGTTGGATGGTTTTTTGAAATTGATGGGGAGATACCAGTCGAGCTTCACGATTCAGTAAAGGATTTTGTTTTCGCGTGCATCAATAGACCTGTGACTAAGGACTCTTTGAGTCCTCGCAATAGGCGTTTAGTCGAGGTGGACGGATCGCATTGGTCACCTTCAAAACAAAAACTTATTGCTGACCTTCTGCCGAAAAAAAACATAGTTGTACATCATGTGTCCTTAAAATGGATGTGCAACAACGGTTTCAACGTCACAAAGGTTCACAGAGCACTCCAGTTTAGTCAAAAACCCTATCTGAAAACGTTTGTTGACACTTTTGTCAACAAACGTTCTGAAGCACAGACGAAAGCCGAAAAAGAAATTTATAAGCTCATTTTGAATTCGGCTTTCGGCAAAATGTGTGAGAGTGTTCGCAATAGGAATCGTTGTGACGTCGTGACCGATCCCGAACAATGTGCTCAAATTATTGCCGATCCAAATTACACTTCCTTCACAATCATTGGCCCGGACATGGTACTATTGAATAGGAAAAAAAGACGCATTGTCTTGAATAAAAATATTGCTGCAGGCAGTGCGATCTTGGAGATCTCTAAAAAGCTCATGTTGGAATTCTACTACAATGTGGCTAGGGTACAGTGGCCGGAAAAGGGGCAAGCAGAGGTCTGCTACAGGGACACGGATTCTCTACTGTTAAAAGTAAAAACCCCAAATCTAATTGATGATTTGGCGCACGGTGAAATTATCAGCTCACGGATGGACCACACCAATTGGAGTAGTCTTTACCCAGAGCTAGTGAAACGTCGGGCACCCTATCAGCTTTTATTTTTTAAATCAAAACGGGAAGCGACGTGATTTTCCATGGTATGTTTGTAAGTCCGAAGGTGTACTTTATACAGACACACGACGAGGAAATCAAGAAACGTTGCAAAGGAGTACCCACGAGCTATGTGGATAAGAATTTCGACATGGAATTTATAGGAATTGTATTTTTCAAAATACAATTCCACGAGCCAAATTGCTGGCAATTCGTTCTCTCAAATACAGGAACTTTACTGTAAATGTAGAAAAAATTGCCATGAGTACCATCTCCGACAAGGTCTATGTTTGTCAAGATGGTGTGACTACCCTCCTCCTTGGACACTATTTAACTTCAGACCGGGCCGAATGTGTTATCCATAGGGAAAGTCTCGGTTTGAATAAAGTCCTGTAAATTATTTCCTAAAACCTTTGGGGGAGGCCTCGCGGCCTTTGGAGGAAGGGGGGCCTCGCGGCCCGGGGGGGGGGGGGGTCCGGCCGCCAGCGGGGGGTGCACTGCCACTATCAAAGTTATCTCTTTTGACTTAGAGCAGTTTTTTTTTGTAAATGTTTGATTAAAAAAAAGTGATATTTTTTCAAGTGCTTTAATCTAATGTTGTATTTTTTTCTATAAATAAACAAAAAAAAGTATTTATTTAAGTGTTTTTTCTCTGTGTGCCTATGTAAATGTTGTATTTTTTTTATAAATAAATTTAAAAGAAGTGTATTTTTTCATGTTTAATGTGCTTTTTTTTAAGTATTGTTACTTTTTTTATGCATATAATAAAAGAAAATATGATTCTTTATTCGTCTTCTTCTTATTATTAAATAAAAAAACAAGTTTTTTTTAACTGAAAGTAAGGAGCGACATTAAAACTTAAAAACGAACAGAAATTATTCCGTATATGAAAGGGACTGTCCCCTCCTCAACGCCTCGCTCTTTACGCTAAAGTTTTTTATTGTTTTAGAAAATAAAGTTGTGAGACAGAGTCAAACTTTAGCGTAAAGAGCGAGGCGTTGAGGAGGGGACAGTCCCTTTCATATACGGAATAATTTCTGTTCGTTTTAAGTTTTAATGTCGCTCCTTACTTTCAGTTAAAAAAAACTTGTTTTTTTTATTTAATTTTTGAACGTTTTTGAATAAATGCAGGTTTTGATCTTGGCTCACCGTACATGAATAATTAAAACAAAATTTTCATATTAATTTACTTTTATTTAGTTAAATGGCTTTCTCGAAACTTGTTTAATTTTATTTACGAACGCTTTTATTAGTAATAAATATACGTAACTTACGAATTAACTTACGTAACGAACTTCTATATTCATATATTTTTAATTTGTTTATTAGGGGGTTCGCCCCCTAGTCAATACCTTGCTCTTTAAGCGAAAGTTCGAATTTTGTTCCAATTCTTTAAAAATGACCGCTTAATCACAAAGGCCGTTAATTAGAATAAATAGCTCTTATGAAAGTACTAAAAATCTTTGGCTTAAAGAGCGAGGTATTGACTACGGGGTGAACCCAGTCATATATGTAATATTTTCTGTTCGTTTAAAGTTTCGATGTTGCTGCTATTGCAGTTGAAATACTTGTTTTTTTATATTAAATTTCTGATCTTTTTTTAAATAATGCTGGGAAGTCCGGCGTCCCCTTCATAGCAATGTCCCTTCCCACATGAAAACTTCCTTCATGGAAATATCTTCCCACATAACCCCCGACCCACCCACCCCCCCACTACCAGGAAAAATCTCCCCTGAAAACGTCTGTATACTTCCAAATAACCAATACTATATGTTAACATTGGGTAAAGTTCATAACTTTCAACCCTCCCCCGGGAGCTTCGGGGGATTAAGTCATCCTAAAAGACATACTTATTATATTTTCGAACATGCTGAACAAAATGGCTATCTCAAAATTTTGATCAGGTGACTTTGGGAAAAAAATGAGCGTGGGAGGGGGCCTAGTTGCCCTCCATTTTTTTGGTCACTTAAAAAGGGCACTAGAACTTTTAATTTCCATTCCAATGAGCCCTCCCACGATATTCTAGGACAACTGGGTCGATACGATCACCCCTGGGGAAAAAAAAAACAAATAAACACGCACCCGTGATCTTTCTTCTGGCAAAAACTGCAAAATTCCACATTTTTGTAGATGGGAGCTTGAAACCTCTACAGTAGGGTTCTCTGATACGCTGAATATGATGGTGTGATTTTCATTAAGGTTCTATAACTTTTAGGGGGCCTTTCCTCCTTTTTTCGAAAATCAGCCAAATTTTCTCAGGCGCCTAACTTTTGATGGTTAGAATTAAACTTGATAAAACTTAAATATTTGAAATCAGCATTAAAATCTGATTCTTTTGATGTATCTATTTGTATCAAAATACCGTTTTCTAGAGTTTCGGTTACCATTGAGCCGGGTCGCTCCTTACTTACAGTTCGTTACCACGAACTGTTTGATTCTTGAACAGAGTAGTAGGGAAATTATTTAGTCATTAGACAATTATGGTCTACAGTTAGTTGTCCAGGTGAACTGTTGAAGGGCACATGTATCAATTTAAAACACCATTCAGATCGCTTCTGTGTGGGCCCTCAATGTCGGGCAAAACAACACTCTTAACTAAAATAATTAAAAATTGCGATAAAATGTTTGTGGAAAAGCCGAAAAAAATCTACTATTGTTACAGCATTTGGCAGGAGTCATATGATAAAATAAAAGCAATTGCTGCCACCACGGGTTTGGTGCAGATACAATTCATACAGGGACTTGATGTTTTCAACATTATTGAACCAAACTCTTGGCTGATCATTGACGATCTGGCTGAATCTATTGAACAATGGTCCCAGGAAATGATGCAATTGTTCACTGTTCGCTCTCATCATGAACAGATTTCCGTTACTCTGGTTCTACACAATCTCTTTCATCAGAGCAAATGTATGCGAACAATTGCTTTGAACTGCACCTACTATATCATCTACAGAGTTGTTCGTGATTCTTGCTCGCTAATAACCCTCAATAAACAAATATATCCAGGTGCCCCTAAATTTCTGCTCTCAGCATACAATCAGGCAACTAATAAACCCCACGGTTATATCCTACTGGATCTTAATCAAAATACACCCGAGGATCTGCGTGTAGTCACAGATATTTTCGACAATGAAATTACAGTATACCTCCCTGTGAACACTAAAAAGACCTATTAGTCGCTATCATGACACTGAAGAAACTACATGAAAATAGACATTTGTTTTCAGTTCGAAGCACTTCAAAACCTCCGCTTAGGAAAGCAATACTCAAACATGGTATTGACAATGATTTCATTAATCTAATATCTGAACTTTGTTTAAATTTGATCGAGGGTAATGTTCAACTGCCAGAAGTAGTTAAGCAACAGGCAAAGCAACATCGTTCCATTGTACGTACATTGGCCTCTAAAAAAAAGGAAAGAATTTTAAAAGAAACGACTTCTTCAGGCGGGCGGTAGCTTTTTCACACTTTTACTGCCAATAATTGTAGGACTTGTAAACAGTTTTCTCTAGAGAATGGCAAAACCCTATAAATTGACTCCAATAGAACTCGCTCTCTCACCCGTGGAACACTTTGAGAACAATCTGAGTAAATTCCTTGACAATGAAAATATTGAGGATGATAAAAAACTGCTTTTACTTCAAGATGCACTTCGCCGAGTGGACAAACACAAGTCCTATCGATTGAAGCCCACTGCTGGTATTGATCACAAAAAAGAATCATCTCCTCAAGAGTCTGCTTCTGGAACACAATTAAAGAAGGAGGAATTGGATTCAATTGTATTGAAAATTGGAAATCTAATGCCCCACTCATATCGTGAACAAAGTAAACGACTCCTAACCTATCTCTTGGAAAGTGGTCAAGATCATATTCAAGTTGATAGCAATGGGAAAGGGATTATAATTCAGGGCAAGAGCTATAATCTACTTGATTTAATCTATGACATAGTTACAAATCGTAAAGGACTATTATCATTTGACACTCATCTATACAACTTTCTAAATACATTAAACTTCCCCAAAAGTCTAATTGGCAATAGACAAATTCTAAAAAAATTAAATGAACATGCATCATCATCATCATCATCAACAACATTGACACCATTAAAATATGAACATGAAGAAGAAGAAGATTTTAAATCAATTTTGGAAAATACTAGCACACCACTGATAGCTAGACAAAAGCGAAGACGTATCAAGTCAACGTCACCATTACCACCACCACCAACAGCCAGTATACAAAAGGGTAGTGGACATTACACAACGTGTTTACGTTCAAAATGGTTGAATTTCTGAAAGGTGTTTATGAAAATATTGGTGAGGCGGGGAGTTTAAGTTCCCCCACCACTCTTTCCAAAGTCACTGGTTTTCGCACTAAAAGTGTACAAGACTATCTACAAAATGAATCAAGTTACACGCTGCATAGAAATCATAGACTTCGTGCCAATCAATATCGAAAAACTAAAGCCTTTTACCCATTGCATATAATGCAAGTAGGTCTCCTGACTCTAGATGAGATTCAACGACGTCACAATACACCGTACAAGTGCATTCTACTCGCAATCAGTGTTTTTAGTCGCTATGCATATGCAATTCCATTGCGATCAAAGAGAGGTGTTGAAGTTGCCCAGGCCATTGAAAGTATTCTCGAACAGGATTCATATAAAAAAATTCAAACAGATCGCGGTAGTGAATTTGTTAATCCCCATGTTGCAAAAGTACTAGAGAAATATAGTACACTGCTCTATCATAGTCACTGTCCTATAAAGGCCGCATTGGCCGAACGATTGATAAGAACTATTTGACTTTTAATTTCAAGATATTGTACATTGAAAAATACATCGGCTTTTATTTATGATCTAGATAAAATCATGTTAATTTATAATCAACGACCTCATCGATCATTGTCCAACTCTACGCCAATGGAAGTTCATCATTATGATCATGATACAATTGACACCTTTCTTAAACAGTATTCCAATGAATCAATTGTCAAGAAGAAAAATAAATTCAATGTTGGTGATACTGTTCGAATTAATAGAACAACTAATGTTTTTGAAAAAGGGAATTACTTGTGGTCCACCGAACTTTTTAAAGTGGCAAAAATCCTAGACACTAAACCCATAACTTATCGCCTGCGTGATACCAAAGATAAAGAGATTCTCGGTGGCTTTTATGACTATGAACTGCAAAAAGTTAAAAATAATAGTGAAATCTATCAAATTGAAAAGATATTAAAGACACGTACTCGCAGGGGTAAGAAACAGTTACTTGTTCGGTGGCTAGGATACAACTCTGATTTTGATTCTTGGATCGGTGTTGAAGATATTGACAATGCCCAACGATTTCTATGTAACTTTCATGTCCAACGTTTCCGATCCTCTCTACAATGACTTGAATACGACAAGTGATTTTTGGACAAAACTCTCCCCCGCCATCAAATTTGACGGTGCGTATGAAGTGGCTCTTGTCGACTGTATTCTCAAAAATACCTATGACATCCTGAGAAAGGATCGTGTGTATGATATAAAAGTTATACCATTCGATTGGACACTCTTTGTCGACTATGAATGGGTTGAAACACTTAAATCTAGTGAATATCCACATGCCAAATTGAAATATATTGAATATGATAATATGGGAGATTTGTGTCGTACAATCAATAGAAAAATCTCATATCGTAGGAATGGTACATTCAATTTTAATTATTCATCGGAACATGATAGGATTTACATTACCTCACCTGTTGACACTGAAATAATTATTCTCAGTGATAATCTGAGAGATGTTCTTGGCTTTAAACAGAATATGATCAATGGGAAAAATGCTGGCACCGTTTACGGGATGGATCAAGTTATTTTTGCTGATTATCCACCTGGTTTCGCCTCGGACTCTTGCATATTTCTCTATGCATTCTTTGTGGAAACGTCGAGAGTCGGTAATTCAAATGTCCCTCTCCTACGTGTTCTTGAACGAAAAACAACTAATGAACTTGTTCATCACTATAATATAAAGCATCTTCAGTATGTTGCTGTAAAGACTTCGTATTTGGAACTCTGTCAGTTAACACTAAGAACTGAATTAGGCGATCCTCTAGCAATAACAAAAGGCTTAGCAGTGATTACATGTCATTTTTGACCCATTGTCAACGACGGCACAATCACCTAAAATGAACAATAGAAGAATTCCATTTGTCTGTCCCGATATTGATAGTAATTATTCGATATTGATAATAATAATAATTATTGATATAAATAATGAATGTGCATTGTCAGTTTAATATACATATACTGATATTTAGTAATCAAAACGTTAAAATTACTAGATTTATTAAAGTTATAAAAGTAAAAACACTTATATTTTTTTCAGTAAAGTGCAAATTTTGTTCTGGCCTTGGGAAGGCATAGGGGTTTTGCTCCGAACTTATGTTAATTTCTGCTCGTTTTGAGTTTGACTCGGTTATTTATTGTAATTTCTGTTCGTTTTGGGTTTCATTTATTTATCGATGCTGATTTGTGGTAGTTTCGAGCTTGGTAGATTATTTGATTTTATTTTTGCTCATTTTTTGTTTAATGGAGTTCTTTATTTTTCTTTGAAAAACTTATTTTGTGGAGAAATTTTTTTTAATTAATCAAATAGAATATCAGACAACGTCAATACATCACTTGCCAATAAACTTTACAATAATCATCCCAATTCATGCACCCTTCCTGGGCCAAGACTTTCTTAGCAAATTCATAATCGGCAGTGGTGCAATGACGATCGTTAAGTGAATAATAATATGCTTCGATGGGTGGCAATTTTTTCTCACTTAGCCTTGAGGCAGAGTTGTAGTACCCATACGGGTATATGCCCTTCAACGTCAATAAATGATACACTTCATCATCTGAAAAGCAGTTTTTTAATGAGGGGAAAAATATTATAACCGTCGTGTTTCTGCACTTGAATTAATTGACTTCGGGATTTGGGGAAAAAAACTATAGGAGTCTAACAAACGAATCTTATTCAAGCACGTATTAGTATTATCTATTGTTTTTCATTTAGAATTCAAGACTGGTAGCTTCTCGGATGATTTATGTATGATGTTTTAAGAAAAAGAACCACTTACTCATGCGCTGTCTACGACTTCACCTTTCTGCAAACGTGCCACCGCTGGTAATATGAATCTCAAATCGTAGTTTGAATTGTGCATATAAACTGGCAGAAAATACTGCTGCTTAACATTCAAATTAAAAGATTTATGTACCAGTTCACGAAAGTTACTCCCCCCGATAAAATTTGATTACTTAAATGATCATGAACACGAACTTGTAATTCCCCACTATCCTCAGCAAATTTCCCTTACAGACCCAAAACATTTTCTTCTCGTTAATATCCAACTCATCCTTTGGTGATAGACTCATTGGGTAATTTATGTTCCGCAGCCGTAAAATTGACTAATTGGCAGTTTTAATAAGTGCAACCAAGACTGCACCCACACAATCTTCCCCAACCAATGTCTCGAAAACCTCTACCAATTGCATAACGTTACTAGTATCACCGTCTCCACAGACTGGCACCCATGATGTATACACCGTCTCAATGGATGTTTTAATTTTAAGTACCCATGACGTTTACAGTGCCTCAAGGGATGTTGTAATTTCATTGTGTATAGCATCCAGAGAGACACATTTGACCATAATGAAGTGAACTTTCCGTCTTCCCTTGACATAACGACTTACTCATATTTGTAATTGGAAAAAAATGGCCGATTGAATAAGGTTCACTAGCAGGCTCGTAAAGAAGCCATTCCCAGTGTTTCACTGATTCAATGGACGGAGTCGTCACTAAGTATATTACACCCTTTTTTTCTTTACGTTGCCTCTCTTCAAATTGTATCAACGTAACATCAATCTTTCAATGTTAATTAGCCCTCTCAAAAATATCTATTCTTTTAAGTGTTACAGGATATTACCCCTTTAAACAGTTAAAATACACTTTTGAAAACTCTACCCCCTCCCCAGCCCTATTAACTTCCAAATCGTCCAAATGTGCCTTAATGGCATCCTTTTGCAGGATTTTATGGCCTGCAATAGGAACTGCATACTTGAAGCAATTTAGCCCCATATCGAGACGAAACCTTTGAACACCTTGACAACCCCTCGAATCTGCATTATATTTTACACTTCTCTCCCCCTCCCGCCTCATATAACAAATTCCTTTTTGTATTTTGCTACATTAAGATCCAATCTCTCGATAAATAAAAAAGTTGAACCACTTCCATTTTCATTATAGCTATCTACCTCATTAAAAATACTTCCTACCCATTCCAAAAAGACCCTTATAAAGTTATGTAGTTCTGGGCGAAATGTCTGCATTTCGGTTTGTATAAAATGCGGGTACACCTCACCAGACTTTTCATTTAAATAAAGAAAAAATTGTGCGACGGATGCTTTAATACCATCCCGCGTCCTTAATATTTTTTCAAGAAGGGCTCAAATCTTGCCCAGATAAAGGAGCAAATCTACAACATTTTCATTTGTGGGACAAGAGGGGTCTACTTTCGGATATTCAAGGAGCATGGACTATATCATATTTTTTTCTCCGCATTCCTGGGGGGTAGCTGCCACCCCTTCCTCCCCCTCCCCCCAAACGACGCGCCCGACCACATATGAGTCTAGTATGTCCATTGGATCCAAATAGTTACTACCAGCTGTAAGGGTGCAAAAGGGTCTTAAAATTCATCTCTAAATACATAAACATTGCGCAAGGTAGAGTTTGACAAATAAAAATCAGGCAATACAGGAAGTTAAACAGCTCCGTTTGGTCCTACTCCCCCTTGGTCACCCTCACCACGGTCACCGTGACTGCTGTGGAGCTAGAGCGCTTTCTGTTCTTCTAGGAGCTTCTCGGTCACACTGGATTGAATTTGCTCAAGCAAGCAATCGAAAAATTAAGTTTCGAGGCCGAGTTCCGGTTGAAAATCAAATTTGGAGGGAGATACACTATTTGGGTTCACCCCCCACAAAATAAGTTTACCCCCTCCCATTCATATTCCTCGGGGCCAATACTGACGCAGAGACTGTCTCAAAATGCCGGCGCCAGTGACAGGACAAGATTTTCCATGCAATAATTGTAGGCCCCTTGAGCTGGTGGCGATAATGTCACTAGGTGAACTTAAAAAGTAATAACACCTTATTTCTCCTTTGAAATGGTTTGGTTTTAAGCTGTAAAAAAGAATATATTAACCTGAAAAATAATATATGATTATTCTGTAACGTTTTGTGGAGCAGAGCCCCCTCCCTGTACTACCCACTTTTTTGCCTGAAAACAAAACCTCTAGCTCTATTTCTGAGGACCAAGGGGACCCCCTATTAAATTACACTATTGAGTTGTCTCAGTTATTAAGGTGAAAACAAAGCATAGAGCTCTATATTTGAGGGCCAGGGGAGACCCTTCCCAGCAACATTGAATTGTCTCAGTTATTAGCTAGAAAAAAACGTATAGCTCTATTTTCGAGGATCAAACCCCTCTCCCATAGGTACCGAACAAGCTACATAACAGGTCCCACTTATTAGCCTGAAATCAAAACCAATAGTTCTATTTTTGAGGGCCAGGGGGTCCCCTTTCCTCTCCCAACATCGCAATAAGATTTCTCTCACTTTTGAAATTTCGTCATGAGGTTCAAATAACTTGGGTTACAGGAAGAGATCCATTTGCGGGGTGTTATTCGAACTTGGCTCATTGTCAGTTTCCTCAATCGCTGGCATTTCAGGTGCGACCTGCAATCAAAATAACAACTTATTTCTCCTTGAAACACTCACGGTTTCATCCCAAAATAGAATACATTAATAGCGTGTAATTTTTCGAGGGGTAAAGCTCTCAAACTTCCCTCCCAGAGGCAGTGAACAAAGGCTCTCTCGATATCCTATTAGCCTGACAAATTTATTACCTTTTCAGTCTCCTGCCTCTTGCCTTGCGCTAGATCCTAATACTAAAACGTTACCGCTAAAACACATAATAAGCTCTCAAGCTTTTCGAGTCATTATCTATGATTGTCAAATAATCGCACTTATGAAAGGATTGACCATCTGGACATCTTCACTGCTGGGAATGGGGATCAATGAAGGCCTCGCATCTTCACCGCCTTGCAGGAGGAGGGCAGAAGACCTCGTCTCCAGGCTTTGCAGGGAAGAAGGCTTCGCATCTTTGCCGCCTTGCAGCGGGAACACAAATTGGTTGCATTTTCTCCATGCGCCTGGGGGGAGCACATTTTCATATGCCCTTGACTTCTTTGCCAGAGGATCCGTCTGGCTAGGGTTTTCCTGCAATAGAAACTAAATTTTAGTTTTTCAAATAACATTTTTTCAACTTGTCCCCTGTTAAATTCAGCTGGTATATCAAATTGGTCCATGTTAAAAAAAAATTTAAAAGAATGGCACAATTTTAGTCAGATAATCTACGTGCAAAGCCTGTCTTAAATATTTGTTTATAGCTAATCTAAGTAAATTAGATTTTTTTTTTATTTAGAAATATACAAAGTGCAGCTGTCAACCCTTAGGATAAAAAAAAGTCTTGTAAAAGATAATAATACTTGAGCTATCCAGAGATCACCAATCAATTTTACAGAAATATCCACTTCGCGACTAGGCAAATTAACGACAGATCAAAAGGGAAAAACAGTGCGATTCATCGTTTAACTAAATCAAGGAACCTATTTTCAACTGAGTGGGACTCTGTGATCAAGCATCAGGAAATATCGATCTACAAGATATCACTTTGAAGTTCAGCCTTGGAGCCACCCCTATTGAAAAGAGGAAACCAATCTCTTTTACAAAACGCTGAAATCTTTACGGGTGAAAGTTTTGATGGAATGAGAATGAAACCATAAGAATTTGATCTTAAATCAACCATTGTCAAATTTATCCACCAAGTTTCATCTTATATTATTGAGAATCAAACCCTTTGACTTTATTATCGTAATATATCAACTAGACAAAGACGCCCCTATTGTCGATACATTGCCATGATTAAATATAGCTGAAGCAGATGCTAATGCGACAGAAGTAGCAGAAATCGGCAAAATTTCGATTTGAGAGCCATATAAAATTTGATGTTGCCAGTTCGATTTAGTGGGATAAAATTGTCAAAAAACTTAAAAAGGAGATGAAAAACATGTTATTCAAGCTGGCTCATTACAAGGTTTTTGTCTTCAGTTTGAAAGCGATTTACATCTTGGATTTTTCAAAATTTGTAATGTCTGAAAGCGGTTAAACTTAAAATCGTAGATACCGAAAACCAAAAGAGTCCAAATTCTTAGTAGTTATGCTCTTTCTTCTTCTATTCTAGACTTATAATTTGACTCAAGGTAAACAACGAAATTAGACTGTGAAATTCTACAGAGTGTTACTTTACTCTTTTTTTCTCAATCCTATATGTAGGATATTTTCAGCTATAAACATGGATCAATGGGCCAAATTACCACCTTGCAACAAAATTAAATTGAAACTGAAATCGAAGGAGAATAACCAAATCCGTGCACTCTTGAATTTGGGATAGGAAATTCCAAAATACTTCTTTTGATGATGTGCACATGAGCCCTTGAAATGTTGTTCATACCTGCATATCGATGCAAGGGACTTTAAAAAAAGATATATGTTGCGACGTTTAGCTGCTAATCTCAGTCTTGAAGCAAGTCCCAGGCTCTTTAAGCCTGAACCTGTTTTTGGAATCTTAAATAGGATAGGCTGAAAATTTTAACTTTTAAACTTGATCCAAGACTAGGTCTAGTGTCTGAATACTCTGAAAGTTGCCCTTAGCTAGGAACCAGTGCTGGGGATTCTTTCAAGTTTGATAATGCTACCTTTTATAACTATCCAATAGATGGTATTAAAAGGGAGGACTTTCTTGAATAGAATAATTCATTTTCTGCTGATTCTGGATAAAAAGCAAAATAGAAGGTCCTAATTTGACAATATCATCATTTTCACTTTGACAGGTATGTAGTGACATATAAAAAAAAATTCTGGTAAAATTATAGCTAAGAAAATATTTGATGTCTTAGAAATTACTATCAGTAGCATGAATAGATTCAGAGTCTAAACTAGCCTGGACATAGGCTAGGGTAAAAAATCAGTATCCAATTGAGCAAAATTATATAAAACTAAAACCCTTACATCTTGTTACCAAAGAAGAATTGGTAAAAATTTTACATATCAGAGAAAAATTAAAAATCTAAGCTATGCATCAATATGGTTATTAGGCTATGAAAAGTTTTTAGGATCAAGCACTTGAAATTATTAGTTTATTAACTTACCTACAAGGGTCTCTTTTTGGAAACACCAGTTATTCTATTTTGATGTATATATCCTTTTAATGTTTCAGTTTTATTTTCATAGGCTATTAGGCTAACAGAAAGCTGACTTTCTTCTGATTCTAAAAATGTAACTTTTATTGCTTAATATTTATTCAGTAATTCACAAATATTAAATATTTTTTTCCTTTTAATTGCTTTTCAAAACATAGACCATAGGCTATTTTTAATTTATGCTGACCAATTATTTTTGAAAATCTATCCAAGAAGGTGGAATTCTTGTTACTGCCCTCATATTGCATCATGCTGTAGCCTAGTAAAATAATAGTGGTCTTTCCCAAAAAGAGGTCTTTTTCCCTAGCTTATGCTCTGGGAGGATAGTGTAAAATATTGGACTGCTAGTCACCATTTTAACAGTTAAGCCACTGTAAAGACTAGGCTATAGGCTATTATATAGCACTGCTGTTAAGTCATGGCTCCTAAAAGAAACATCATAAAACAAAAAAAGTAGCCTAATAAGCTAGGCTACCATTACATTTTCTATTTTATGCTCTTTCTGATGCTTATAAGATAAGTAGGTATATAGTGGTTTGATTCTTCTTAATTACCTTAATTTGCACTTTGGAGCAAATTAAGGTCCATACTGGATCTGTTGTGCTCTGGGTCAATGATGGCAAAAATTCATCACTGTGTTAGGGCCCAGTGACACGCCATAGGAGAGGTCTGCTGGAGAGATAAGCCCACTTGGTAGCAGTGGCCACAAGGTAGGTATGGCATGTAAAGACCATTCTCAGTGGTATAGCCTAGAGCTGACACCACTGCACAACAGCAACTTTGGATTGAGTATGCAAGATGGTTGGGTATGACAAGCGGCATCAGCCTCCTAGCAAGACACTCATTCTGATAAAGTTGGCATCAGTCAGTAGTTGAGTGGGACGGACAGTCCTACTCATATTTCCATGGCTTGTTGTTCCATTCCTTGTCAAGTCTGGACTTGAAGGATGCAGCCATAGATGCAGTCACCGTTTCAGCTTGAAGGCTATTCCAATCATTGAAAACATGCTCAGAGAAGAAGTGTTGCTGCGTTCATGTTTTGACAAAACGTTTTGACAGCTTATGTGAGTGTCCTCTTGTATGGTGCTGACTTGAATGTTTGGTAAAGAGGGGGTTATTTGGTTGTGCGCTATACTTGTAGGTCAGCATCATATCACCACAGTGGCGTCTGAAGACAAGTGTTGGCAGCTGCATGCGTTCCAGTCTCTTGTTGTACAGGAGATCTTATAGGCCAGCTACGCACTTTGTGGCATGTCTCTGAACTCCTTTGATTAGACTGGTATCATTCTTATAAGAAGGGGAGGTGAGACACGTACCAAAATCCAAAATGGGTCTAGCTATAGCCTTATAGAGCCTTAGAAAGACTGTACAGGAGTGGCTGGTTATAGTGCGTTTGAGGAGACCAAGGCTTGAATTTGCTTTTGAAACTGCTTGTTGCCAGTGTAAAAAGGATCAGCCCTTGAAATAAAAAGGATAGTAAAATAAATTATTTACCATTAGATTCCTTTTTGTATGCTATTTCCAAATGTGATTGCTTTTCTGAAAATGCACACCCTCCCCATGATAGCCCTAATAATATAGGCTTTTAAAATAAGGGCAGACCAAAAACCCATCTCTATTTGTCTGAAATGTTAAAGAAAAGCCTTTGTTCCTGAAAAGTAGTTCTTTCCCCCTAGGCTATTTCTCTGCAGTGTTGATTCTTGTTGTGATGTTATTCTTCTTTGTTAAATTGGATAATATTAGTGTGCCATTAGGCCTACTATAAAATTCTGAAAATAATTTAAAAAGGAATTTTAATATACTTGATTAGCCTTTATCATTCCTAAAAGTACTTCACTTTTCTACAACACCCTCCCCCATCCATTATATACAAACATATTGCCCAAATTATACATGTTCCATACATTTTTCCACACATCATTCTTTTCTTAAAATAGACTTTATGGTAAAGAAGCAACACTGACAAAATTGAGAAAATGCATTGAAAATCACCAATGTGATTTGCACTGCTTATTTGCACATTAAGGGAGATGCAGTTGGGGGTAAGGGTAAAGTAAAGTGCTCCTAGGAATGATTTAAGTAAGTATTTTAGGATTTTTAAAGTTGTTTTCAGAATTTTATAGTGCTTTGTTTTGAGTAAGCTTTAACTATAGGGTAAAAAAAACAGTATCCAATTGAGCAGAATTAGGTAAAACCCAAACCCTCACATCTTGTTACCAAATAGAAATTGAGAAGAGTTGTACATGCCAATGAATAGCTAAAAATCTAAGCTATGCATCAATATGGTTATTATAAAGATTATTTAAGATCAATACTTGAAATTATTAGCTTATTGACTTACCTAGAAGGACCTCTTTTTGGAAATACAAATTATTCTATTTTGATGTATACATTCTTTCAGTTTTATTTGCATGTTAACAGAAAGCTGATTGTCTTCTGATTCTAAATATGTAACTTGTATTGCTAGATATTTATTCTTTAAATTACAAATATTAAAAATAATTTTTTCTTTTCAATTGCTTGTCAAAACAGAGATCAAGTTTTGAATTTCTGATGACAAATTTCTCTCTAGTGAGAAGTGATTGGGTCTGCACTTCCATTGTTCTGTATTTTGCATGTGTACAACCAAGTTGAATTTTTTACATAGATGCTTAAATGACATCTGATTCTAGCTATTCCATTAAAATCACTTGGCAGAGTGGTTTTCATCAGTAAAGAATTCAGAAAACCCATTTCGACAAAGATACATGGCACATCACAGGTTGATAAATAATAGAGAAATATGATATTTAGGACTATATATGGGAGCATCAGGGGAGCTAGGGTGCATGGTTCCATTGCAACTGACCCCCCCCCCCCACAACTGAACCACCATGCAACTGAACCCCCATGTAACTGAGCCCTTGTGCAAGTCAACCCCATTCAACTAACCCCCCATGCAACTGAACCCTTGTATAACTGAACTCTCATGCAACTCAAACACTGTACTTGCATTGGGTAAAACACAAGTTAGAACCTTTACATGTTCAACCTTGTTAGAATTAAAAAAAAAACAAGTTTTTTTTAACTGAAAGTAAGGAGCAACATTAAAATTTAAAACAAACTGAAACTATTTAGTATATTAAAGGGGTTGTCCCCTGCTCTTTATGCTAAAGTTTGACTCTTTCTCACAGCTCTGCTTTATAAAACAACTTTAATGTAAAGAGTTGGGCAGGGAACAGCTGCTTTCATATATGGAGTAGTTTCTGTTTGTTTTAAGTTTTAATGTTGCTCCTTACTTTCAGTTTAAAAAGGTCTTTTTATTTAATTTCTGAATGTTTTTTAATTAATGCAGGTTTTGAATTTGGCTCACTTTGCATGAATAATTAAAACAAAATTTGTATATTAATTTTACTTTTTTTTTTACTAATAATAACTTTATAATAACTTAAGTTTGATTTTTGTTCCAGTTGTTTAAGAATGACTCCTGAATCACAAAGGATGTTTAATTAGAATAATAACTTCTTTTAAAAGTTAAAAAAGAAACTGTAGCATATTTATATATTTATTTATTTATTTTCTAACCTGTCACTACAAAAAAAGCAAGAAGATGGAGTACAACATAATACACAAAAAAAAGAAAAGAGAAAAAACAAAAAAAACAAAACAATACAGAACAAATACTTAAAAGCACTACATTGACACTGCTGCCACAGGAGGGACAACCACTTGTGCAACAGCCTTGCATTAAAATTGTCAATCTGTTTTATAATGGCCTGACATGGTTCTGTAAACTTATAATGAAGGCTAATATATGAGTTATGGATCCACAAAGGTAGTCTCAACCAATACTTTGCATAACAAAAGTAGTAGGACTGAATTTGCTTAATGTCTGATTTCTGAAGCATTCTCCAGAAAGGTGCAATATACAGAATATGCAGCAGCATGGTTGTATTATACAACCTAGCTAAAATCATGTGATTAAAATTGAGTTTGTTTGCCACAATGCTACCATATGATGCCAAAATACACTTTTGCAGGTGGCTAATTATGAGCAAGTGGGTAGCTTGCATGGAAGTCCCAACAGGAAGGCCCAAATAAGTTAACAAAGACACTGGCTTAATGGTAATATCACCAAGACTATTCAATTTGCAATTTAGGCTCTATTATTGCATTATTGAAAAAATCAGGTGAAACAATAGATCCCTGCCTCACTCCCTTATAAATGGGTAAGACAACATAAATATCACTCATACAAGGAATATAAATACGGACCACAAAATTACCATATAAATCCTGATACACTCCTAACACCAAAGGGTTTGACCCTCCTCTTATATGCCAAATACAAAATATATTTGTGGACAAGCTAATCAAATGCACAGTGCACATCATGGCTACCAAGAACTAGAGTTTCACTAGCTGCATCAGCATCCAAAAGTATAGCACATAGAGCAGACAGGGAATGACCACACCCTAGTCCCTTCTGAAAGCCAAATTGCCTTTAAGGAACATAACATTTTGACCAAATTTCATTGCATGTTAGCAACTCAAATAACTTACAAAAACATTCAACACAGTAATGGGTCTATACAAACTGCAAAGGTGGAGAGGTTTACCTTGTATTGTTTTTTAAATAATGTACAGAAATCCAGCTTCCCCTCCATGGGAAATTCCTTTCCCCAATGAGAAATAATCTCCATGGAAAGATTCTCTCACATAACTTAAATTTGCAATATTAGCAGAACTAATTTTGTAAGGCATAGTAACAAAACAGCCAAAGAGGTCTTTTTTTATGAAAATAAAAGTCACAAGTTGAGCAATTCTCAAATCACTGAAATGAATGAAAGAAAAGATCTTTAAAAGATGTATGTAATAATTTATGTTTGTTTTAAGTGTTAATGTTATTCCTTACTTTCAGTTGGAATAAACTTTTTTTTTATTTAATAGCAACCACAAGCAAAAGACATAGAATATCTTTGGTTTATTATCATATAAAAACCATAGCTATGGAACTTCTTAAGGTAAAATTAAATGCTAAGATTGGCTGGAAAATAACACAAACAAATTATTACCTATATCAGCCATTATTTATCAAAATTCAAACTTTAGCATAAAGAGCAAGGTATTGACATGGGGGCAAACTTCCTCATACAGGTAATATGAGGGGGTTCATCCCTTGTTAATACCTTAATCTTTACACGAAGTTCAAATTTTCTTCCAATTCTTTAAGAATGACCCCTGAATCACAAAGGCTGTTTAATTAGAACAAGTAGCTCTTTTGAAATTGCTAAAAATAGTTTAGCATAAAGAGCAAGGTATTGAGGAGGGGCTGAACCCCCTCATATACATAATAATTTCTATTCATTTTAAGTTTTAATGTTACTCCTTACTCTCAGTTGAAAAAACTTGTTTTTTTATTTAATTTCTGATTGTTTTTTTAAATAATGCTGGGAAATTCAGCGTTGAAATTCTCTTCCATGAAAAGATCCTCTCATGTAACCCAATCTGGTGTGATTTCATTAAGATTCTACAACTTTTAGGGGGCATTTCCCTCTTATTTTGAAAATAAGGCAAATTTTCTCAGGCTCATAACTTTTAATGGGTTGGACTGAAACTTATATAATTAAAATCAGCATAAAAATCCAGTTCTTCTGATGTATCTATTTGTATCAAAATTCCATTTTTTAGAGTTTTGGTTACTATTGAGCCGGGTTGCTCCTTACTTACAGTTTGTTACCACAAACTGTTTGATTGTTTGCTTTTTAAAGTCATAATATAAATGACTGTCAAGATGATTTACCAAAAATTCTGTTTTTGTTGTCACAAAAACAAAGAAAATCAAATATCACTAACTCTTAAAGCCAAATTTATTTCTCCTTTTTTTCTCCTTTTTCCCTTCACCCTGTTACTGTCTACAGGTCTAGGTATTTGCCCTCCCCTCTTCTCCCATGGAAATCCCTCCCCTGGAAAATACCCCCTTGTGGGAAACATGGTTTTCCAAATTGAAATATTTTATTTGGGTTCTGTTATTTTTTAGATTAGCTGAGAAGTGCTAAGGAAAGTGGAAAATAGGAACCTAAGTCTTGCCCCCCTCCATGCAAAAATGTCCTTCTCACGGAAATCCTCCAGAAACCCTCCCTTCAGAAAACTCCCACGCAAAAAAAAATCATACATTACCAAATCAAAAACACTGTCTGTATACAATGGACAAATTATAAACCTTAAAAAGGTACTTAAACTTTTGATACAGGGTTTTCTGAGATATCTCAAAAATTGCATTTAACGCCAAAACATCTCATCTCTCATTGAGGTTTTGGATAAATACAGAATAAGCTCTAGGGGAGAGATGAGAAGGGGTGGAAATTAGGTATAATCCCCAGGCAGTTCTAGTCTTTTTTTTTCTATAAGTTGAAAGTGATTAGATACCAACCAACTGCAAGGGATATTTTTTGGTGGGATATTTTTTATAGAAGTATTTTCTGGGGGGGGGGGGGGATTTTCCGCGAGTTGGTATTTTCTGGAGGTATTTTACAAAGGAGGTGTTTTTCTTGGGGGATGGGGGCTGGTTGTTCTCCAATCACTTTTTACTTTTAAAAAGGGCACAAAAACTTTCAATTTCCAATTGAATAATAAAACAGGATTTACAAAAAACCCACAATCCTCAGAGCAAGGGCTGTAGGTTATTGCAAGTACCCGTTGTTAAAATTTAAGGATTTTATAGAAGGGATGGTCATACAATCTTTGGAGAAGGCTCATTTGATTGGAAATTGAAATTTCAAATTAAATTGTGAAAAATCCAAGGTAATCAGAGTACAATCAGCCTCTCCCTCTTAACTGTCATTTATCCCCCCCCCCCAAAATGCATCCAATCACAATATATATATATATATATATATATATAATATATATATATATATATATATATATATATATATATATATAATATATATATATATATATATATATATATATATATATATAATATATATATATATATATATATATATATATATATATATATATATATATATGTATATATATATATATATATATATATATATATATATATATATATATATATATATATATATATATATATATATATATATATATACATATATATATATATATATATATATATATATATATATATATATATATATATATATATATATATATATATATATATAATATATATATATATATATATATATATATATAGCTAGTTACTCAATGTTAACAAATAAGGTGTTTATGGAAAATATTTTTGTATGAACTTGGGGGGGGGGGTGCTCATTTGATTGGAAATCAAAAGTTTCAGTGCACTTTTTAAGAGTTAAAAGTAATCTAAGGGCTTCCACTCCCACCCTCTTTTTTCCCCAAATACATCCAACTGATAGTTTTGAGATAACCATTTTATTTAAAACAGATCAAAGGTTAAATAACTATGTCTCCAGGCTCACAACCCTTAGCTACTGTTGCAAGAGCTGTAAGTTATGCAAGTAGTCTATTGTTAACATACAAGATGTTTTCTTTTTGTTTTTTTTTTTGTGAAGAAGAGACGGCATGTATGATCTTAGACATTTTTTCCTTTATTGGTTGTGAAAAGAAAATACCAGTAATATCTACAATGGTTGATGGTATCAGCCATTACATTGTTCAGAAAATGTTTAGGATCATCTTCAATTAAATCAAGAGGTACTATTTGCATCCAGTTTTACAAGACAACATATCTGCAATGTGTCAAGAAGAGCTCAGGGTATAAACCTGAGGGTATGAAGTTTAAACTTTCAGGACATGTTGAAAAAAAGGCTGGAGTGCAATCAGTCCCCCTCCCATATCCATTTTAGCTGCAATCTCCTCAAAGACATCTGATCAAAATTTGTTATCTAGGTTGACAAAGGTCTGATTCATCTGAAAAAAAAGAAATAAAATCAGCTTTAATGGTTTGTGACATTGGATATTCTTTTTATTTTTTTTGCAAAAACGAAACCAAGCTTTTTTTTTTATGAATGATCTTGACAGGCGTTTATATCATGATTTTAAGAAACAAGCGATTCCAACAAGGTTGAACATGTAAAAATTCTAACTTGTGTTTTACCCAATTATATTGCTTCATGTTTTTAGAATACTGAAAAACTGAGTTCAATGGTTCAGTTGCATTATAATTCAGTTACACAAGGGTTCAGTTGCATGGTGGTTCAGTTTAAACTTTCAGGACATGTTGAAAAAAAGGCTGGATGCAATCAGTCCCCCTCCCATATCCATTTTCCTCAATCTCCTCAAAGACATCTCCATCAAAGACATCTGATCAAAATTTGTTATCTAGGTTGACAAAGGTCTGATTCATCTGAAAAAAAAAAGAGAAATAAAATCAGCTTTAATGGTTTGTGACATTGGATATTCTTTTTTTTTGCAAAAACAAAACCAAGCTTTTTTTTTATGAATGATCTTGACAGGCGTTTATATCATGATTTTAAGAAACAAGCGATTCCAACAAGGTTGAACATGTAAAAATTCTAACTTGTGTTTTACCCAATTATATTGCTTCATATACTGAAAAACTGAGTTCAGTGGTTCAGTTGCATGATGGTTCAGTTACACAAGGGTTCAGTTGCATGGTGGTTCAGTGCCATGATGGTTTAGTTGCACTGGGGTTCAGTTTAATTGGGTTGAGTTGCATGGGGTATAGTTGCACAAGGGTTAGTTAAAGGGGGTTCAGTTGCACAGGGGTTTGGTTATACAGGGGTTTAGTTGCACAGTGGTTCAGTTACAGGGGTTCAGTTGCCCGTGGTTCAGTTACATGCACACCAGGGTGCATTGTAAGAATAGCAATGACTATATAAAAATGAGTAAAAATAAGAAATATTAAAGTACCACTTTTATTGTCATTACTCTTATAAAGTAGTGACAGGAATTAGGGTCCATTTAAGGGATTTAAATTAGATTTGCAAGTGAGATAATTGGTATCATAGGCAGCACAATAGCACTGCTTACTACTACTACTACTACTAACAACTCACCACAGCACCAAGCTGCCTGAGGCCAACACAGCTTCGCACGCTCCTCCTCCACCCCAATCTATTCAAAGCCTCCCTTTTTACATTCGCCCACGAAGTTCCCATTTCCTTTAAATCTTTCTTTATGACGTCCTCCCACCCCAGACGAGGACAACCTGCTTCCCATTTAGCCCTAGACGGTTGGCTGAAAAGAACAATTTTTGGCAATCTGTCATCCTTCATCCAAACAATGTGCCCTAGCCACCTCCTCCTTTCTTTCATTATAGCCCTAGAGAGTGGTATTGAACCACATTTTTGTATAGCCTATTGTTTGAAATGCGGTCAGTCAGCCAGGTACCCAGAACAATCCTTAAGCAATTTCTCTGGAAAACATCTAGCAAATCTTCATCGGCTTTTCAGAGCGTCCATGCTTCAGAGCCATATTTGACCACTGTCATCACTGTAGCTTCTAATATTCTAATCTTGATTCGCAGACTTATCTTCCTATTCTTCCTAACTTTTTTTTAACTGTGAAAAAACACCATGAGCCTTGGCTATTCATTTAACATCTTCACTGCTCCTACCATCTTTACTAATAATACTACCAAGGTAAGTGAAGCTGCCCATCTGATCAATCTTTTCATTTCCCAATGTCACCTTTTCATCTTCACTTATTCCTAGCCTTAGTGACTTGGTCTTCTTGACATTAATTTTCAAACCTATTCTAGCACCCTGATCTTGCAAAACTTCATTCATTTTGCTCACACTTTCACCTAGAATGCTTAAATGATCAGCATAATCTAAGTCCAGGAGACTTTTTCCTCCCCATTTGATTCCGTGGTCTCCCATTGCCTTTCCTGTGCTCTGTAAGACAAAGTGCATCAAAATAATCCATATAAAGGGGGATAGAACACAACCCTGCTTAACTCCTGATTTAAGACAAAACCAGCTGCTAAACTTATTTCCTACCTTAACTGCAGCTTGTACATAGCACTAATCACTTTAATGTATGTGTCTGGTATACCATACAAGGATAAAACCTTTACTAAAGCTCTTCTATCAACAGAATCGAACGCTTGCTCATAATCTATAAAACTGAGGACCAAAGGTGTTTGAAAACTCAGGCACTTCTTAATTAATAGCCTAAGAGTGAAAATTTGGTCAACACATCCTCTACCTTTTTTAAAACTGCTCTGTTCTTCTCTTAAAACTTTATCTATGGCATCTCTCAGTCTAAGAAGTATCATATTACTAAGTAATTTAATACCTACAGAGAACAGACTAATGCCTTGATAATTACCACACTCACTTTTATCACCTTTCTCATAAAGTGGCGTAATTAAGGTTTTCCTAAAATTGTTAGGTACTTCCTCTTTTTCAAAAATCATATTCGTAATCTTCAGTAACTTATTTCTAACCTCAGAGCCACCATATTTAAGAAACTCTTTTACCACCCTATCAGCACCTGGAGCCTTATTATTTTTTAATCCTTTTAGTACTGTTGCTAATTCCTCCTCACAAAACAAATCTTCCTTCACATCCAAGGTATCACAAACTTTTTCATTTTCCTTTATATCTTTTCCTGCAACTCTATTTTGGTTAAGCGAATTCTCAAAATGTCCGGCCCATCTCTCTTTAGTTTTTTCCTGATTGCTAATTGCGGCCCCATTCCTATCTTTAACTGGGCCAAGTCTGGATTGACTACTCCCTCTCAATTTTTTAACATGCCAGTACAATATTTTACTATTATGCCGTCTAGCTGTAAAGAGCAATGTAGGGCCTACTATTTATCTTTTGTTTTTTTATACAAAGGCACTTTGTATGGAAGGAATTGTCATAGAAGCTTTTAAAGGGATCAATTCAATTGGAAATTGAAAGGGCTAGGGCCCTTTTTAATAGTCAAAAGTGATTGGAGGGCAACCATATAAAAATTTTGGGATATTCCTTTTGTTCAGCATAAGTGAAAGGTTCAGAAATTATGTCTTACCTTAAATACCTTAAATCACATTGTTCTAATATACCTTGAATTGCTGATTAGTGATGACAATGGTTGGATGTCTCAACGTCATCCCACTCAGTTCGCCATGTTTTGATGACCATTCTCTGTCAATGGCTCTTTTAAAGGCAGCAGTACTGGGGGTAGTGACTGCTTCTTCAGTGAGAAAATTCCACAAACTCACTATTCTATTAGTAAAGAAGTTATTGCATAGTCTAGTGGCAGCTCTCTTCTGTTATAGTTTCCCACTGTGCCCCCTAGTTCTGGCAGATTCATCAAGTTGAAATAGCTTATTTAATGGAGAGCTAGAATTCAGGAGCTTATGCGTCATAACAATATCACCCCTTTTACTTCTATAAACAAGGGTGGGGAGTTTCAATCTCTTCAGATGGATGAGTAATTTAAATATTTGCTTCTGTCAGTTGCTTTTATAGCCAATCTCTGAACTGATTCTAACTTCTCCTGGTCACCTTTGTTGAGGGGGCTAGCAACACACATGCCAAACTCCAAATTAGGCCTACAGTATATAATTTAGTCATCACCATAGGTGACCTACTAGTGGTTGTTCTTTTTATAATGCCAAGGGTTTGGAGTTCTTTGGCTACAGCTGTCTGTGTGCATAGTGAATTTTAATTCTTTATCAATTATGAGCCCCAGTCTCTCTCTGCTTCAGACTAGATGATAGTCTGTCTTGATCTGTCCATCCCTAACATATGATAAGGGCATTTCTCATTTTTCTTTCCAAAGTGGATTGTTCAACATTTGTTTACATTGGATTTAAGCCTTCACAAAGTTGCCCACTGGGAAAGTACCCATAGGTCATCCTGCATAGAGGTTCTTTTATTGGGTGTATCAACAGGTCCAATGAGTTTGGAGTTGTCAGCATAAAGACTTATTTTATTTTTGACTGTGGTTGGTGCATCATTAATATAAATGTTGAATACTGTTGGTCCAAAGACTGTTGGTTCCCTGGGGCACTCCACTTAATACATCCACTTCTTCTGAAAAAAAAATACCTGTCCATTTTTTCCAAATATTTTCACCCTTTACTTTCTCCTGGAAAGAAACTGAAGCACCCACTCTACAATTTCATTATGTATTCCAGTTGCAAATAACTTGGTCCTTAGTTGATGGTGACATACTTTATCAAAGGCTTTTGCAAAGTCCAATAGAACCAAGTCAGCAGGAATTGCTTGATCTAAATGCTCAGTAATATAATTATACACATCAATCAAATTAGTCTCAACCAAGCATCCATGCCTGAAGCCATGTTGACTATCACTGAGCAGCTCATTAGTGGTCAGGTGTCCAACAATGTGAGTATTCATGATTCATTCTTAGATTTTACCAGCCACAGATGCAAGACTAATGGGTTGATAATTGGAAACGCTGTTGCTGCTACCCCCTTTGTATACAGGTGTAACGTTAGCATTCCGCCAATCCTGAGGAATCTGCATAGCATCAAGAGACATCTGAAACATATTTGTAAGGGGAAGGGCTATTTCCGCACGAGCTTCTTCCAATTCTCGTAGGTGAACTTCATCAGCGCCAGCGGATTTTTTAGGATTAAGCAGCATCAGTTGACTCTCCACATCAGATGCAACCACAGTTATCTTTTGCATAGGTTCCTCAATAGAATATTCTGGTAAAGGGGCATTGTCTGGGGCGTGAATACTGATTGAAATTGACTACTCATTTCAGCTGTAATATCTATTGAGGTACTAACTATATTGCCATTCACAAGTAGTTCTGTAACTGAGTGTCTCCCTGGTTTCCGAGCTGAAGCATACTTCCAAAATCTCTTAGGGTTAAAGTTTGAATCAAATGCCAACCCTCTTCATATTTTGGTGTAAGTTTCTTGTGAGACACCTAACTTTATTTTGGGTTTGTTTGAATTTCTCATAGTTCTCATGGGAAGGGTTACTTTTGTATTTGTTCCAATACTTTTTCTTTTTACACTCGGCTCGCTTGACATTACAAATGATAAATGGTAAGGTTTTGGGTCTTATTTTCGAGGAAATTACTGTATGTTTTTCTGTTGCATTAAATAAACCCTTTTCATTTCAAGCCAAGCATCCTCCATATTCTTAACATCAATGAATGACCAATCCTGGTGTGTCAACTCTTGTCTGACCTGGTTGTAATTTGTGCCTACATGCTTAATCAAATTATTCTTTTGTGGGTACAACCTAAGCCTACAAGTAATTGCAACATGGTCACTTGCTCCAAATGGTGGTTCTGAATTGACACTAATGAGCGTCTCATGGTCAGCAACCTCTCCCCACACAGCCCTGGGGGTAAGATTTTTATGCTATGTCCTGGTGGCATATAAGGTTCTTATAGAAAGGGTGCTCATATAAACGTTGGAGGGGGTTCATTGGATTGGTAATCAGAAGGCAGCTACCCCCACTTGCACACACATCATATTTTCCTGAAATGTATCCAGCAGAAATTTTGTGATAGCCCTTTTATTCAAAATAATCCAGAGATCTGATAACAAACCCCATTGAAACAAACCCCCAAAGCCTGGGAGCAAGGGTTGTAAGCTATGCCCCATGGCGTTTAGCCTAAGGTTTTTATGGAAGGGATGGTTGTACAAACTTTAGAGAAGGCTCATTTGGTTGAAAATTGGAAGTTCCAGTTTCCTTTTTAGAGTCAAAAGTGATGGAGGGCAACTAGCCCCTCTCCCTCAACTACCCAATTTGTTGTGAGATAACCATTTTGTTCAAAATAGTCCAAAAAACATATAATAATGCCTCCAGGGTTGACACAACACCCCAGAGCCCTGGGGGCAAGGGTTGTAAGTTTTTTCTGGGGGGCATACAAGGTTTTTATGGAATTAGTGTTTGTATACTTTTCAAATAGGGCTCCTTTTATTGGAAATTGGAAGTTATAGTGCCCATTTTAAGCAAAAGTGATAGAGAGCAACCAGCCCCCCCCCCCATGCCCTTCATTTCTCCAATCCCACCTAATCAAAATTCTGAGATAGCAATTTTGGTCAGCATAGTGAAAGGTCCAGAAAGTATATCTTTGAGGATGACAACAGCCCTCAGGGCAAGGGCTGTAAGTTATGCCCTGGAGGTGTAGGCCTAAAAGGGTTTTAAAACGGTTTTTTTTATAGAAAGTGTAGTTGTATCTACTTTAGAGGGGCTCATTGGATTAGTAGTCAGAAGTTCTAGCACCCTTTTTAAGAGTCAAAGTGATCAGAGGGCAGCTACCCCCCCCCCCTCACATGTCATGTTTTCCCAAAATGTGTCCAATAGAAATTTCGAGATTATTTTTATATTATTAGCTATTTTTATTCAAAATAATCCAAATATCATATAACAAGGCTTTTGGGGCTGATACAAACCACCAGAGCCAGGGGGCAAGAATTGTAAATTATACCCTAGGGTCATTTAAGGTTTTTATGGAAGGGAAGGTTCTATAAACTTTAGAGGTGGCTCATTTGGTCAAAAATTGGAAGTTCTAGTTCCCTTTTAAGTGTAAAAAGTGATGGAAGGCAACTAGACTCCCCCCCAACTATCCCTCTCACCACCAAATGCATCTGATTGAAATTGTGAGATAGCCACTTAGTTCAAAATAGCTCAAAGAACATATAACAATGCCTCCAGGATTTACACAACCCCCCAGAGCCAGTGTAAGGGCTGCAAGTTATACCCTGGGGGCATATAAGGTTTTTATTGAATAGGTGGTTGCATAAACTTCAGATTGGGCTCATTTGATTTAAAATTGGAAGTTATAGTGCCCTTTTTAAGAGTCAAAAGTGACCTGAGAGCAAACAGCCCCCCCCCCCCACACCCATCCTTTCCCAAAACAAACATCTAAACAAAGTTTTGAGACATCTTTTTTTTCAGCATTGTTGAAAGGTTCAGTAATTATTCATTTGAGGATGTCAACCGCCCCTCCCCCAAGGCCTTGGGGCTATAAGTTAGTTCATTAGTTCATTGTTTACATATAGTATATGTTATTGACAAAAGGTATGCATGTTTGACTTATAGTTCCCAAAACACAAAGGGCATTAAGGTGAATCTTTCAGGGAATTTTGAACTAAATCAAAACAGAATATGTGTACTTGGGTTGTCAACAGGGTGTAACACAGGAATGATTGAATATATTAATTTGGAACTTTTAGGTAATGATAAGGGAGATGACCAATAGACCAAAAAGGCAATATTTTCATGCTACTACTACTAAACCCCTGCTTCTATTGCTACCACAACTACTGCTACTACTACCACTACTATCACTAAAACTACTACTTCTGTAGCAAGTTCTTCTAAAGCTGAGGATATTGAAATAAACATCTGAGGAATGTTGAGGGGAAAGTTGAACTAAATCAAAACATATTATGTGCATACAGATTGCTGATATTGGCATATCAGCAATATTTTTGAAACAACTTACTATATCAAGAGAAAACTTCAGGGGCATTATGAGTGGGATGTTCAGTTGACCAAAGGCAAAATGTACTTAATACTGCTGCTATTAATGCTGTTGCTACTTCTGTTACTACTGCTAATAATAATACACTATTACTGCTACTACTACCACTACTACTATGATACTAGGGCAATTCAGGCTATTTGTATGAAGGTGAAAATTCGACAAATATTTAGGGGGAGTTTTAAACTAAATCAAAATACACTATGCACATGCAGTGTGTCAAAAGGGTGTATCTCAAGAATGGATTTGGTTATTAAGTTGGAACATTCAGAGAATACTTAAAGAGGAAGATCAATTGACAAAAATGTAATATATATACATGTCACTACAAATACTACTACCACTGCTAAAGGCAGTATGTGCACACTGGTAATAACATTACAACCACTGCTATGTTTACTTTCTACTACTATTGTTAATATTGCTCCAACTACTACTTCTATTGCAATTACTTGAAAGACTAAGAGCATTAAGATGAAAATTTCAAGGTATATGAATTTGCAGTTTACCAAAAGAACATATCAACAATGTCATAGCAATGGCTAACTGTATCAAGTTGAGTACTAATATTACTGCTTTGACTACTGTTACAACTATACCTAAGGGTGTGAAGGTGAAACTTTCAGAGAATTTATAGGAAAGAAGGTAAACTGAATCACAACACGCCATCTGAATGCAGGTTGTCAAAAGGGCATATCAACAATATCTTAGGAAGAGTTTAGTGTGTGAAATTAAAACTTAAAATGCTTGTTGTGGAGGATATTGAACTAACCAAAAGACAATATTTTCATCATAATACTACTGCTTCTACTCCAACAACTACTGCTACTTCTACTAAAGGTAAGACTACTACTATTAATTCTAATGCTACTACTACTACTATAACCACTGGCGTACTACTACTACTATAACCACTGGCGCTACTACTACTACGAGGGGGCTGAAGATTAAAGTGAAACATTGTGCCTTTGCAAATGATGTAAGTAAGTGTTTATGGTTGTTTTGAGATAGTTTTCAGAATTTTGGAGATTTTCTTCAAATATGTCCCTGTCTTTGAGGCTTAGTCTACCCAATCATGGACAGATTCAATCACAGGCATGTGCAGTATAGGAGAATAAATGTGTTTAAACAGGCTTAGCTATAATGGTTCAAGTTCAAGTTCAATCATTTTATTATTAACATATACATGTATATAATTGACATAGGCCCATGGGGGGACAAGCTAAAAAAACTAGGCCTAGACAAAGATACAATAACAAATTACACTACAATACAAAGATAAACACAACAGCAAAGATACAATAATACAACAATAATATGAAAGTAGCAGCTAGCCCAGGATCCATAAATAAATATAAAAAAAAATCAATATTATTAAATATAAATTAATACTGGAAAATAGCCGAGAGGCCCACATTCACCCATAACAACAAACCAAATGAATAACTTTGTCTTATTAAAAAGACGCTTAATTAAATGTAATCCTGAACTAAATGAAATTTAAGATTCCTTTTTATTAAATGGATAGAAGAAAATTTATCAATAAGTTCCTCTTTAGCATCCCTGCACCGGGCTATTGACACGAATGGAGCGAATTTAGATCTCTCACTACCGTCCTATACTTGTCAATGTAGATGCTCTTTTTTTGTTGCATGTTATAATGATGTAAATCTTGTGATTGGGAGAACAAACTTTGATTGAGGTAATATGGTGGTAATTTCTTGATGTCATAATTAAATTTGAAAATAATTGCTCCAAAAGTAAATTGTTGAGAAACTGGAAGTATATCTAGATAAGTATGTAAATAGGCTGTAGAAGACTTATTTGAAATTGCAATAGGCCATGGAATAAAAAGTTTCAGGATTCTTAGGGCTTTATTTTGTAAAATATGTATTGGTTCAATATGGCTTTTAAATGTAGATGAATATACTAGAGAACAATAATTAAGATTAAACTGAATCAGAGTAAAATAAATGCTTCGTAAAGTAGATTAGGGCAAATAATGCTTCAACCTCCACATTAAACCAACATACCTTGAAATCTTTAAGCGTATATTTTGAATGTGTGTTTTAAAAGATAAGCTTTCATCAATCACAAGTCCAAGGTACTTTATCATTTCCACCCGAGATATTGATAATAGATACTTTGAAGAAGTAACGCGGGTAATACGAGGGCATATATTTGACTTCCTGCCGTAAATTATGAAATTAGTTTTTGATAAATTCAAAGCAAAAAAATTTGAAGAACACCAATCAAGAACATTAGAAAATGCAGCATCCAGTTTTGCCTTCAACTCCTTATCATTCCTCTCAGAAATTGAAACTGCCGTATCATCAGCAAAATATGTGTTGAGACATGGGATTGCCAATGCGCAGTGAAGATCATTTATATAAATTAGAAAAAGCAGAGGACCTAGGACAGAGCCCTGAGGTACCCCAACCATCGAGGACTGAGGAACAGGCGAAGAGAGGAAATTACCTCCATCTATTCGTTGCTTTCTCTTATCAAGATAAGATTTAATTAGATCCAACGCCGGTCCGCGCACACCACAATTATCCAATTTACGAAAAAGAATACAATGGGATTCATATCAAATGCTTTTTTGAAATCTAAAGATATTTTTGCTGGAATTTCACCTCTATCTAAGCATTCATGAATATATTGGATGACAGCAATGGTAACGTGTTCAGTATTGTGTCTAGACCTAAAACCAAACTGGGAATTTGTGAAAAAAATAGACGATTTACGAAAGTCATAGAACCTCTTATAAATTGTCTTCTCAAATATTTTAGAAAATGCTGACAAAATAAAAATAGGGCAGTAATTTGATGGGTTTTCAGGAGAGTCACCTTTGTGAAGCGGAATTATCCTCGCTTCTTTAAAAGCAGACGGGAAAACTCCATTTTTAAATGAAAGGTTAATTATATGATGTAATAGTAAAATTACTGCAGACAATAATTCTTTAACAATTATAGAACTAGGCCCGTCAATTCTCGCTGAATTACCTGGATTTAGATCATACACTATTTTTGTTATTTCAGACTTAGAAATAGGCCCAAGAAAAATTGAATTACTTTGAGGAGATGGAAGGCATGAAGAAAAATGTTTATTACTACGTTAATCAAACTGGTTCATTACTGATGAAACAATTTTCTCTCCTATACTAGCGAAATAAGTATTCAAAATATCAGCCACTTTCTCCAATTTTTTAGTTGTCGATCCATCTTCTAAACTAATAACTTCAGAAAACTTAGAATTCCTTTGTTTTTTTTTTATAATAGAATTAATTAAAGACCACGTTTTGCGAGGAGAATTTTGAGCTTCTTCGAAATACTCATTATAATACCTCTGTTTCGACAATCGTATCAGTGCGGTTAATTTATTTTTGAAAATTTGAAAATTTTTAATATTATAATCAGTTGCATCCTTTAACTGCTTTTTAAATAACTGATTTTTTCTCTTAACTGATATCAAAATTCAAGGCTTTATCCACGGCCTTATAGGAAATTTTTCTCTGCGAATTTTCTTTGTAACACATAACTTTTACTTATCGTAACTTTATGGTTACTTTTACTTAAGGTTAGATGTTGAAACAAGTCCAAAATTGTAGTCAGCCAATCTCAACTAGTCTAATCTTATCTAAATCTATCTTAGTATGTCCAGCATTTGCTTGCTAAAATTTTAGATGAGAAGATTTTTGCTAGGCTACTGTTAAAAAGAGTTAAGTTGGGTGAATGAAACTTTCAGAAATGGTTGGCTTGATGAGGTCTTTTAGAGCATCTACCTACACCCCTTCTCACTCCAAAGGTTAGTGGTTTTTGCAGATCTTAGACAGCCTTTGTCATATTAAATCAATAGGTTCAGAAACAGTTCTGCTGTTCAAATAAGGCACAAGAAAAGTGCTTTGAGCACCATACCTTCACTCAATCCTGTTCATCAAATTTGGAAATTTTTTTAAAGCTATCTCTTAAATTTTTAAATAAAAGCCTTGATTTGGTTTTAAATTCTGCTAAGGTCATAGAAATTATATTTTCTAAATCCAAGACAAAAGAAAAATGGACTAAAAACACAAAGTTGTGATAAACAAATTTCATTCAAGGTCTAGATATATAATATATATATATATATATATATATATATATATATATATATATATATATATATATATATATATATATATATATATATATATATATATATATATATATATATATATATATATATATATATATATATATATATATAGTATATATATATATATATATATATATATATATATATATATATATATATATATATATATATATATATATATATGTATATATATTTAATTTTATTTATGCAAACCCAATTGCTTTCCAAGATAGAAAAAGGCTCCATTATCTAAACAGAATAGGACCCATTTAAGAAAGATACATTTTAATAAAAATATTATGTCCAGGACTTGGCACTGTCCAAGTCCTGGAGGTTTTTCCCTACCCTGGGTGTTTTGAATTAGCCTATCTACCCCCACTCCTTCCTTCTCCAAAAAGCACTTACCTGATCAAAGACTTCGTTAAACTTGAAAATGGCTTTGTTATAGGAGTGAAACTTTCAAAAATAGATTTAGTATTATAGCACACAAGGCCCCAGGGAAATATTTTAGGCGGATTTCGGTTTTCTCTATTAATTTGCTAGCTAATCAGTTAAGGATGTGTTTGTAGGGGTAGCAACTAGCGTATTTGGAAATAGTGTTGAAATTCCCATTGTGTGTTGAAATAGTATGTTCACTTATTAGCTTATTAGCTATATAATATTTCCAAATACAGAAATTGCTACCCCTGCAAACATATTCTACCCTCCAAGTTTATTGATCAGTAGAAATGATGTTAAGAAACATTATTTGTCGTATAAGATAAGAATACTTCTTACAGCAATCACAAAACAAAAATCAGGAAACAAAGCAAAAAGAGAATTACAAACAAATGAACAAACAAAATAAAGAAATATACAAAGTTATTTGACAGCCTAAGGGGTAGTAACCTGATTTATATGGGACTGGATACATCCTAACCCTAAAATTGTAAATTAGCTGTCGATTAAAAAAAAATAAGGACAAAAGGTACTGCAAACCAACAAACTCAGTAAAATTCATTATAAGTATAGGGCTATATCTGGCCCCTATAGAGTGAATGGGGCTATCACACATTTTCTAGGGTTGTAATATATATATTGGGAAAGACAGCCTATGGGGTAGTAACCTGATTTATATGGGACTGGATACATCCTAACCCTAAACTTGTAAATTAGCTGTCGATTAAAAAAAAATAAGGACACAAGGTACTGCAAACCAACAAACTCAGTAAAATTCTTTATAAGTATAGGGCTATATCTTGCCCCTATAGAGTGAATGGGGCTATCACACATTTTCTACGGTTGCAATATATATATTGGGAACGAATGTTAGATGGTGCATTGAGCTATATTAGCTGATTTTTTTACAAAAGGAATAAGTGATTGAAAACAGTGGTAAAACAATTTGCCTTCAAAGTTATAAAATTAAATCATTATGAATTTTTTATGCTAAGAGATTCCATAACAAATGAGTGAATTTTTACTGCCTATATAACCTTAAATCGCACTTGCCAGCGAGTTAAGGTGGCTGTATGTTGTATAACCCAGAAAAAGGCTATAGTGTGACTTAGACTTTACTGAAACTTTTAGGTACCCTGGGTTGGTAGCTTAATTCAACCAGTTAATTTTTTTACATTTAAAAAGTTAATTTTAATTATATAAATTTATTATATATTAGAATGATTGTTACAAGCATACCAATATTGAAAAAATAATTCCTGAAAATTGAAACAACGTTTTTGTTTCCTCTTTTATTTTGTTATCTTTTCTTATGTAATTCATATTTGTTTTATATTATTTTTTTATATTAGGTATTATTGTTTTTATATTAGTTTAGGTTAGAAGAACCCAAAGATAAAATAAGTTGGTTTCAAGTCAGGATTCTAAACGGTGGACTTGATATGGTGTATTTCCTATCACAGTCCTTTAGTGCTAACTTTGGTGTAAATTAAACGCTATTTGTGGAAAATTTACTTTCATTTTTGATACTGTTGTATTACATTAGAAGTGTGGCGTATATATCATAATAGTATTCATATTTGTAGTGGAACCTTATTTGTGAAATGTCTGCATACTTTGATTTGATTTTGGATCTCAATGTTGCCATATTAGCCTCAGATTCATAATAAACAAGCTCAGAAACTTAACTATATAAGCAAAGTGAGGGATTGAGAATGGTCTCACTTTTGGCCCTTGATTGAAATCCCTTTCATGATTCTGATTTTTAACAAGTAAGTAAGTAAGTATGACCCAAAGACCCTCAAGGTCCAATCAATCAATGCTGATCTTCGTTTCGTGGCACTTCAGCCAGGAAGTGCAATGGGGGGATGTGTAACAAGGTGTAAGATTTACAGGTGTTAAAGTATATTTAGGCCGTGTCTTTTTGCATGGGCTGTTTGTGAAATTTTGGGAATTTTTTCCTAAGGCTGTACTTGTAATTTTACCCTTAAGGGGTACTTTTTCCTATAACTTTAACTAATCTGACTCAAATGGTCATGTTGACATTTTGATCTGATGACATGTGGCTGTGGCTGCTGGGTGTTTAAGGGACATTGAAAGGGTGCCAGGTTGCCTTTCAATAGGTTTTATTTCTTAAAAGGGCTCTAGAACAAAGAGTCTTTGATTGAATGAGTCCTTTCCCAACTTTTTACAATCATTACAATGTGCTATTGCAAAAATACAGGGGAGCCTCATTGATCTTCAAAGTCATTGCTTTTGTGTTGACTATGCAGTAGCAATGCCTTAAAGCTAATGAAGAGTCAGAACAAATCAAATAATTACCCATTGAGAAAAAATCAGAGATAAGCTCAAGAATGATAAAAGAGCAATAAGCTCTACTAGAAAAACTAACAGTGTATATTTTTAAAGTATTGTATGGCCAAACAATAGGATAAAACATGCACCTCTTAAAAAAGAGGATAAAACTATCCTCTTCAGCATTTTTTTAATAATATCCACCATATCTCATTACTTCCTTCTAAAAAAGGAATGGAACTTTAGATATTTTAATAATGTAATCTGTCAAGTGCGTAATATAGTAATTGTAATTGGTATCATCAAGGTTGGGTTTGATGCTGTATCTGTCTCCTTGCGTTCAGTAGCAACACAAAAATATTTTCTATAAGATCACCTTACCTTACCTTAAATCGTATTGTCCAGCGAAATAAGGAAAGATTCTGTAGAGTCGCTGGTTAGTGACGATGGGGAGTCACTGGTTCGGCGGCGTCCCACTCTGTTTTCCATGGTTTGGTGGACCAATTCTTATCAATGGCGATCTTGAATGCATTGACAGAGGGAGCGGTGACAGCTGCATTGGGAAGACTGTTCCAGGGGCCCACCACTCTATTGGAGAAGTAGTGGTTGCGGAGTCTGCTGTGAGCTCTCTTCCTGAGCAGCTTCTTACTATGCCCTCTTGTCCTGGATGATTTGTCAAGTTGTAAAGGACTCTGAGAAGAGGAATCGGCATGCAGTAGCTTGTAAGCCATAATGACATCGCCCCTCCGCCGTCTGTAGACGAGTGTTGGGAGCTGTAGTTTGTTCAGGCGAGATGGATAGTCGAGGTTCTTGCATCCATCAACAGGTTTGGTTGCGCGCCTTTGAACAGACTCTATTTTCTGTTGGTCACTCTTATTCAGAGGCGTGACAACACACATCCCAAACTCCAGCAATGGTCGCACGAGACCCTTGTACAGCTTCGTCATGACTTTAGATGATCTTCTACGTACTGTACGCTTAATTATTCCGAGGGTCTGAGATGCTTTGGCAACCACGGTTTGTGTGTGTTTGTTGAATTTTAATTCTTCATCGACGACTATTCCCAAATCTCTTTCAGCTACCGAAGAACCAATCGATTGTCTAGAACCATCCCCCCCCCCCACTCATATGGTACTGCCACTTCTCATTCTTGTTCCCGAAATATACCGCCTTGCACTTCTGGATGTTAAACTCAAGCTTCCATTGGCGGGCCCAAAGGGAAAGTGCATCTAGGTCTTCCTGTATGGTGGCTCTAGTCGCTGACGACTCTGCGGGCCCAATAAGCTTTGAATCATCGGCATAGAGGCTCATATCACTACAAAGGGATATAGACTGAAATGAAGAAAAACAGTTATCTTTGCTGTTTCGCGTATCATTGCTGTATTATGTACATTCATCAGAAATTGGCTGAAAATTTACTACTTTTACTCTCTTGTTTCAGATAAAACAACAGTTCTACTAAGATGAATGAAAAATTTATATTCTATGGATCAATTGGTTTTATGACAGTCGAATTTCTATGGGAATCTTACCTCTCATACCGCCAGGTATTATTGTTACTTTCATTGACTATTGCTGCCTCAGTACAGTTGCACTTATTTTGTGTTTTTTTCTAAAACTATTGATTAATATTTAAGTTACTATGAGCTAGTGTTCATTCTTTCTTGTAAAACTAAAATCTTATTTCAATCATTATTGGCTTGAGTTCGTTCTTTACTATAATTTTTGTTTTTTTAATTACAAAAGGGCGTAGAGGTGACAAATTCCTGATGTTATAATAATATAAGCTACTACAGTGCTATAGAAAAATGCAGATTTTCGTAAAAAATTGATTATATTTCAAGAATATTTTTTTCAATTACGAAAGATTTTTAGCCCCATCAATTTCCTTTAAAATAAGCCTTAAAGCAGCTCTCTAAGATATTCCAGTGCCCTGCTATCTGAGGAAAAGAAAAAGGAAAAAAAGATGCCGTATATGCAGAATATTCTGGTTGCAGCCACTTTTCTTTATTTTCAAGGCAATATATTTCCCTTGTTGTCCAAGAACAGGGAAGGTAAGTTTCCTATATAGGTGTTTTCAGACAATGCCGTTCTAATAGTGGACATCTTGTTTTGATCTGACTCTATTTTTATGAGCTATTGGTTATTATATTTCTCAGTATTGGATCTGATCGTCTCTTACTAGATTGCTTGCTACCGCTGCAACTCAGATAAAATTCTGTAGTGGTTTTTCTTACAAGCATTACAGTTTTGAAAAAAAAAAAAAATTGTAAAAACTTGCTTTTAATCAGCTAAACATCTATTACAAATTTAATTTATAAAACACATAAAGGATGCTGGAGTTGAAATCAATGAAAAGTTGGAGACCAGTAAAATAAATATTTTTTTGTGTACTATTAAAATTACTATTCTTTGTTTTAATGTCAAATATAATTACATAGTGTTAAAGTACCATAGGCATCAAAGAAAAAACTTTTTTTTTATTTGACCCATCTTAGTGTAAGAAAAATACTAGCCAAAACAAAATATATAAAGAAAAACCAAAAAATTAAATGTTCTGCAAAAATATAACAGGAAAAATGAAAGAAAAAAAAAACACAGTAAACAAAATCTTGTGGAAACAAGAAGTTATCTCATAAAAGAATGTCCAGCTAGGATTGATACCAGCTTGAGATGTTTCATATTGTTATTGTTAAGCTGGAGGACATAGTAAGAGAAGGAGAAGTCCAACAGCTGGCAAGATAATATGGTAAGGGCGGGGAGGCTGAACCCATCAGTGGGCCCCCCAACCATAAATGGAGCTTAGTTTCTGGCGTGTAGAGGCAATGGGCTTTGAAGGCCTGAGCCTCGACCCACTGATAGAGGGTCCACCCCTTCTAATAATAATAATAATAGTGTAAGAAACATACTAGCCGAAACAAAATATATAAAAAAATATTCTAAGTAACAGAAAAAACGAAAGAAAAAAAGTAAACAAAATCTGGAATAGCTGAATGAACTGAATCTTTGGACTTTTACTATTAATTTTTTTTTGTTTAAAGTTTATTTTCAATTTTTCACTGTGTAATTAAAAAATTTCGCCTTTTTAATATATTTTCGTTTCTTGTATAAATTGAAAGGCAGAGTAATCTAAGAAACTAATTAACCTAGGCCAACTTTTTGCAGACTGGATTTGGACTTAAGATATCTCTTTAGCAAAGAATATAGTGGAATACTCATTTACAAAGAAATTTCATTTCTTAATTATATTAGTTGTTTTATAGTGATAAATTATTGTCAGTGGTTTAATTTTCTTTAAAATTCACTACTTTTTTAATGAAGGTGCGAAATACTACACTGGGAAGGAGTTTTCACCTCTGTCTTCCCACATTAAATTGCCAAAGATCAAACTCTTTTAAGTTTTTATTTCTTTCGAGACTGACTATTACACTATTCCAGCCAGGGTGCGCATTATTTGCAAAATATTTTCAGAAAATACAAGTTTTTCCTTGAAAATATAACTTTCACATCTCTTTGGTGGGATTCAAATATACATACACATTTTATTGCATTCCAAACTTTAATATATTGAAATATAGCTTATTCTAAGGTTTTTTAGTTATAATTGGCAACGCTGCTCTTTGTGAGGCGCAAGTAGTTTCAATTCCTTTTAACACATGGTGAAGCGTCCAAGCTTACTCCTTTATTAATTGTGCTTTTACCCTTATCAGCTTACTCACAACTATTTTGTTTTCAATAAAAAATTAGTTTACAAACAAAGGATTTACCTAATTTCAGTCAATTTAAGGTAGGACTCAAATAACCTTAATTGCAATCCAAGTTTTGACGCATTAAAATGTAGCTTTTTCTAAGCTTCTCCAGTATTGCAAGACAGCAATGCGCCATCTGTATTGTGAGTAGGCTAGTTTTTATCCCTACGAATCACCGATAGAGTACCTTCTGTGGATGAATAATACTAGCTTATTAAGAAAATAAAGAAAACTCTAGAAAATTAAAAATGATAATTAATTCTTACCTACATAGAAATTTCAGTTTAATGCAATTACATTGTATGAAAACTGAATGTGTATGTTAATCATAAGAGAATATTCAGTTTTCTACTTTTTAATGAAGTAGCACGACACTATCCTTAGTGCAGCGTCTTAACTGTAAGCAGTATTTATTTCCTATCCTGTCATTTTAAATTGCCACAGATGCAACCCTTACAAGCTTCTCCCTCTCTTTGGGGCTGATGATTACACTGCTCCAAAGTGCACGTCGTTTGCAAAACGTTTTGTGAAGATACAAGTGTTTACCTCTTTTTACTGATTTTTGTCAAAAAAGTGGATTTCATTTAAAATAAAATGACAACCTTGTTTTAGTGACACAAGGTAATTTACCTCGCATGGTGTTAGATTCCTTAAGTGGATATCTTCTAACCTTAAATTCGCTGAGACTAGCAAAACCGTTTGCTAGAAAAACAGGAGTTCATCACTGTCAAATTTGGTCGTTTTTTGTGGTAGCTGCTGAAATTATTGGGCATTTTTATATGTCAAAATTATCCAAAGGTATGTTCACATCATTTAGGTTCTTGAAAATTGTTAATCTTCCTTGAATCCAGGTATAATGTACAGAGGAAAGGATTTATGGGGAATAATCAAAGCAGCCATTTACACGTTTTTATGAGAACTTTGCCTGTTTTCCTTGTTAAAGAAGAAAAAAGATAGTTGTTCACTCCTCATAAATTCTGAGTCTGCATTCTACGAGCTATTCTTTCACCTTCTCTCCCCAATCTCTCTCTCTCTCTCTCTCTCTCTCTCTCTCTCTCTCTCTCTCTCCCTTTTTATACCCCTTTATTTATAATTTCTATCTTTTAGCACAAGGTTTATAAAGAAAATAAGGAAGTACCCAAAGAAGTGAGAGTCATAATTGACGAAGAAACGTTTAAGAAGTCAAGAGAGTATGGACTTGATAGGAGTTGGTTTGGAATGGTTGCTGGAACGATCAAACAGTGCATAAATACAGTGAGTTATTATGTTAATATTCAAATGCTTTCTTTTTGAGACAATGTTTAAGGACAATTTTAATGTTTGAATCAGTTAATGTTTGCAGGATTAAAACCATATATAGCTTGTATGGCCTGGATTTGCATGTAAGATGGTTTCATAGTATGCTGTAAATAAATTTTATGTAGAGTTATAAAAAAGGCACAGAACCTCTAAGTTCTTTCGAGAAAGGGGGGGGGGGGAGGCTAATGTTTGAAAATTGCCAGAACATCATAATAACTTTTCCAAAGGGTAATTTTTTGTTTTTTTCCGGTTTTCAACGGAGACGGGTGGGGGGGGGTGAAACCCCAATGCCCTCACCGTCTGAAGTCTTATGGGGGAAAGATCTATTTAAGAACTATGTCTTTTAATTCTGGAATAACCATTTTCTCTTTAAAATTAAAGTAGTATTTGAAAATGGGAACTTTCCAGTATTTGGTGAAAGAAAACAATAGTATTGCTAATAATATTTTAGCTAAGATGTATACCAGTAGGGCTGGGAAATTAAAAGCATCCACCTCTATCGTGTTTTCTTCACTATACTTTGCTTTGACCATCTGGTTGGAAAGCAGGGGGGGGGGCATCAAGATTTTTATTTTTTTCCAAGTTTCTGGTATAACTTGCATGCAGTTTGTCCTGCATTAGCCTCCGAGCAAAACGCGACTCTGATCCCCTTAAATAGATTCCTGTGTGCTGCATCGTTTTATTGAATAGCCCTATTTTATTATATTTACCATCTGCAGGAGATCTAGTCTATCTTGTGTTTTCTAATGTAATTGCATCAACATTTGTGGTCTAGTAATCAGTCCCGATGGTTTTATGATTGCTCTTGGAAATGTCAGTGTTAAGCCATTTCAGTTCATTACATACCTTGGTCTTCCTATCAATTCAACTCTAAAAATAACCGGTCGATTACTTATTGGGTATCTATAGAAGCGAACTGGTTTTGCATACAGTAAAATTCTTTAAAATATGGTTCAATACTGCTTTCTATGGCTATAATGAGAGAAAAATTGAGATGGCTAGGGCACGTTCTGTGGATGAGGGAGGAACAAGTTACCAAGATTGTCCTTTTTGGCCAGCCATCTAGGGCGAAACGGAAAGCAGGTCGTCCGCGGTTGGCGTGGGAGGATGTCATAAAGATTGAAAGGAGTGGGTAAAGAGGGAGGCTATGAAAAGATTGGGATAGAGTAGGAACGTGCGTAGCTGTGTTGTCCTCAGGTGGCTTGATGCTGCGGTTAGTTGTTAGTAGTAGTAGTATAATGCAAATGTCCTCCCCCATTTTTTGTATTTGAGTCTTTTTTTGAAAATTTTTCTCAGATGTGAATAATCGTGAACTTCGATCTGTTTTCTTTGAACTCCTTCTCCCACTTTGTTCCCGAGATTATTTTCTTATTAGGAAATATAATATAACAGACCCAACTTCAGCCATCCTTAATCAGGTCTCAAAATTTGACTATAATATTAAAAGTCATCCGGGGTTTAAAATCCTTCGTCAGTAGAACTCGGTGTGTTTGTGTTTTCGCCATGGTTTAACCAGTCTTTTCGTGTTAATGGGTATTAATTACGAATACATTGCGTCTAGGCCTACATACTCAGTATGAATTGTTGTTCCCAATAAGCCTACATACTCAGTATGAATTATTGTTCCCAAGGCATTTAGGGGATTCTTGATTGGTACATCTCATTGTTTGACGCATTGTCATCTTTCAATGATGAGTTGTTGCAACAAAAGAAAGAACAAGAGGAAATTGCAACAAAAACACATGACAAAACGAAAGATTCGTAAAGAACAGAGAAACGAGGATAATAAAAGCCAGTGAAAAAAACAAAAACAAAGAGGAGTATGCAAATATTTTGGTCAAGATGTCTTCAGTGCAAATAATAAAAAATACAGATAGAAATCCAAAGGATAACATAAAACTAAACCTTAAAACAAACATTGAAACTAAAATGGGAAAGACCCTTTCCAAGCAACGATGAAAAGGAAGCTGAATAAAAAATGCAAGACTTAATGGCATTTCAAACTTTCATTTTATGTAAACCATTCTTTAAAGACCTTGCCCTAAAGATTTTTTAGGCTGATCGCTTACCGGAATGGTGTTATCATAGATTTTGTTAGGTTGCAAATTATGATCTTGTGGATAGGTATAAAACGATCGGAATTAATAAGTTCATTATAAATGGGGCTTACATAGGTTCCTCCAGTATCTCTATTGAGGGGTACCTTTTGGTGAATGTACTTTATTTGCAACAAAAATGTGTTGAAACAGTTCCAAACGCAATGACTTTAAACAAACCAATAATTATATTAGAAATTGGATTTAGAACCCTTTGAGACTAGATTTGGAAAAAATCTAAGCAAACGAGAATACCTTTCTGAAGTTTTACCAGATACCAGAAACAGGCCTAAATTAGCAGTTGGAAAGTTTAACCGACGTTTTACATCAATAGCTCTAAACCACTACTATTTCTAGCAACTAATTGCTGTTTTAAGTCGCCTGAGGCCGACACAGAGGCACTCGTTCCTCCTCCATCCTCTTTATTCAAGGCTTCATTCTTTTCTCAACATATTTGAGCTTAATTTCGTTTTGGTGGACTGCTATGTCACACAATTTTTAGCAAGAAAATATTCCTCATCTCTAAAGCTTGGTCTAACCAGTTTAATTTGTTTTTCAGCATAGACCTGGGTATTGAGCTCAAATCATTTTTCTTATTTTTATTCTTGCTGATTATTGTTTAATTCACAGTCGTTTAAACAGCTTCATAAACTTAGCTCAGTGATAGCGGGGTTTGTTATGTTAAAATATTTACTAATATAGCTTTGAGCTGTATCCAGGATATTTTTGTTCCGGAGGAGGGGTTTACCAGAAGAACTTCTGTTCGGGGGGGGGGGGAGCAAAGAATACCCTCTCCTGTGGATTTTGTGTAAAGGTCTCGATTTTTTTTTTAACCTGTATTTTTAAGGCCAATTTTTTAGTCTGAAAAATATTTCAAGGGGGATCAAACCTGGTAGCTCACCTCTCCCTCACCCGGAAAACGACCCTATATAGCCACATAATTGTTAAGCAACAATGTTTAGATAAACACCTATCTTATTTTCCTCAGCTCTTGGAAATGCCAGTGTTCAGAACCTTACTGGACGATTTTCATCTCTTTGGTCCCTAATATCTTTATCAAAGTTCTAAGATTTCTTCCAAACTATTCTCCTTTAAACTTTAAAACTTCATCCTTCGAAACTGCAAAAAAAATCCCTGTGACTTTTTCGGAGGGGATAGAAGGGCACGAAAATAGGTTGTACCCCACCCCCTCATCTTTCAGAAGAAAGGGCACGAATTCACGAAAATGTAGCGGAGAAGCATTTTTTTTTTTAAATCTATTGGGACATATATTTCGATTTATTTTTTTCAATGGTAATAACAAACAAGTTATTCTCCTAAGTCTAGGGGATGGCACTCTCCTTTTCCTCTAATTCGCACCCCTTTTCAGAAGACCTTGCAACAGGTTCCCTAAATGTTTAGAAAAATAAGCTACGCAAAAGCAAGTGACTCTCGAACCCCTGAACCTGAATCTCGTGTAATTAATGGCAAATATTCGGTTGTTCAGTTTCACGTTTCTTTTTAGGCGTTTGTATTTTATTGGGGCCAAAAGTATCTTTGGAGAGCAGCTGGCAACCTTATACAATTAGTTGGTTATGGTGCTGAATGTGAAATTGTACATAGCATAGCATTTGGATTTTTAGCTAATGCTGTTTCCACAGTACTTGATCTCCCTTTTTCTATTTACAATAATTTTGTGATTGAAGAAAAGCATGGTTTCAACAAACAGGTAATGTATCTCTTAATAAGTTAAGTAGCTAAGTGAAAAACATTTTTTTCTATCAGAGCGATGTTTGTTTGATGAGCTGTTAAATTCAGGTCTCTTTAAGTAAAATGAACGAAAATCAATAGTCAAAAAAACATGTTAGAATAGAAATTTCAAGTCAAGTATAAAGATGCTGAATTTTATAGAGAATAATGACACGTCAATCTATTAAAGTCATGAAATCGAATTGAACTTTCGAAAAACGTTTAATGGGGACTTTTTTTGCATACAAAACCTATACTATTATCATGGGAGGACTCACAAAACTGACCCTCATAGGCCAAATAGGATCATTGCCTCCAAGCAAAAAAAAAAAAATTTAGCACCAATAGCTGTTGGGCTATTGGTGCCCTCTCGGGTCGGGAATTTTGAGAGAGACTTCCTACCTCTGATGGGAGAGCCATCTCTGGTGTCTTTTATGTTTTGTTCTTATTTTAATGTTTCTTTGTTTAAACATATGAATCTCTTTCAAGGAGAAACTGGAAAAATTTTAGTCTCTGAGGTAACAAACAGCCAATTATTTCGTTCTTTCTTCGCCAATTTCTTCTTGCTCCTATTGATTCATTTAGTCATTATCGCTCTACTTGCTCATTGATTGTTGCTTCATTTCATTTATTATGTTCTTCAATTACTGATTTTTGGTTTAAACATATGATCTATATAATTTATTAATAATAATTTATTTGTAACCCACAAATGGACATTAGAAGTGACAATGCGGAGTAAATACAAAAGGAAAGAAAAATAACATCAATACGAAAACAAACAAAAAACTACAAAAATACAATTTGACCGATATCACGATGAAAAAAGCAAACTAGGGGGTTTGTGACAGAAACAACATTACAAGTATTCGTAATTATATTAGAAGCCACACTGACCAGTTGCGCGCAAGCATCAATGACACCATAATGGGATACAATATTTCTATTTCTGAAACGGCCGGGTAAATACATCAGATATCAAGGAGGCACACTTGTGCCTCTATAAAGAGGCGACCCACCACAATGTTAAGCGATTTCCGATCCTAGCGGTCGCAGAGAGACAACGATAATCGCATTTTGTAGCCCAAGCTCAAACTAAGAAACGTGCAAAATTTCACCCTCCTCCGACTCTATCTTCATGGGTAAAAGTGGGCCGGAAGTTTCGACCCTCCGACCACAGCCCCCCTTTAACGTTGTCCGATTGGGTTGAAATTTAGAGGTTAAGCTTTCCTAGGGCCCGGAAGCTTATCCTCAAAATTTCAGCTCAATCCGATCACTCCTTCCCTGTTTTCCAAAAACCAAATATAGCCACTTAAAGTTCAAAAAATTTTTGTTCTTCTTAGCCACGCCTACAGGCCACAGTTGGCAACTGATCCGGGTGAATGGGGACTCATTCGAAGCAGAATTCGACCTGTTAGGGCCTTTTGATATTTTCAGACCGAAAAAATTATCCCCCGAATTTACATTTACGAAAAACCTCGTTTTCCTATAAGAGCCCATGTTAATTTTTCCCACCTCAGCCCCCCTTTAACGTTGTCTGATCGGGCTAAATTTAGAGGATAAGCTTTCCTGGGGCCTGGGAGCTTATCCTCGAAATTTCAGCTCAATCTGATCACTCCTTCCCTGTTTTCTAAAAACCAAATATCAAGTTTTGTGGGGATTTGCTTGCGTCAAAAATAGATTCCACTTACTAAAAAACAATTACAATTGTGTCTCTTTAGTACAGCGGTCGATACTCCTGACTGTCAGGCGGAAGACCCGGGTTCGATTCACCGTCAGAGGAAATTTTTTATATACTGGATTTAAAGTTTAAAAAGAAACTCAGTTTCTTTTTTAAATTATTTGAAAAAATTACGTTTTCTAAAGAGTTAAAGAGGCTGAGTTACAAGGTTGACCCTTAAAACACCCTGTCGTGAAAGAAAAGAATAATACACAATCATCTAACAGTTAGTCAAGCAATAATAAGTAATAAACTGTACAAAAACGTGCAGAAATTATTTGAAAAAAACTACGTTTTCTAAAGAGTTAAAGAGGCTGAGTTACAAGGTCGAACCTTAAAACGTACAGGGATTAGGAGGTACAGTTGGGGGGCTACCGCCCCCCAAACCTCCCGCTTTCGCAGCCTTTAAATAAAAAAAAAATTTTTAAACTGAAAGTAAGGAGCGACATTAAAACTTAAAACGAACAGAAATTATTCCGTATATGAGAGGGGCTGTGCCCTCCTCAACGCCTCGCTCTTTACGCTAATGTTTGACTTTCTCACAACTCTTTTTTTTAAACAATAAAAACTTTAGCGTAAAGAGCGAGGCGTTGAGGAGGGCACAGCCCCTTTCATATACGGAATAATTTCTGTTCGTTTTAAGTTTTAATGTCGCTCCTTACTTTCAGTTTAAAAAAAAATTTCATTTAAAGGCTGCGAAAGCGGGGGTTTGGGGGGCGGCAGCCCCCCAACTGTACCTTCTAATCCCTGTACGTTTTAAGAATCGAACTTGTGACTCAGCCTCTTTAACTCTTTAGAAAACGTAGTTTTTTTTCAAATAATTTACAGTATAAAGACCAGGTGGAAGATTTATAGTCTCTGAGGCAATAAGCAAACCAATTGCTTTACGAGTCTTACAATTTTTATACTATTTAATTTATCCGTTGTCACTTTACTTACTCATTTATTCATTCTTCGTTTCATTAATTTTCTTCTTCATTTTCTGTTTTTGTTTAAACATATGATTTTATATCAAAGGTAAAATGGAAAAATTTCTAGTCTCTGAGGCAGTAACCAAATTATCTTGTTTACCAACATTGCTTTACTCATATTATTTCATTAATTCATTTATGTTTTGCTTACTCATTTATTGTTTGTTTTATTTATATCTAGTTCATTTATTGTTTCTTTTGTTAGACATATGAATTTTTAAAGATAAGCTGAGGAAGTTTCTTCTCTCTGAGGCAATAAGCCTAACATTTGTTGTTTTACTGTTTCATTATGCATTTATTATGCTTATAATAAGCTAATAAATAATATATTAATCCCTTTCAAGGACAAAAAATCAAAGTCTATGAATCAATAAACATTACCAGTTGTTTCGTTTACTACTTTTGTCATACTCATTTATTGTTTCTTCATTTCATTTCTCTATTTCATTCATTTTGATTACTTATTTTTTATTTAAACTTATGATTTGTATCAAAGATAAGCTGGAAAAAGTTCTAGTCTCTGATGGAATAATTAAACAGTTTTATATACCAGTATTGCCTTACTCATATTATTTCATTTATTCATTTTCACCTTACTTACTCATTTATTGTTTTTTTTTATTATCTAATTCAGTTATTGTTTTTTTTAGACATACGGATTTTATTTCAAAGATAGGCTGAAAAAGTTTCTAGTCTCTGAGGCAATAAGCCTACCCATTGTTGCTTCTGTCGTATGGATTGTCAAAAATGGTGGAAACTTCTTTTTCGTTTATCTATGGGGATTTGTTACTGGGGTTATTCTGGCTTTGATGACTATTTATCCTGACTACGTTGGTAAGTATGTTCAAGCTTTAAGATAAGATTTGGTATAATTTTTAGGCATTTTAAAGCAAATAAAAAAAAATCTTCATGGTTCCTTATGTTTAAACGAAGATGAACCAATTTTGTCTTCGAGGATAATCATCCAAAGCCCACAAGTGGCACCCCTCCCTGCCCCTAAAAAAGTCATCTTTTTTTATATTTTATTTCAAATAAAATATTGGCTAAAATAAGATGTGGTATAATTTTGATATAATAATGCCTTATTTTTAGGCTTTTTAGACTTTTTTTTACTTTTTTTTAATTTTTAGACTTTTTCTATTTTTAGGCAAATAGAAAAAGTCTTCATTGTTCCTTATGTTTAAACGAAGATGAACCAATTTTGTCTTTGAGGATAATCACCAAAGCCCACAAGTGGTACCCCCCCCCCCCACACACACCTTAAACAATAGAGAAAGCCATCTTTTTTTATATTTTATTTCAAATAAAATATTGGCCTAATATATCCAAATAAAAACTGGTCTATATATTTTTTTGCAGTAAAAATTTACTTGACAAGAAAAATTGGCCAATAATAATAAAAAGATACATGTATAATTAATAAAATTAAGATTAAACATAATAATAAATATAAGTAGTCATATCCAAAGTTTTGCATCCAGTCTTGCAATGTCACAAACATTATTAGAAACGTCACACTGTCACAAATATCACAAACATGTAACATAAACGAAATGCTCGAATTTTCTAGCCGTAGCAGACCAGGCTAGGAGGCTATAAAGATGAAAACGATAGGCACCTTGCCAAACGATTATTTTTATTTAGGACTAGTAACCTAGCATGTACGATGGAAACAAGGCGTGGTGAGTTTCTAAATAAGAATTGGCTTCTTTTTTTTATTGCTTACTGCAATAAAATTGATTTTATTTGATGACCGATATAGATAGACAAAAATTTTGAATAATTTTTTTTTTTTTTTTTTTACGAAACTCAATATCATATGAAGCTAGACCTGAAACAACGGAGAGAGTATTCATTGAATGATCTGTCCCTACGGCTTAAAGCATGATTTTTTGATGCCTTGATTACCCTCAATGCAATCTACTCATGTGGAACTTGGACATTATCCAATATATTACAATAGGTTGAATGGTCAGTGTCACATCACAGCATTTGGAAGCTCTGCCAAACCTTCAGAATAACTACCTCAATAAAATCTCAAATGTCAAACTTCTCGAAAGTCTTAATATCCAATCCTTACCAAGATCTAGGAACATTGGTGGCTTGCTCACGTCCAACAAATGAATCAGTCCTATTTCCCGAAAATCCTCTTCGAATACCAAATTCACAGTTCTCCCCACTGCGGTCGTTCCCCAAAGAGGTGGGAGGATAAATTCATGCCTCATTGCCTCCTGGAATTTTTTTGGTCTAGCAAAGGCTGCAAGATACAACGAAGGATCATCCACACCATCCCGAAGAAAGAAACGTCAAAATGACCTTCAAGAACGGATGGGATATAAGTCAAGTAATGTAGTTCGCTAATAATTTAGCTTCCAAATTTCTTACCGTTTCAGCGAATATTTTAACGTTGAGATAATTGGAGTAGTTTATAATTGATAGATTGTAGTTTAATGACGCTGTTAATTGGTGTGCAGTTATGAGATTAATTGGGGTGCAGCTGTTAATTGGTGTGAAGTTATAACGTTTTTATGAGAGGTGCCTCGAAAAAGTTTTTCGTGTTGAAATAACTGATGCAATTGGTTAATTAATCGAGATAAATGGATTATTATTAAACTTTTTTGGCATGTAGATTAATAAAGGGCTCAGAATGTTAATTAATAAAAATGCTTCAATTAGAGTCAGTGCAATAAGAATAAATAATAGAGGCTAGCAAAGGCTAGCCTCTTGCCTTTGAGATTGGGGCCACCCTCCACATCAGCTTGTGTTTAAAACACTATTTGTGTTCTGCGGCAATATAATGTTAGTTGTGCAAAACAGTTGCCAATAGAGGTTGTTATAATCATCGTCCATCAGCAAAGTTAAATGCCATTTTTGGACCATACTTTTTTCATTTATTCCGTTTTATAGTATGCTCTGAAGTGCTGATTTCAGAACCACATCAATAAGTTTTTGCAATACTATAAATTTCTTTTATTTTTACCAAAATCAATTAAACATTTTTATGTTTAAAAACGCCTTTTTTGGTACCGATATTTTACAAAAGAGAGATATGACATTTTACAAAAATGTTTTGTAAAATATTTTTTTAAAAACATTAACTTTAAAATAAAACACTTTTATGTTTAAAGGAACTTTTAGACTAGAACTAATGTTTTTCGAAAGACAAGTAAAAAAAAACTCTTCCTATTTAAAGTTAATTTCTTTTTCCTTTTTAATCCGCTGTTACGAATCATTCATTAGTTTTTTGTTTAGTTTTTTTAAGCTTAAAATATTTTCGAAATTTTAATGGTAAATCTTTTTAATTTCTCTAATTTTTTTTCAGCTCCGTTGTTTGACAAGTATACTCCATTGCCTGATGGGGATCTTAAAGCGAAGATTGAATCCTTGGCAGCGTCTATTGACTTCCCTCTCTACAAACTGTATGTTGTAGAAGGTTCGTAAAATGCTGAGTAACTCTTGCCCGGGCCACACTCTAGTCACTTTTCAGTAAAATCAAAATTATGCTCGATTGTTGTGCCATTTATGCATCACGTTCGTATATTTCTTGAAGTTTTCTATTTTCAAGCATAAAATTTGCGATTGATCAATCAGGTTTAAGATTCATGGCAGAATTTTTGAAATTTGAAAAGATGGAAGTTTGGATTTTCTTATCTCCAAGATGAAACTGGCAAAAGATACAAAGACGTAGTATTTATTGGCAATAGTTTGGAACAAAATATTATTTTTACAGCCCAATCGATACAACCCACAAGGTTAACATGCAGGGCAGTTAACCAGGGGCGGATCCAGGATTTTTTTAGGGGGGGGGGGGCAAAATAGGATGATCCGATAAACTTGCGTTATGAGCAAGTTTATTTACCGCAAACTTTAGTTAATTAAGTAAATTACACTACTTTAGACTACGCTAGGCCCCCCCCCTGGATCCGTCACTGACTTAACATGCAAGACAGAATTAGTTGAAATTGAAAAAAATGAAAGCTTTGATTTTCTTGTCTATAAGCTGAATCTGGCAAAAGATAAGGCCTAGTATTTATAGGTAATAATTTGGAATAAAATAGTGCTGATACAAGCTTGTCAACACAATTTCTTGCCAGTTCAATTTTCCACTTCTGCAGTACAAGTTGACCTTAAGATCAAGAAACAACACATGCCATTCACAAATCTTTACTTTTTATTGACTTGTGTGAGTGGAGTCTGGCTTGGAGTTAATTATTTCAAATTAATTATAATAATCAATTAATTAGAATTATAATTAGTATAAAAATTAGCTGATTATAAATAATATTTATAGTTAACACTTATCCATATTTTACTTGAGCATTTCTAATCTGATATGTCTGAAAATTTCTACTAAAAAACTATTGGAATGAATAAAAATGAAGTAATATTAAATTTAATCCAAACAGATTGAAAATGTGAGCAATAAAAATATATATTATTTTTCTCTGTTTGGTGATACGGGACCAGGAGTTCGGTCTCAGCGGCAGCAACCTGCCACTTGAGGTTTGAACCCCCCCCCCCCCCCCCCCCAAATGTTTTTTCCGACTCGTAAAAACGCAACAAAAATGAATATAAAAAAAAATTGATGCGTTTTTTTAAAGTTTTTTGTATTACCGTATTACCTTTTTTGGTAATACGGGACCAGGAGTTCGGTCTCAGCGGCAGAAACCTGCCGCAGGGCTCGGAATTATACTGTGAGAAAGTGTCTCCATTATATTCCAAAAAGAAGAAGAAGAATATGTTCTGCTGGTAGTATTCCCGCCAGCAATGTATTTGGTAATCTTAATTATTTTGCCACGATAGAGTAACAGCTTCAAGTTTCTGCCTCTTTCTTGTTTTTGTATTGGAAAGCTGTATGCATATTCTTTCATTTCAATTCTTTCATTTGAATTTCATTTCAGTTCTTTCATTTCATTTTATTGCTTGCTTACAAGCTCAGGTATGACTGATTTCAGATGATTGACTCTGACCGAGATTCCTTTAAAACTGCATTAAATCATTCAAAATTTTGAGCTTTAAAACTTGGTGTGAATAAGAAACTAGACACCAGTTCATTGGTGTAATGGGGGAGGGGCTCGATCTGGGCCCTGGGGCTAGAGCAATTAATTTTTTTCCCTCTTGGGATTTTATATCGGCTCTGCATGAGTGTTGTTAGAGGTGTGGAATCCACTGCAGAAATTCTTAAAGGCATCAATTGAAGAAATCCTTCATGAAATTTCCTCTAAGGTAACTCACTTTAGGGTAAATCGAGTGTGTCTGCTGATTTTATCGTTACATTTTGTCTTTATTTTTTAGTCTAAAAAGGTATTTTGAAGTTTAACTTTCGATTTTGGTGATTGATGCAATTATTTTAAAACTTTGAAATAATATCCGATATCTTGGAGGGTTAAGTGGGGACTGAAGAATAAAAAATGGCACGGGAGAGGTCTTGGTCGCTCTCTGAGCCATGTCAAGTTTCAAAGGGACGCTAGAACTTTCAATTTTCAATCACGTAGTGTATTATATAGTTTCTAAATCCCCCCCCCCCCACTTACCTTATAAAGCTGCCAGGAGAAAAAAAACAATAAACGATCGACGCCTCTGAAAACTGTTTTTGGGAACTTTTCCCGCCTACAACTAAATATGTGTCCCGGCTGTAGGGATTGATAATAGAATTTGCCCCCCCCCTCCTCCCCCGATAATTTCGTCCGACTTGTATAGACTATTCATTGGTATAACTGGGGACTGGATGTGGGGCCTGAGGCTGGAGTAATTTAATTTTTTTCTGACAATGTTGACCATCTGACAAGAACTGACGTAAAACAACGGATATCAGATCGGTTTAGAACCTTCTGGCTCCCATTATGACACATCTGGCTCCCATCATGACACTTAAATTTTCTTTTTACAAAAATAAAAGTTCTTGTTATTTTTATCCTTAACTTGTAAAGTAATTAATTTTGGAGATTGTATACCTTCAGTTTGTGCTTTATTAGTGAGAAACATCCTGCTAAGAAGGATTTAGTTACCCCTAATTCACTGTAATGTTACAAATGAACTTAACATGAGTAAGATTTGCATTCTTGGACCAATTAAGTGTTTTTTTTCACTATATTGCGCTGCCTCTTGAAATTTTATATTGGCTCTGCATCACCCTTTAAGGTATTGATTATATACAACGATGAGAATCAAAGCCATTATTAGATGAATTTTAGACATATTAGTGGGTTTTGATGCAAGTATGGTTTTAATTATAGAAACCATAGGATAACTAAAAAACCAAGCAAATTTGAAGCTAGTGAAGACAAGGAAAAAATGGACATAATTCTGCTAATATCGCTGGCTAGCCGTCCTCATTGACCTCCGTTGCCAAGGCTCCGTGGATTTTTGCAGCAACTGTGACACATGGGTCACACATTGCCCCCTGCACAGTTGCGAAGGGCAATGCTTTATAATTGTTGTAGGTTATCATTTGTAAGGTCATTGTGTAATTAAAGAACTTCTAAAGTAAAATCTGTGTTAAGGAAGTAATTGTGTTTTTACTTACTATTTAAAAATTTATTTGATAGTACACCTGAAACTGTGCTCTATTTACTGCGGCTAATAAACATCTGAGAAAAGGTTTATTTTTTAAACTTTTATTTCTTATTGCACGGTTCATTTTCGGATAAAGAATAATAATAATAATCTTTATTCGTTCTCTTTATCACACTGCAATAACATGGGTATCGTCAATTTAAGCACAAAAAAAAGAAAAGCACAAAAAAACACAACACCAAGAAAAATAAATGATGAACCATCACCTTTACTTCAGGACACTGTTGTTGTAACATCTGACGTAGTAGGGCACAAAGGATTTTAGATATCTTGTCGTCGAGTGTGTAGGTGGGCATTCCAAGAGTTTTTTCCTTCTTTCAGAGTTGCCAACCTTGTTTTGTGTGCGTGGGTCTCTGAAGTAAACGGAGGAAGGATATCTCGGTGTGTTGAGGACTTCAGTATGTCAGCTCCAAACTTCATCAGCATTTCATGCCTCCTTTCCTCTAGGGTTGGGAGCTTGATTTGGCTCAAGCTTTGTTCATAGTTTTTACAATTCGACCCAAGAATTATTTTGGAGACTCTCTTCTGAATTGTTTCCAGTTCGTTTCTGTGCTTCTCTGTAAGCGACTGGTGCCAGACAGGACAGCCGCACATCATTACGGGCATTACATAAGTTTTATAGCTCGAAAGAAGGAGTTGCTCTGTCATTCCAAACCTTCTTAGATTTGCAAAGGATTTTAGAAAACCAGCTGCCATTGCTGTGATCTGCCTGATGTGATCTCCAAACGACAGATCATCACTTAATGTGATACCAAGTATTTTTACTGATTTCTTTGTTTGGAGAGGTGCAGATTCATTTATGCTCTTCTTCTTCTTCCGGAAGTTGACATGCATTACACAGCTTCTCTCGAGGCTTATCTGGAGCTTCACTTGATCAGCTTGATGTTGAAGCTGATGATGTTCATATGAGCTGATTGGGTGTTTGTGACACGAAGCGCAGCAGGCTTAGTGAAAGATCATCTGCAAATTTATACCTCTGTTTCTGTTGCCTCATCAGTCGGTTGATGACTATAACAAATAAGATGGGACCTAACTTGCTTCCTGGGGCAGCTCCACACGTGAAGTCGTGGAAGTTGGATGTTTTCTCGTTTTTGAGTTGTACGCACTGTTGACGACTAGAAAGGAAACTTGCAATGGTACATAAGAGAAACTGCGAGACTTCCAGGGCACGGGCTTCATTGATTACAGTCCATGATCAAGCAGATTGGAAGCTTCACGAAATCAGAAATGATTATTTCAGCAAGGGCCTCAGGATTTTCTAGGTGCTCTAGTAGATCATGAAGTAATCTGACCAGATAGTGAGTTGTGCTGTGTCCTCGACGAAAACCGAACTGCATAGGATCGATTTTGTGTTCTATTTCTGCTAGTAGCCACTGTAAAATAAAATCTCCGAAGGCTTTTGAAAAGATGGGCGTCTTTGAAATTGTCCTGAGATTCGATGGTGAGGTGTGGTGATGTTTCCTTTGGAATTGGTGTGATAAATGCCTTTTTGAACTTATCTGGGAAAATGCCTTACAGCAGGCACTGGTTATACACCATAGCCAATGGTGTAGCCAGTAAGGGAGGGCATGCATATATCAGCCTTATAGGAATCTCACCAGGGTACGAGGCTTTCCTAATGTCTAGGTTTTCGAGTTTTTGTTGGACCTGGGAAGCAGTAATAATAGGGATAATTTTGATTGGACCATTCTGTGGCATAGTCTTGAGGGGAGGCTGTTGACGGCAAATATTTGAAAAGTTTGCATTAATTGCTTCTGCGGTTACATTCTCTCCTTGCTGGTCCCTCAGGATGGATTTAGACTTATGCTGTCCCGTTAGTTTCCGTACGGTTGTGTGGAACTTTCTTGGGTCACTGGCTGGCAACTTAGCAACAATTTGGTGTCCATACAAACGTCTAGCTTGCTTTAGTAGTGTAACTACTATGTTTCGCTTCCGTTTATACTCGTCAGAGTGTGGCTTTGTCTCATAAAGCATGTCTCGCTCTGCCATTGCTGCTTTAATTGTCGGAGTAACCGACAAGTTTGTTCTGTGCCTTAATTGTAACTCGCTTTTCAGGGAAGAATCGTTCGTACTCTCGAATTGTTTGTTCATAGAGGAGTTCGGTCATGTTGTTTGCGTCTTTGTTTTCCAAAAGGCGGAACCAGCATATTGAGTTGAGCCATTCTCTGTAGCCAATTATACCTTCTTCTGTAAGTGGACGGTAGGTGAACTGGGTCGGTTTAGTAGGTTTCATTGTTGACTTCGGCCGTAATATAACTGTTACATGGTCACTGGTTGAAAGTGGTGCTTCCGCCGAAGGATCTAAGTAGAAATCACCAAGTGTAGTAAAGATCAAGTCAAGGGTTTTTTCTTCTCGTGTTTACACTTTAACCATTTGATGAAGCGCTGTAGAGCTTTCGATCCAGTTTGGCTTCAGGTCGTTGAAGTCCCCACGAAGAAACCTTCCTGCATATGGATATTTTGTTCTGATGAAGTCGCAACTTTGTTGGAGGTATTCCACTAGTTGTCGCCGTGCTTGTCTTCTTGCTTGCATTTCATTGCATTAAACGTCTAAAATATAATAAATATCAAAATCAAGATTTTTTGAAAAAAAACGAACTTCGGTGTCGAAATCGTGATTTCTGGGATATTTAACCAAAAATTTATGACGGATACGCAAATTTTGCTGAGGTTGTCGAAGGAATAATATGAATTTTTCTTTCAGTGTTCCAAGTTATTCTATTTCTAAAAAGTTAAGCTTTAAAGGTAAGCCATTTTATATCACAGTTTTACTCGATTAAAATGCAAAAAGGAATTAAATAAAAAATTTCAGAAAACAACCAAAAAATAGGAGTTTGGCATTTAAGACCTATTTTTCCAGAATTATTTCAAAGAAATCTATGAAAGATACGACGCGGATATTTCGCCTGTATAAAACTAGGCATCTTCAACGCTAAGGTCAAAGATAAAATCTAAAATATTCTATAATACCTAAAATTAAATAAAATCTAATGCTATTCTAATGATTTTTTATCGATCAGCCTATTTTGCCCCCCCCCCCCTAAAAAATCCTGGATCCGCCCTTGATATATATATATATATATATATATATATATATATATATATATATATATATATATATATTATATATATATATATATATATATATATATATATATATATATATATATATATATATATATATATATATATATATATATATATATATATATATATATATATATATATATATATATATGTGTGTGTGTGTGTGTGTGTGTGTGTGTGTATATCAGTAATTAGACAATATTAGTCTTTAATTAGTGAGCCTTCTCAGTTTGATGGAAGCGGAGCTTTGTCGTGTTGGATTTTCTTTGTTGATGAAAGGCCTCAAATACAAATGTGTCAAATTCTATTTTTTTAGGTTCAAAACGTTCATCTCATAGCAATGCTTACTTTTATGGTTTTTTCAAAAATAAACGAATTGTTCTATTTGACACATTGTTGGAAGAATCAGAAGCAGCAAAGATCCGTGAAGCGTCCCCCGAAAACGAAGCGAAAATGGAGTCTGAAAAGCAAGATGGATCAGGGAAGACTGAAACAAAGAAAACTGGATGTACAACTGATGAAGTTCTCGCTGTGCTTGGTCATGAACTGGGTCACTGGAAACTGAATCATGTCCTGAAAAATATCATTATAACAGAGGTTTGTTTATAAATCTTCTTTCTTTTTTTCACATATTCTCTTTCGATTTTTCTCTCAAGGTGAAAAATTAAATTTGAATAGGTTTATTTGTTTGTTTATGAATGTTTGCTTAAAAGATATATATTTGGAAGTGAAAGTCTTCTTTGAAAGAAGCCTAATTTGTTTTAAGTAAAGCAGGTCTAAACGAAAAGCAGGTCATCTCCGAATGGGGTGGGAGGATATCGTAAAGAAAGGTTTAAGGGAAATGGAAACTTTTTGCGAGGGTTAATTGAGGGTCGCTTTGAATATATTGGGATGGAGGAGGAGCGTGTGTAGCTCTGCTGGCCTCAGGTGACTTGGTGCTGAAGTGAGTTGTCAATAGCAGTAGTAGAAATGTTTAAGCAATCCAATAAAAAGCTGCAAGACTAGAAAATTGAAAGCAATTATAATATCTTGGGGATTTAAGGGCATAGAGATAGAACAGTGACGTGTCCATTGCATAACAAAAGCACTAAATATTGATATATATATGTCAACTAAATACATTAGCTTATATGTCAACTATTGGATCGTTTATGTTTTGACATCGTTGTAAAATCTTGGGTTTAAGCTCAAGTATAATATCCCGGTTCCGCTATAAATTTATATTGTTTTTTGTCAATTCCTCAATTCATTTTTTTTTTTTTCAAAATCCCCTATAAGGTTGTTAAGAGAACCTTAAAAACGCCGTAAGAGCTTTTCGCTATTAAAAAACATCTTTTGGAATTTCTTGAGAAGTTTTCAAGCTTCAAATGGAGGCAAAATCCGTAAATAATCAAGGGCAACAAAATAAAAGGATTTTGGGTTATTATACCTGATCTCTGGTTATTTATGCCTGAAAGCCATGACTCTCAGATGATTTTTTTGGTAGTTTTTAAATTATTGGGTTTCTAAGGGGATACAAAATATTTATCGGTATTGCGATATTGAACTGTGAAAATATGTAAGCAAAACCAATTTAGGCCTTTTCGGCCGTAAAATTCAAACAAACGCTTTTACGGCCGAAAAAACGCTTTTCGACCGTAAAAGTCAAACAATCAATCTGTTGATTCCCAAAGACAACTACACCTTAAAGGAGAGCTACACTTTATCAATCTATTTGGGGCCATCTATTTCTAGCCTATTTTTTTGCAGATTTGTTACTCATGTTCTTTTTTTTTCTTTAATTTGATACCAAATGTTTATAAAAAGCTTGTTGTTTATGTGCATTGCTTCATTTCGAGAAAATACTCATTTGTGCATGATAAAGCTTAATTTTGATTGAGAAATTTTTTCTAACTCAAGATTTCATCATGACTCATTAAAGTCGCATGTATTAGCATAACTATAGTATGAAAAATAAAAATTTATCATTAACTACTCATTAGCATATTGCCTTTTATACCTTATTGGAGCTTTATTTAAATTCTGAATGACTTCTCTGTCCATGGCAATTCTTGGTTACTGCTTACTATATTCAACAGAGGATATTTTTGTTAGCTTAGGATAAAGTAAAAAGACTTATTTAGGTACCTGTCCTTTTAATACCACAACTAAAACATAACTCACTAAATTAGATCTCTCTACGCTATTGCACAGAGTTTGCGAATCCATTTATTTTGAAATGTTTTCTTGAAAGACTTAACGAACTTTGATTTGATTCGATGTACCTTGTGGAATAGCCGTTTCAGCAAATCGAGTGTGAAGTTTACGTTAACCTTAAAGAAGAATCATAATTTACTGTGCTCTAAAATTTGATAATGATATTAGTCTACGAGCATTCATGGTAATTCAATTTTGTAAACAAATTGTAAACAATTTGCATTAATTCTGAAGTATTAATTATTGATTTTTTCATTCACTTAGAGTCAACCTTGAGAAGCCAGTGTTTCTTTTCGTTCAGATCAACTGACTTCTTAGATCAATAATATAATTCTTGGATTTGGCTTTGTTCATATTTACTATTCTATTTCAGGCCAACTTATTTCTACTGTTTTTGGTATTCAATAGTCTATTCAAGTACAAGCCATTGTATGTTGGTTTTGGTTTTGATGAAGAGACCCCAGTTTTTATTGGGCTGTACATAGTCATGTCCTATATTCTAGCTCCCTACAACACCGTAAGTTTCGTTTTCTTTTATCTCTAACGGTGCTTTCACACGACACTACGGAATCATTCACACTTGCACATCTTAAGACTTTACGGTATGTAATCTTACGGAGCCAATTTTTTTCGTATCATACGCAGTGCCAGGTAGACTTGTGCTCTATATGGTGTTTTAGGTTACGTAAGTTTATATTACGTTATGAAGAGGTCAAAACAGTAGCAAAATTTTTAAAAATAAACTTTCATAAAAACCATTTCATGACGTATTCTCATCAAAGCCCATCCTACTGCATAGCCATAATTATCATTAGAGTTTAATCTGCGTCTCCGATCCACACATAATGTAACGTAACTTAACGAAGTTGCTTTGGAAATTAACGTGTAGTATGAAAACCCCTCAAATGTTTTTTCCTCTTTAATTCATAACTACAAGATATGAAGAACAAAGTGAAAAAGTTTACAATTCAATTCATATATTTAATACTATAAAATCTAACTCTATTGCAACGATGTACAACAAAGAACGAAAGAGAACATATATGGCGGATATTGCAGCCCCAAAAGCTGAGCTTGTAGGCTTAATCACTACAACAACAATACAAATGCGGGAATTCAACACTTAATATAAAATAGATCAATACATAAAAGAGAAGTGGTAAAAATTACGGACAAAAATCAAAAACGAAATTTTTACTCTATTTTAAAAAAAAGCTTGCAAGCAGATTTAAATACTATGGTAAGGAACTCGTACGTGAAATATCAGAGGGAAGAAAATTCCGCAGCTTAATAGCTGACGCTGGGAAAGAGGGGTAACGCTGGGAAAGAGGGATTCGAAACGTGGAAGTTCGATGGATAGAAGGGACTTACGAAGGGAAAAGGAATCCCATTTTTGCTATACGTACTTTAATCTTACGAACAAATTTTGATCGTTACGTAGGGAATGCCAAACAGACTCGCGCTCTAAATAGAACTTTCAGTTACACAAGTGTATAATATATTACAGGTAATTATTTGGTAAAAAAAAAACTGTCTTCTTAATTTGGTAATTGAGATAAATGAGCACTTGAACAAGGTCTTGACCTTACTCATCCATCGAATAGCCTAGGACAAAACAGTATAACCAACCCAGTAGGATTAATTGTACCAACCCTAATGGATTATTACGTTATAGAGAAGTCAACTCAGTTGCAACAAAATGGAATTTCTGGATAAGGAATTTCTAAATTTTGAAAATAAATTATTGAAATTTTAATAGAAAGTCTCTCAGGCCGTCTTTTCATCAAAGGCCATTCTCCCGAGTAAGCATAAGATCATCATCACTGCTTGAACCTCCATCCCCATTCCACCAGTGGCGGATCCAGCGGGGATGGGGCGCCCCCCCCCCCCCCTTACGTAGTCGAAAGTAGTGTAATTTACTAAATTAACGCAAGTTTGCATTAGTTTAACTTGCTCCTAACGCAAGTTTATCGGATCAACCTATTTTGCCCCCCCCCCCTCCCTAAAAAAAAGTCCTGGATCCGCCCTTGCATTCCAGATTCCTAATTTTTGAATAATTTACTTCTGATGGGTGAAGATTTTAAGCGTTGATCCAGGTGGTTTTATTGTTTTTAACGTTAGCGTAGTTTGGAAGGACTGTTTAAGTTTTAAAGGTTATATTTAATGTAACATAAGTTAACGACTTAACTTAGCTTGTTTCATTTAAGTGTTTTGTGATGATCGCGGATCAAAGTTAACGACTTATTTTACGTTTAGTATCAAAACCGCTTAAATGTTTTTCCCTATTTCATTCATGACCGCAAGATATGAAGAAAACAAATGGAAAAGTTTACCCAATCTTAGCTATACGTACTTCCAATGTGTTCAACAGTTCCTCATATTAAGTTGAGACAAAAAGTATATACAAAAAATATGTTCAGTTCAATAGTTATTTGGAAAAAAGTATTTGGGTTGTTGACAGGTCTTATGTATTTTAATATTAGCCTGCTCAGTTTAACTACTCAAATAGTTGGACTTCTCAATTTAAGGTGGATGAACTCAAATTTAAAATACAGATGGCATTTTCTTGACTGACCATTTAAGTCGGTATTATTTGCGTAATTTAACACGGGGAGCCATATAATTTATTTTGATTAATTCATTGATGTAGAATATTCAATAGATGCGCATAAAATATTAGAGGTGTCTGTGGGTCGTCCAGCGGGAATGGAGGGGGACCAAAAGCCTCTGGAAGTACATTTTTAGGAACTAATTTTTGACTGTCAGTGAGAGGTCCGTCATACCAAGGTGATAGGGGGACAAGGAGAATTTTAGGCCTAACCCGAGGACGCATTCAGTATTTTATGTTCGAGAGGGGGGTACAGTAAAAAAACGCACAAAGAATTTGTTTATGTGCATTTTTATTATTGTTTTACGTGTCAGACAAGAATCTCGGGAAGGTGGGGTCAAACCCCATAACCCTACCCTCCCCCTGGATATGTCCTTGGCCTAGCCTTCCTCATTTGAGTAATAAATTTTGTATTGAGTGTGTAGTGCAGTTGTGGAGGGGATTACAGTTTCTTTCCTGTTGCGGAAATATTTTAAGGGTAAAATAAAATATTGCATTTATACTATGTAATCACCAGCGCCTAAATGGGAGGATTAGGGGCACCTCTAAAGAGTAATATTTGCCGTAAGGCCCCCGTCCTAAAAAACAGTGGTGTGAAAAGCTGAGGGGTGACCATTAGATAAACAAAGACGCTTAAGACTCATTCACAATGAGATTTTACTTATACCGAAATTCAGCTAGCATTGATGTGAGCCAATCAGAATTTTTCATGAAATTTTTCATCCAATTAGAAAATTATGTGAAAAACCTAATTAGCTCAATATACGGCTAGATAAATCTCGATATTAGTGAAATATAATCGTGAATAAGCCTTTAGTGAATCAGAGGCAACGCTATAGCGTTGCCTATAGTAAAGGCCATACGGCTCCAATGTTTTATTATTATTTATTTATTTTATTTTTTCCCAGAGGCACTTCATATGGAAGGGGTCGTCGTAGAAACTTCAAAGGGGGCTCATTCGATTGGAAATCGAGAGTTCTAGTGCCCTTTTTAAGGGTCAAAAGTGATTGGAAGGCAACTAACACCCCTTCCAAGCCCACAAGTTCCCCAAACACATCCAATCAAAATTTTGAGATAGCCATTTTGTTTAGTGTAGTTGATTTCCAGGTTGTTGTAATTTCAAGGGTTGTAAGTTATGCCTTGGGGGCATATTAGGCTTTTATTGAAAGCTTTGTCGTAGACACTTCAAAAAGGACTCATTCGAATGGAAATTCAAAGGGCTAGTGCCCTTTTTAATAGTCGAAAGTGATTGGAGGGCAACTAACCCCCCTCTCACGCCTACCTTTTCCCCAAACACATCCAATAAAAATTTTGAGATAGCCATTTTGTTCAACGTAGTTGAAAATTCTGGAAATTAGGTCTTTGACGATAACAACCCCCCCCCCCCCAAAAAAAAAACCCTCAGGGCAACGGTTGTAAGTTATGACCTGGGGGTATATTAGGTTTTTATAGAAAGCGTTGTAGTAGAAAATTCAGAACGGGCTCATTCGATTGGGAATATAAATGGCTAGTTCCCTTTTTAATAGTCGAAAGTGATTGGAAGGCAACTAACACCCCTTCCACGTCCACCATTTCCCCAAACACATCCAATCAAAATTTTGATATAGCCATTTTGTTCAACGTAGTTGAAAGTTCTGTAAATTATATGTTTGAGCAGGATACTCCCCCCACAGTCTTCTGGGCAAGGGTTATAAGTTATGCCCAGTCTTCGGGGCATATAGTCTATGGTTCTTATGGAAGGAATGCTCGTATAAACTTCAGAAAGGGCTCATTTGATTGGAAATTGAAAGTTCTAATTCACATTTTAAGCGTCAAAAGATATCGGAGGGTAACCAGCCCCCCCCCCCCCCCCCAAAAAAAAAACCTTTTTTCCCAAGTGGGTCCGATTAAAATTTTGAGATATCTATTTTGTTAAAAATAGTTCAAAGATCATATAACAAAAATTCCGGTGTCGACAAAACCCCCAGGGCTCCGAGGCAGGCGTTGTAGGGTATGCCCTGGGGGCATATATGGGTCTTATGGAAGGGATGCTCGTATTAACTTTAAAAAGGACTCGTTTGATTGGAAATTGAAAGTTCTAGTTCACTTTTTAAGAGTCAAAAGAGATTGGAGGGCAACTAGTCCCTCCACGTTCCTTTTTCTCCAAATGCATCCAATAAAAATTTTGAGATAACCATTAAGTTAAAAATTGCTCAAAAGTCAGATAACAAATACTCAGGTGTCGTCACAAGCCCCCAGGGCCCGGGGGCAGGTGTTGTAAGTTATGCCCTGGGGCATATATGGTTCTTATGAAAGGGATGCTCGTATAAACTTCTGAGAGGGCTCATTTGATTGGAAATTGAAAGTTCGAGCTCACTTTTTAATGGTCAAAAGAGATCCGAGGGCAGTTAGGCCCCCCCCCCACGCCTTCTTTTTCCAAACTTATCTGATGAAAGCCAGTGTTTTGGAAATTGTTCAAAAATTAGATAACAAAAACTCCCCCCAGGGCCCGGGGGATTGGCGTTGTAAGTGTCGTCCTGGGGGTGTATATGGTTCTTATGAAAGGGATGCTCGTATAAACTTCAGAGGGGGCTCATTTGATTGGAAATTGAAAGTTCTAATTCACATTTTAAGCGTCAAAAGATATCGGAGGGTAACCAGCCCCCCCCCCCCCCCCCAAACCCTTTTTTCCCAAATGGGTCCGATTAAAATTTTGAGATATCTATGTTGTTAAAAATTGTTCAAAGATCATATAACAAAAATTCCGGTGTCGACAAAACCCCCAGGGCTCCGAGGCAGGCTTTGTAGGGTATGCCCTGGGGGCATATATGGGTCTTATGGAAGGGATGCTCGTATTAACTTTCAAGAGAACTCGTTTGATTGGAAATTGAAAGTTCTAGTTCACTTTTTTAGAGTCAAAAGAGATTGGAGGGCAACTAGTCCCTCCACGCCCCTTTGTCTCCAAATGCATCCAATAAAAATTTTGAGATAGCCAATAAGTTAAAAATTGCTCAAAAGTCAGATAACAAATACTCAGGTGTCGTCACAAGCCCCCAGGGCCCGGGGGCAGGCGTTGTAAGTTATGCCCTGGGGCATATATTGTTCGTATGAAAGGGATGCTCGTATAAACTTCAGAGAGGGCTCATTTGATTGGAAATTGAAAGTTCGAGCTCACTTTTTAATGGTCAAAAGAGATCCGAGGGCAGTTAGGCCCCCCCACGCCTTCTTTTTCCAAACTTATCTGATGAAAGCCAGTGTTTTGGAAATTGTTCAAAAATTAGATAACAAAAACTCCCCCCAGGGCCCGGGGGATAGGCGTTGTAAGTGTCGTCCTGGGGGTGTATATGGTTCTTATGAAAGGGATGCTCGTATAAACTTCAGAGGGGGCTCATTTGATTGGAAATTGAAAGTTCTAGTTCAATTTTTAAGAGTCAAAAGATATCCGAGTGCAACTAGCCCCCCCCCCCCCCCACATACCCCTTTTTCCCCAAGCCCATCCGATGAAATTTTTATAATAGCCATTTCATTAAAAATAGTTCAAAGGTCAGATAAGAAAAAATCCTGTGTCGATGCAACCCCCCAGGCCCCGGAGGCAGGCTTTATGAGTAATGCTCTAGAGCATAGGGACATATATAGTTCTTATGGAAGGGATGATCATATAAACTTTGGAGAGGGCTCATTTGATTGGAAACTGAAAGTTCTTGTTCACTTTTTAAGAGTCAAAAGAGATCAGAGGGCAACTAGCCTCCCCCCCCCCCACCCTGCGTCCTAAATGCATCAGATAAAAATTTTTAGATAGAAATTTTGTTAAAAATAGTCCTAAGTTCAGATAACAAAAAACTACGGTGTCAACACAGCCCCCCAGGGCCCGGGGGTAGGCGTTGTAAATTATCCCCTGGGGGCATATATGGTTGTTATGGAAGGGATGCTCGTATAAACGTCATAGAGGGCTCATTTGATTGTAAATTAAAAGTTGTAATTCACTTTTTAAGAGTCAAAAGTGATTGGAGGGCAGCTAGCCTCCCCCACACTCCATTAATTTTTTTCCCAGAGGCACTTCATATAGAAGGGGTCGTCGTATAAACTTCAAAGGAGGCTCATTCGATTGGAAATCGAGATTTCTAGTGCCCTTTTTAAGAGTCAAAAGTGATCGGAGGGCAACTTGCCCTCAAAGCCCTTTTCCTCCAAATACATCTGATAAAAAAATTTGAGGTAGCCATTTTGTTAAAAGTATTTCAAAGATCATATAACAAAAACTCCTTTACGTATAGCCATTTCGTTAAAAATAGTTGAAAGGTCAGATAAGAAAAACTCCTGTGTCAACACAACCCCCCCAGGGCCCGGGGCAGGCGTTGTAAGTATTGCTCTGGGGGCATTATGGTTCTTATGGAAGATATGCTCGTATAAACTTTGGAGAGGGCTCATATGATTGGAAATCGAAAGTTCTCATCCACTTTTTAAGAGTCAAAAGAGATCGGAGGGCAACTAGCCCCCCTCTCCAAGCCCTATTTTCCTCAAACCCATCCGATAAGAACTCTGAGAGAGCAATTTTTTCAAAATAGTTCAAAGGTCAGATAACAAAAACTCCGGTGTCGACACAATCCCCCAGGGCCCGGGGCCAGGCATTGTAAGCTATGTCCTGGGGCCGTATGTGGTTCTTATGAAAGGGATTCACGCATAAACTTCAGAGAGGGTTCATTTGGATGGAAACTAAAAGTTGTAGTTCATTTTCCCAGATTGAAAAAAGATCGGAGGGCAACTAGCCCCTCCCTCCCTCCACGCCTTTTGGTTTATCGGATGGATAAACCCATCCGATCAAAATTTGAGGTGACTATTTTTTTTTAAAACAGTTCAACCATCAGATATTAAAACTCCAGGGTCGATACAACCCCCCCCCCCAGGGCCCAGGGACAGGCGTTGTAAGCTATGTCCTGGGGCCGTAAGTGGTTTTTATGAAAGGGATTCTCGTATAAACTTCAGAGAGGGTTTATTTGGATGGAAATTGAAAATTGTAGTTCATTTTCTCAGAGTGAAAAAAGATCTGAGGGCAACTAGCCCCTCCGTCCCTCCACGCCTTTGGGTTTATCGGATGGATAAACCCATCCGATCGAAATTTGAGATAGCCATTTTGTTAAAAATAGTTCAAACATCAGATAATAAAAACTCCGAGGTTGATAAAAACCCTTTTTTTCACTTTGATATTGTTACTTTGATACCAGTTTTGATACTTTGATGAACATGTGATTTTTTTTTTTTTTAATTTGATTTTGAAATAAGGAACTTTTAAAAACATCAGACTTTTTGCTGTCAAAAATGAACAAAAATAAATTAAAAAAAACTTCCCGAAAAATAACTTTTTTTAAAAAAAAGTATAGGCTATTTTAAACTTAAGCCCAGCAGATACAAATACCTGTTAAAATTAAAACTCAAAACGACCAGAAATTACTATTAAAGAATAAATGAAACCCAAAACGAACAGAAATTAAATAAACAATCATAGCAAAAACATACAACAAGTAATAATATAAATGAATAAATAGATCTTAAAGCGAGTAATGCTTAGATAGAATATGAAAATCAAGCTTAAAACGAAAAAAAATATTTTCCTATTGAAGTATAAATGAAACTTAAAACGAACAGAAATTAAATAAACAATCATTGCAAACAAACATACAATAGATATTAATGTAAATTAATAAATAAATCTTAAAACGAGTGAAACTTAAGTTGAATATGCAAATCAAGCTTGAAACGAACAAAAATTACTACAAAGAAGAGTTTTTTTATCACCTCCTTCTCTCACTTTAAAAGTCTAAAACCTACTGCGTCATTGGCGCTTTACTGAAAACTATATGCGTCTTGAACAGTCTTGGAAAGTATATACAACCTCAAATTGAATATTTGATATATAACGATATCAATTGTTGAAAGATCCATCCGTTCAAGAATTTATTTCACTGTAATTTTATTTTTATTTTCAAGGCTGTAAGAACTGGAAGAGAAAATATTTGTAATATAATTCGTTTTCAGTTAAGCGCCAATGACGCAGTAGGCTTTTGGGTTTTAGTTAGAGTTAAGGAAGGAGGCAGTATCCAAACACTTGTTTGTAGTGAAACTATATTCGTCTTGAACAACTTTAAAAAGAGCTTATAAATTCAACTGAATATTTGATGTATAATGATATTAATTGCTGAAAGCTCATCAGTTCAAAATGTTACTATAATTTTAATTTTTATTTTGAATATTAAGTACAAAAGAAAATATTTGTCCTAAAATTGGTTTTCAGTAAAGCGCCAATGACGTAGTAGGCTTTAGACTTTTACAGTGAGAGAAGGAGGTCATACCCAAACTCTTGTTTGTAGTGATTTTTGTTCGTTTCAAGCTTGATTTGTGTATTCAATTTAAGTTTCACTGTTTTAAGATTTATTTATTAATTTACATTAATATCTATTGTATGTTTGTTTGCAATGATTGTTTGTTTAATTTCTGTTCATTTTAAGTTTCATTTATACTTCAATAGGAAAATATTTTTTTTTTTCGTTTTAAGCTTGATTTTCATATTCAATCTAAGCATTACTCGCTTTAAGATTTATTTATTCATTTATATTATTACTTGTTGTATTATTTTGCTATGATTGTTTATTTAATTTCTGTTCGTTTTGGGTTTCATTTATTCTTTAATAGTAATTTCGGGTCGTTTTGAGTTTTAATTTTAACAGGTATTTGTATCTGCTGAGCTTAAGTTTAAAATGGCCTTTACTTTTCTTTGAAAAACTTATTTTTCGGAAAGTTTTTTTTTTAATTAGTCATCAGAAATGAAGGATTAAAGAGGATACATTGTGATAAGAGGATGAGTGGAAATTAAACGGAGGAGTCTAAAATTATAAATCAAGATCAATAAAGTTCAATATTAACTGCTAAATCTGTGATTGAAGTTCATTCGTTTAAATTGCCTCAGTTAACTTCACTAACATGGGAACAAATTAAGGTTAATCTACTTAAATTCTTAACATTGAAGACACAGACCAGGCGAACTTGAAACATGCCCATTTATAACCCGCTCACTAATAGATTCACCCCGTAGGGTAATTTATTCCTTGATTGTATTATGGGTATTTTGACTGAATGCTTGGATCGGGAGAAAATGCCAGTAAGTTGTATAACTCTAATTGGCCCTCGGATCCTGAACTAGCCCCTGATTGTTTTTTAAGGGGGGGGGGGGGGCTTTAGTTGTTAGCACGATTGTGCACGGCCTCTTTTGAACCCGTCACTGTAGCAACAAAAGAAGAGGCATTGCACCGATCTAGTACCCATGGTACATTAAAACTTAATAAGAACAGAAATTATTACATATGTGAGGGGGGTTGTTAATCCTCAAAACCTCGCTCTTCACAATAAAGTTTTTTAGTACTTTAAAAAAAGAGCTCCCTATTGTTCTAATTAAACGAACAGTGTTTCGAGAGTCGTTCTTAAAGGATTGGGAAATAATTCAAACTTTACCGTAAAGAGCGAGGTGCTAGGGAGGAGGTGACCCTCTTGAAATACGTAGTAATTTCTGTTCGTTTTAAGTTTTAATGTTGATCCTTACTTTCAGTTAAAAAAAAAACTTGTTTTTTTCTTTAATTTCTGATCGTTTTTTAAAGTAATGCCAGGAAATCTGGCAACATCTCCACGGATAAATCCCTCTTGTCCACATATTTATTCTCTAGACAATTCAATCCAGGTGAAAATTTACCCCGGACAATTACCCTTAACATCTCCACGCGTAAAATTGAGTCGGCAATAAGAAAGCAAGACATATGAAGAATTTCGTATAGGAATTCTGGCCAATTCCCCTAGTGTAAAATTTTCCCTGAAAAATTTACTCCCTGGAAACTACCATCCCCATGGAAAATTATACCCGTGGAGAATTCCACCAGCAGAAACCCTCCCCCCTGAAAAATGTATGCAAGGTTCCCAATAACAAATACTATACGTGAATAATGAGCAAATTTTGTAACGTAAATACCTTTCCCCACGGGCTGTGGGGGGCCATAATATCTCCAAAGGCATAGTTATTTGGCCTTTCAACTATGCTGAAGAAAATGGCTATCTCAGAATTTTGATCGGACGGTTTTGCGATAAAAGGAGCGTGGGACGGAGCCTAGTTGCCCTCCAATTTTTTAGGTTATTTAAAAAGGGCACTAGAACTTTTAATTTCCGTTATAATGAGCCCTCTCAAGATCTTCTAGGACCAATGAGTCGATACAATCACCCCCTGGTAAGAGTAAACTTAATGAAACTTGCATTTTTAAAATAAACATAAAAATTCAATTCATCTGATATATCTACTGTTATCAAAACTCTGTTGTTTTTTTTTAGTTTGGGTTACTATTGAGCAGGGTCGCTCCTTACTTAAAGCTCGTTATCAGGAACTGTTTGACTAGGACTATATCGAACCATATTTGGGAGGGGATCTGGGATACGGTATTATTACGGTAGCAGCCATTACATAGGGGGATAGTGTTGAATGCGAATCTATGGGCCCCATGTTTTTGCTAGTATAATGTCTAGTCCAGAAAGCAGATCAAAGCAATGATAAATTGTAGGACAGTCATTGAAAACCAGATAATAGCATTGGCAGAGTGACAATGAAAATATGGTCGTCATTCAGTTATCAAGTTTATAAATTAGCAAGGGTGCGGAAACCTCTTGTTTGCTTTATATTTAAAATTGAAGTTCCATTTAAATGTATCTGAATTATAATCCACTCAAATCTCTTGACCCAATATAATTTTTATCCTGTTGGTTCAATATCATTAAGTCATGCATGCAGAACCAATCAATAAGCAAACCATACTTGTTCGGCTAATTTCTAAGTTCTATTATGCACCCCCCCCCCCTCATATTTAGATATAGTCAGATCAGGTTGGTGATTGAACTTTTTTAGTCAGAGGGATGTGTGCATGAATATTTCTCAGGGAAAGCTCTAAAATAAAATACAAAATATAATAATTTGAATAAGAAAAATACAGAAATTTCCGGAAAAAATTAGGATTTCAGGCCTCAGGTCGATTAAGATTTCAGCTTCCAGGTCCCCAGGTCACTTGCATCCCTACAGTTTTTGTAAAGAGCCCCGGGAATAAAAACTTGACTAAACTTAAGTGAATCGTCTTTACGAAAAGAGAAACAAATCTGGAAAGTAAAAAAAAAGAAAGAAATAAAAATAAGATTATTACTGTTACACAGATTGAGACTAATTTTTGGCTGTGTCAATTCATGAACCCCAAAATTTGTTCAGTCTCAAATAGTCTTGAAACTTGCAGTGTTTGTGAAACAGGGTCAACTACACCCTAATAAAGATATAACATTTAGAAGTTTGGTTGTATCAATATTAAGCGCCTAAAACTGCCCAAAAAACTTTTCCCAGTTGCCTTAAACTTACAGGACATATGGAGATAATGAGACAGGACCAATGGAGGCCCCTTTAATCAGCATGTAAAGATAAAGAAAGTATTAATAAAAATTGGTTACATTAATTTGGGACACGCGAATTTCTAAAACCTTAAAGTCTCCTCTTTTTGGCTTGGAACTTAGGGCATGAGAAAGGGACGATGGGAGATAAATGAAAACCCCTATGCTTTCTAAAAGCCAGAATATTCAGAAATTAAGTACTTTACTGAAAAAATTCTTTTAAATGTTTTCATTTTTTTAACTTTAAGAAATCAAAATTAATTAAGATTTTAAGGAATAAATATGGGCATATGTATATTAAACTGACAATGCACATTTTTTCAGTAAATTCGTTTGAATTTTTTCAGTAAAGTAAAATTACATTCTGGCTTTTAGAAAGCATAGGGGTTTAGAACCCTACTCATATTAATTTCTGCTCGTTTTGAGTTTGACTCTGTTATTTATTTTGATTTATGTTTGTTTTGGGTTTCATTTGTTTATTGATGCTGATTTGTGGTAGTTTTATGCTTGGTAGATTATTTGACTCTATTTTTGTTCATTTTTGGTTTAATGCAGTTCTTTATTTTTTTTGAAAAACTTATTTTGTGGAAAAAGTTTTTTTAATTAATTTTGGAAAAAGTCGGTTTTTGTGTATTGATTTGCCAAACCCCAAAATGGGACAGACATTATTCTTCGGTCAACTTAAATGATATTGATCAAACAGTCAATAAGACCGGGTCAAGACAAAACTAAAGAAAAATAAAAAATTTGAGAAGAAAAAATTCGGCTGTATCGATTCGTAGTGAGACAAAGTTTAGCATTCTTCCTAGCTAATTCGTTTGAAAACTACAAAACAACTGAACGTAAATGATAACATGGGAACCTCAATAGAAAAATAATTCAAGAAACAAATTAGTTTGAATTTTTTGTGCCGTTCGAATTCTTTATTTTATCTAAATACAACAAAACAGATAATTTTTTATAAATCACATTGTCATGCATCTATTAAAAAAACAAAAAACTAGTAGTTCTGACAAAACAGTACATGAAACAATTCCTTGATAAATAGTGGAAAAAGATAAATGTATATTCAAGGGCTTCTACTAGCTATTAAATAAAAAAAAACAAGTTTTTTTTAACTGAAAGTAAGGAGCTACATTAAAACTTAAAACGAACAGAAATTATTCCGTATATGAAAGGGGCTGTCCCCTCCTCAACGCCTCGCTCTTTACGCTAAAGTTTGACTCTGTCTCACAACTTTATTTTTTAAAACAATAAAAAACTTTAGCGTAAAGAGCGAGGCGTTGAGGAGGGGACAGCCCCTTTCATATACGGAATAATTTCTGTTCGTTTTTAAGTTTTAATGTCGCTCATTACTTTCAGTTAAAAAAAACTTTTTTTTTATTTAATTTCTGATCGTTTTTTAGTTAATGCAGCTTTTATTTTGGCTTACCGTCACTAAATAAGTAAAACAAAATTTGCATATTAATTTTACTTTTCTTGTGCTAAATGGCTTTCCAATAAACCAAAACTAATACTATACAGAAATATCAATACAGAAATTATTCCGTATATGAAAGGGGCTGTCCCCTCCTCAACGCCTCGCTCTTTACGCTAATTTTTTTTTTGTTTAAAAAATAGAGTTGTGAGAAAGTCAAACTTTAACGTAAAGAGCGAGGCGTTGAGGAGGGGATAATTTCTGTTCATATACGGAATAATTTCTGTTCGTTTTAAGTTTTAACGTCGTTCCTTACTTTCAGTTAAAAAAACTTGTTTTTTTATTTAATTTTTGAACGTTTTTGAATTAATGCAGGTTTTGATTTTGGCTCACCGTACATGAATAATTACAACAAAATTTTCATATTAATTTTACTTTTATTAGGTTGAACGGCTTTCTCGAAACTTGTTTAATTTTATTTACGAACGTTTTAATTAGCAATAAATATACGTAACTTACGAATTAACTTACGTAACGAACTTCTATATTCATATATTCTTAATACGTATATTAGGGAATTCGCCCCCTAGTCAATACCTTGCTCTTTAACCTAAATTTCGAATTTTGTTCTTTAAAAATGACCCTTAATCACAAAGGCCGTTAATTAGAAAAAATAGCTCTTATGAAAGTACTAAAACATCTTTGGCTTAAAGAGAGAGGTATTGACTAGGGGGTGAACCCAATCATATACATAATATTTTCTGTTCGTTTTAAGTTGTGATGTTGCTCCTTACTTTCAGTTGAAAAACTTATTTTTTTTTTATTTCTGGTCTTTTTTTTTAAGAATGCTGGGAAATCTGGCGCCCCCTTCATGGAAAGATCCTCCCACATAAAAAAAAAAACCCACCCCCCTCCCCCACTACCAGAAAAAATTCCCCCTAAAAACGTCTTTATACTTCCCAATAACCAATATTAAGTCATCCAATATTAAGTCATAGGGAATTAAGTCATCCTTAAATACATAGTTATCATATTTTCGACCATGCTGAACAAAATGGCTATCTCAAAATTTTGATCGGATGACTTTGGGAAAAAATGTGCGTTGGAGGGGGCCTAGTTGCCCTCCAGTTTTTGGTCACTTAAAAAGGACACTAGAACTTTTAATTTCTGTTCCAATGAGCCCACCCACGATATTATAGGAGCACTGGGTCGATACGATCATCCTGGGAAAAAAAAAAACCAAATAAACACGCATCCGTGATCTTTCTTCTGGCAAAAAATGCAACATTCCACATTTTTGTAGATAGGAGCTTGAAACCTCTACAGTAGGGTTCTCTGATATGCTGAATATTATGGTGTGATTTTCATTAAGGTTCTATAACTTTTAGGGGGTCTTTCCCCCTTTTTTTGAAAATCAGCCAAATTTTCTCAGGCGCGTAACTTTTGATGGGTAGCACTAAACTTGATGAAAGTTATATATTTGAAATCAGCATTGAAATCTGATTCTTTTCATGTATCTATTGGTATCAAAAACCCATTTTCTAGAGTTTCGGTTACCATTGAGCCGGGTCGCTCCTTACTTACAGTTCGTTACCACGAACTGTTTGAAAGGTCGAAACGGCCTCAGTGCTAGACTGAAAAGTTATAATATTCAATCCGTATAATTATAAATCCTCCTCCCCATCCGGACCGTGCAAAAATATTAGTGAACAGCTATTGCACAAAACTACGGATGATAGAAAGTTTTGACATAATGTTTAAACTTTTATGATGTTATAAATCTATGTTGCATTCCATTAAATATTCAATCCTTATAATTAAAAGCCACCTCTCCATCCTCCCCGTGTAAAATGTATTAGTAAAAAGGCATTGTACAAAACTACGGACGATCGAAAATTTTGACAAAATGTTAAAATTTTTTTTAGTTTTGAAAATCTTTGCTGCATTCCAATATTTTTGGTTTAAAAAAAAACAAAAAACTGACAATCTAGCAGTGAAAAACTCTACAAACACTTCGACGATTAATCTTCAATTAAACTCTTTCAATAAATGCGATTAAAAAAAAAAACATTTTCCAATAAGCTTTTCAACGAAAAGTAAAGAGCCATAATATAAACTTAAATGACCCGAAATAAAGTCATATAAAAAGTCAAACTTAATATGGACGTAAATTCATATGATCAGGGTTGCCACCGTCAGTAGGATTTTACTAGATCTAGTAAAAAAAAAAACCTAGTGAATTTAGATGATCTAGTAAATTTCCCGAAATCTAGTAAAAAGTCATGATTTGCAACAAACTGATAAATGATTTATATGTTCATCGCTCATTAAATTGTAATAAAAATAAATATAAAATGCAAAAAAAAAAACTATGGCTCAGGATCAGAGTCAGACCAATTGATTGGCAAAAATTCTTCAGCTGCTAATTCTTCTTTTCTCTGTTTTTTGTGATTTGTGTTATTTGGGTTCAAAATCTGCCTCTTACCGCTATTGTAGCCCAACTTTTTCATAGCTGTTCCAACAGATATTGGTTCTCTGAGCTGTAGATTCCTAAGAAGGCGCGAATCAACAATTTCTGGTAAAAGACTTTCCTTCCAGAAGCTTAACAGGCTCGGGAATACTCGGGCCCAATGCTCTCTATTGCTTTCAACTGTAAGGACTTCCCAATCTTTCTCATTATTATAAACAAGCAGGCAACATTTTTCTTGATTTGAAATTTCAAGCTGTCCTTGGATTTGGCTATAAGACTTGTGAGTGGTTTTGAGATTAATATCTAAGCCGATGCTCTGCAGAAAGAAGTCTTTGACAAGGCCTTTCGTACGAGCTGCATCAATTATTGTTTTGTTTTCCGGAATATTGTGGACAGTCTTAACCTCTTTTGGTGTTCCATCTGGTAAAATCCCGTCTAATGAAGTACCAAGAAACTGGTGTGTCGAGTGAACCAAAAGACCAATATCCTCACCTTTCGTAATTTGCTCGCCAATTTTTTCTGAATTTGCTCTTAAAGCAACAGGTTCTAACCGACTAACTTTCAGCATAGCAGTTGAGCGGTAGCCACAACCTCCATTTCTAATATTTTTCACAATCGGTGCAGTTTTAGTTGATTGTTTGCGTGTAGCCATTCTGTGGAAGTACGTGTTTGTTATTCTATTCTTTCATATATCCAGTTTTCATTGGAAGATTGGCCTTTGGTTCTCTCGTAAAGTTCTTTCAAAGCGGTTTTACTACTCTCTTTTGGCCTGGAATCTACCTCCAGTATTACTATAGTACCATATCAGATTTCGCTTGGATTTAGCTCGGTGGTTTGCAGTTTTACTACAGAATTTCTTCATTATATTTGTTGGACTGTGATTAAATGGTTTTTTTTTTCCATGTATAGGCATGCCACTTTGGACCAAGTGCGTAGGACAAGTTTGCACCACCAATTCGGGCATGATATAACCCTCGCTTTGACCTACTAATTTGCTTGCCTCCGCAAAACTTGGCAGCTACTGACATGTAATTTTCGGCAAGGTTCGTTGTTACATCGGTAAGGAGGAAATCTGCTTTCTTGCACACATTCTCAACCCCATCTCTCATATCCTGGAGAACTGTGCTGGCAAGTTGTACCAACGATCCTCTGGAAAGCTATTGGGTAGTTGACTTTTTTGGGGGCATGTATCATTGCACTTTACATGATTTTCAAAGACATTATCGGGGCCTTTGTGGAGCAAACTTTTTAAATTATCGGCTGTACACTCCTCTTCTGCATTTTTTTTTTTTTTTTTTTTATTGCCTCACGAAGGTATTTTGTAAGACTTTGTATAATCTCTCTTCTTAGAAATTTTGCATGTGTACCTTTCTTTATTTTCACTAGATTATATAGATACGAAGTGTAGTTTTTCGTAACATGGTTTGCACACTCTTCGTTTTCAATTAGAGGACCGTATGAGATGTTCTGTTTCAATTTGTATAAAACACTCAAGTCTCCATCTCCAATAAAACGACGGTACTGCAGTCCATGCATTTCATCGCTCACTCTAAAACCTTCAACGAGAAAATCCGTCTCCATACTCTTTGACGGGCCATCATAATTCATAAAACGCACATGTTGTAGAGGAGTTTTTACCTCTTTTTTCGCCCGAAAACAAACATAGCAATATTTATTTTTTATGCCCAAGTACAGCAATTTTTGTGTAAGCGTCAATGATTACGGCCAAACAACCCTTAGCTGTATAATCATGCCACTTACTCCGTTTGTTCCACCCACCATCACAAACCACTTTGGTCCAGTACATGGGCGCCCATATGGGGGGCAGGGGGGGGGGCGTCCCCCCTGGCTGAATGATGCTGCCTTATTTTTATATTTTTGTTCTGAGATTTCTATTATATAGCATTAAAAGTGCCAATTAGATGAGGTTTGCCCCCCTGGAATTCAGCTTATGGGCGCCCATGGTCCAGTATGTATCATTGACATATCGATCTTCGTGAATTGCACGTTGTAGGGATTCCTTTCCATTCTCCAGTAAAACATCTGCCAAAGTAGCCATCCATACTGTCCCTACAGAAAGTTGAGTTTTCAAAAATAAATTTTGTGACATGCCTTGCACACCCAGTACACCTAGAATCTCACAAAGTGCTGCGTAGCCTCCTCCTGAGCCCATGACACCCCACGTAGCATTCAAATTGAGGTCTCCATGCACATTTGTGTAACGTTCAATTGATTCTTTGGGCTTTTCTTCGGAAAAAGATGTTAAGTAATCTTTGATCATCATCACGGGTGGGTCAGGTTCATTTTTCACTAGTTTTTTCCACTTACAGGCAGCACATTCTGTCATTAGTGTGATTTTTAAGCCAACATTATATACACGAACGATGCGGATTTCGGGGCTTTCTTCTCTACATTGAAATTTGTGCAGTAAAAATTCTGCGATCTCTTGGACGAAAAATGGAAGGTTCACTATGCAGCTGAGATTCAAAATGTTCCCTAAATCAACACCCTCAGGAATTTTCTTCTTTTTCTCGATGAGAGATGGCCCTGCATCTGATACTGAATCCCTCGTATCATCTGTAGATTGATTAGCAATAGAAGTTTACCTTGGAAGGAAGGACTTGAAATACAAAAAGTAAGTTAGTAATAGAAACAGACAGTGAGAGAACAAGCAATTTTAAAAGAAATTAATTATGCTATGTTTTTTCGAAAACCATATTTAAAGGAGTACCACTCTAGCTAAACTTTTTGGTGCGCAAAATGTATTTAGAATAGTGTAATTATCAAGAATCATTTATGTGTAAAGAAGGGAAAGGGGGGCTGAAAAACTAACTGAGTTTTTGAGTGAATCTAGCTGGCTCCTGTTGTTTCAAATCAGGGTTGTCAATTGCGTTCTTGTCAAGTTTTATTTGTTCATTTCAGGGATAACACCATACATCATTTGTTACTTTTCTGACTGGGATGAGGCAGTCTGAACATGAATTCCAATTAGAAAAATAAACAAGTCTCTAATATAACACAGAAGTAAAGTAGAGCACCTTTGCAACCGCTTCTAAAACAAAACCCATCAGAGGCAAAAATAAGAAAAATAACTAGAAGATAACCATTTTCCTCTTCAAAAGAAATGAAAGTATTCATTTTGTTTATCTAGGCCAGCTGAATTGTAAATATAGTTTACTCTTGTCCAGAGGCAGACTGAACCACCGGTCCTCCTGTCACCTGGTAGGTATGTCCTCAATAAAAATGGCACTTAACCCTTAGGATAAAAACAAAAAAAGATTGAGGAAAAAGTTGAAAAACAAATAATATTAAACTTAACGAGTATTATGTATATGGAATAAGCATAAAAACTCAACTTTTTTATATGTCAATTTTTATAAAATTCTGCTTTTTAGAGCTTCGATTACTATTGGGCCGAGTCGCTCTGTTTTTCAGGTCCATTATCCCTCCCCCACTCTCCTCGGTTACTGTTTGCCCTCTTCAACCGTTTCAAGCATGATTATAGTTAGGAGAATGATTCTGTCGTTTTGTAATTTATATACCTTGCTACCCATACATTACACGTTACATACCACCCATATAAGCCTAATGTACCTTTGAATCAGGTTTTGATTAGTTCCTTCCATCACATGCTGCTCATTGCAAAATGAGTACTCCTATCTTCTCCCCTAAGATTTTTTAAAATTTAATTAATGGGTACCCTCATTATTTTAATCCAATGCATTGGCGGTTCTAGGCCTGGACAGGGAGGGGGCAGCACTTGTATTTTATATTTGTATACTTCTGTGGCATACCTTACCCCCCCCCCCCTCCCAGATTAGGAAGTCTAAGACCGCTAATGATCAAATACTAAACAAAAGTCCTAATCCAACCAAAAAAGAATCCCCCATTTCAAGTTGAAAAATGCTTCCATGGATAATTTCACCATGAAGAATTTTTCTCACGGATATTTCCCCCTCCCATGGAAAAATATTCCAGACAGTTCCAACCCGGCTGAAAATTTCTCCGGAAAATATCCCAAGAACCACTCCACATGTAAAATTGAGTTGGCAAGGAAAAAGTAAGATAAATAACACCATTTTCAGTACTTGTCTATTATATAAAACACACTCGAGAAGTGAAGTTTGGTGAATGCTAATGAAATAAAACCAAATTATGATGAAAATATAATAGTTTAGAAACAAATTTGGGCTATATATTTGCATATTAGGGGAGGGGGTGGGGGTAAAGCATACCATATATTAAATGCATAACCTAAACAAACCTATTATAGTGAAAAAACCAAAATAGTGAAAACTATAACTTGGAAATATGCTCCCAGAACGCAAAAAAGGCCTCAAAAATCGCGTTAAAATGAACTCGACCTTCTGCCTTTACTGCCGCCCGCCACATATACTCTACTAAGTATGAATGTAAATGATGGCAGGATGTACCTTGGTGCCGTTTGTTCCTCCACTTATCTGCGGAACCCCACATTCTCTCTACTTTTTGAGTAGAGGCACCGGTTTCTGGGTCGACAAAAGTATTTTTGTGGTTCACTTTCAAATGAGTGAAACCTGCTTGTTCCAGCTCAGTTGTGTTGTAGCCCTTCCAACAATCTGAAATGATTCTTGAAAATCCATGGTGAGACACTATATTCTATCCCTAGTCAACGCAAACAAACCAGTGTCTTCAAGAACGAGCCTTAATAATAAATTAAAATGAACTATGTCAAGAATCACGTTAATAATAAACTTTTCTTCGCCTTTGAGACGGTCAGCCGACACCTAAACTCCCAATTTAGTAATTCACAAATGACCTTCACAAGTTTGCTAATAAATTAGCCTAGTCTATTTTCATCATATTTCATTGTCACCAAACTTCACTTCTCGAGTGTGTTATATATAATAGACAAGTAGCCTACCTCATTTTCGTATAGTATCATATAGTTTTTTTTTTTTTATTTACGCTATGGTTGCCCTCATTGTTTTGATCAAATCTATTGTCGGTTTTAGGCCTTGATAGGAAGGGGAAAGTACATGTATTCTATATTTTTACGCTATTCAGATGTACCTCCCCCTTGATTACGAGGCCTAAAACCGCTACTTATCAAGTACAAAACCAAATTCTTAATCCAAACGATAAATTACGTATAATTTATGTACTTACCGCACATGTTTTAGATTAAGCCATCCTTTGTTGATCTTTTTTCTCCTAGTCATTCTTATGCGATTCTCTCCGCAGTCAAACTCAAACTAAAAATGTTTCTGGCCCGTCTTAGCCTCGGGTATGTTTCCATCCAGGGGGTGTAAAGTGGGGTTATGTAAAACAGGAGAAATAAAGTAAAAATTTAATTTGTTTCATAAATAGATATAAAATTAACCACTCGGATTAAAAAGCTGAAAAGCTTGGAATATACTAGATAAAAAAAAGCTATAATTTGAAGTTGATTTCGAGTTCGTTGCTTTTATACATGCCCTACAAGAGTCTAAATTGTGAAAACGTAAAAACAATCGTGGAGGAATAAATTTAAAAAAAATAGAATTTTCAAATGGGCCAATTAATTTCAAAAGTTTTTTTTTAATTTATGGTAATTTAAATTTTTTCAAATTTTCCTTTTTTTACGCTCCAGACCTTTTTCAAAAAAAGCTACCAAGTTTCACTTTAGATTTTTTTTTCTATTTCCTGGGAATTAAATCAGAAAAAACAAAACGGCCAAATTTTAGATCCTTTTTCAAAGATCCCTTGTGGAAAAATTTATTTTGCTGACATACGGGGTCAGAGAGCTAGATCTCTTTTCATAGCATAGGAAAATTAACATTACAATGGATTTAGGGAGTTTAACCTTAAGTATTGTGTACTTGACGTACCTGAGCTAGCGTTTGCTGTTTTGATTAATAATTCATCTTTAAAGTAATCCGTTTGATTTAATTATAAAAGTATCTTTTATTCATTCAATCTCGCTTTCTAGGGTTATAATGCGCAAAACGTTGAGATGGCTAGGGCACGTTTTGCAGATTAAGAATGACAGATTGCCAAAGATTGTCCTTGTCAGCCAAACGGAAAGAGGATCGTCCTCTAATAAGGCGGAAGGATGTTTTAAGGAAAGATTTAAGGGAAATGGGAACTTCTTTGGAGGGTGTAAAGAGACTTAGAATAGATTGGGATTGATGAATAGCGTGCCTTGTTGTGTCGGCTTTATGTGGCTTGGTGCTGCATTGAGGTGTTGGTCATAATAGTAGTAGCATATTCATTCATATGTGTATCTGATGTAATATCGTATAATACAGGGTCATTGGAATAATCGTGAACCGTGTAGCCTGACCCTTGACATATTTAAATTTTGTTTATAATTTATATCTGACTAATAATTTTTAAATTAAAGTTTTAAAAAATTAGTCAATTTTTTTATCGGTTTTAGAGTTTCTGGAAGGTAAAGATCCAGATTTAAAAGAAAATCTGATGAATTTCAAACCAGACATCGCGTATTTGACAGACTTGATCAACTTATATTGTTCTAGGGGGCAGCCTCATGGCTACGACATGGCTAACTTACAATTACGAGGGGGCAGCCTCATTAGAAAAAGAGAAAAAAAGAGTCTAGTTTCAACTTTTTGTTGAAAACTGAAATTTATGAAACAAAATGTTAGTGGGTGTGAATTTTCCCGGTTTTCAAAATTGTCAAAAGTTAAATGCCTTGTTGAGGATATTAATGATCGTGTATCATGACTTCAAAATCAGGTTTGAAGATATTCTGAAGATAGAAACACCAATATGTATCGTTATTACATCTGGTGGCATAGAAGTGGAGAATGTGATATTACAAGAGAAGGTACTCGAACTCAGCACTTATGAGGAGCTAAGGTAAAATTTAAAAGAGGTTATCAAATATGTTGGCTACAGGAAAATATGCGATTATTCCTTCAAAACTGAAGCCATTATGAGTATGACTATTTTGTGATTGTCATTGGTGAATTTACGTTACGTTATTGACGTTTAATTTTAATTATATTGCGACTCTTACCAAATTCCAATGTAATATGCAAAATTTTATAATTAATAGTGTAACAATTAATATATGAATAAATAAAACACATGAAAATAAACTATTTTTATTTTTACCACTCTGAGGGGGAGATTTTTAAACAAAATAAGTGAGAATTGATTTATTTTGTGTGTTATTTTGTATATCAGTAACAATCCTACCTTGTAGTTATATTTTTTTTTCTGAAAGAAAAATTCATCGTTTTACCAGGGCTTTCGAAAAATTGTGTGATATATGTTGCATAATAATGATAATAATACTATATTTCAAAGCTTTTAAGCCATAAATAAACAAATACGTATGTATAACACTAATAAAACTGGTAGAGAAATATGCATTTGTCTGACACCTGGAACAGACACCTAGTTTTGATGAATTAAGCTATACTCAGAATTAACCAAAAAAAATTGAACCTTTTTGTGAAGTTATCAAATACAGTAGTATACACTACAGTAGGAAGAGTATATACCTAGGAGATGGTTATAGTCATATAGATAGAATAGCTATAGGTAATATTGTTGTAGTTATGTTTAAATGTCGTATTTATATTCCGAAAAAAGACGCGTCCTAAGCTGTACTCAAAGTCAGCAAATGTATTTTTTTTTTGGGGGGGGGGGGGTATATTCGTCCCTCCAATAATTCGGAAAATGTTATAATTTATTAAGTGAAAGGAAAATGATAATCAGGAGAAAACTGGTTTATGTGATGCCAGTTCCTTTTTTTTTATCAAAACCTAAAATTAGACTAGGTTAAGAGGTACATTTTAAATTAACTCTTCATTGAATTAACGTCGGTATGGCAAAAATCACGATAGCGCTAGTTTTTGTTTTAAGTTCAACAGGGTAAAGTGGGTGTACAAATATAGATACGCGTCATGCACGCCGGGTGTTGAAAATATGCCGGTGACTCTCAACACTGGACAGACGCGAAAGCAGGACTGCCCAATCGAAAGCAGGAAAGCACCCTAATCTATTCAAAGTCTCCCTTTTTACACCCGCCCACGAAGATCCCATTTCCTTTAAATCTTTCTTTATGACGTCCTCCCACCCCAGACGGGGACGACCTGCTTTCCGTTTAGCCCTAGATGGTTGGCCGAAAAGAACAATCTTCGGCAATCTGTCATCCTTCATCCGCACAACGTGCCCTAGCCACCTCAACCTTTCTTTCATTATAGCCCTAGAGAGCGGTATTGAACCACATTTTTCGTATAGCCTATTGTTTGAAATACAGTCAGTCAGCCGGGTACCCAGAACAATCCTTAAGCAATTTCTCTGGAAAACATCTAGCAAATCTTCATCCGCCTTTTGGAGCGTCCATGCTTCAGAGCCACATTTGACCACTGTCATCGCTGTAGCTTCTAATATTCTAATCTTGGTTTGCAGACTTATCTTCCTATTCTTCCAGACTTTTTTAACTGTGAAAAAACACCCTGAGCCTTGGCTATTCTATATTTAACATCTTCACTGCTCCCACCATCTTTACTAATAATACTACCAAGGTAAGTGAAGCTGTCCCCCTGATCGATCTTTTCATTACCCAACGTCACCTTTTCATCTTCACTTATTCCTAGCCTTAGTGACGTAGTCTTCCTAACATTAATTTTCAAACCAATTCTAGCACCCTGAACTCGCAAAACCTCTAAAACTCCATTCATTTTGCTCACACTTACATCTAGGATGCTTAAATCATCAGCATAATCCAAGTCCAGGAGACTTTTTCCTCCCCATTTAATTCCGTGGTCTCCCATTGCCTTTCCTGTGCTTCTTAAAACAAAATCGTTCAAAATAATCCATACAAAGGGGGATAGAACACAACCCTGCTTAACTCCTGATTTAATACAAAACCAGCTGCTAACCTCATTTCCTACCTTAACCGCAGCAGTGTTATTCTCGTACATAGCACTAATCACTTTAATGTATTTGTCTAGTATACCATACAAGGATAAAACCTTTACTAAAGCTCTTCTATCAACAGAATCGAACGCTTGCTCATAATATATAAAACTGAGGACCAAAGGTGTTTGAAAACTCAGGCACTTCTCAATTATTAGCCTAAGAGTGAAAATTTGGTCGACACGTCCTCTACCTTTTCTAAAACCGCACTGTTCTTCTCTTAAAACTTTGTCTACGGCATCTCTCAGTCTAAAAGGTATCATATTACTAAGTAATTTGCTACCTACAGAGACCAGACTAATGCCTCGATAATTACCACACTCACTTTTATCACCTTTCTTATAAAGTGGCTTAATTAAGGTTTTCCTAAAATCGTTAGGTACTTCCCCTTTTTCAAAAATCATATTCATAATCTTCAGTAACTTATTTCTAACCTCAGAGCCACCATATTTAAGAAACTCATTTACCACCTTATCAGCACCTGGAGCCTTATTATTCTTTAACCCTTTTAGTACTGTTGCTAATTCCTGCTCATAAAACAAATCTTCCTTCACATCCAAGGTATCCCAAACTTTTTCATTTTCCTCTATATTTTTTCCTGCAACTCTATCTCGGTTAAGCAAATTCTCAAAATGTTCGGCCCATCTCTCTTTAGTTTTTTCCTTATCACTAATTGCGACCCCATTCCTATCTTTAACTGGGCCAAGTCCGGATTGAATACTCCCTCTCAATTTGTTAACGTGTGCCAGTACAATATTTTACTATTATACCGTCTAGCTGCATCTTCCAGATCCTCGGCAATTTTATCCATGGCCTCCACTTCACACCTCCTTAGTTCATATTTTAATGCTTTCTCCACTTTCTTTACATTTCTTTTGTTTTCATACGATCTATCACTCAGATAATTCTTGTACAAGTCCTTTCTCCTTTCTATTAAACATAAAGCCTTTTCACTAATATTCTTAGCTGCAGTTCTAGCTTTCTTCCCTAATACACCTTCAGCAACTTCACAAATTATTTTTCTAAAATTATTCCAACCATCTTCCACATTATCAAATTTTAAACTCTCAAGTTTAGGATTCAACTGTTCCTGGAAAGTTTCTCTCAAATTCTCATCCTGGAGTCCACCAACATCATAAATTCCCGGGAGGTAGTTACCCTTCCGATATTTCAGCTTTAAATTAACCCTTGACACTACTAGATGGTGATCTTTACTTTTAACATCAATAACAGCACTCCTATATACCCTAGTATCTTGTATTGATCCTGCCAGTCTTCGGTTTACTATAACATAATCAATAAGGTTTGCTGTCTTACCATCATGTGAATACCATGTTAACTTATTAGCCATTTTATGACCAAACACCGTATTGGTTATAACTAGATTGTTATACCTACAAAAGTGCAAAAGTCTGTATCCATTACTGTTTTCTTTTCCTACAGCAAATTTACCTAGGCTGGGATACCATCTAGTACCATCTATTTATGTTTATTAGATCTGTTTGTATTGTTTATTGTGTATTGTCCATTGTTTTTGTGTTTTTTTTTATTATTATTAAATGAGTAGCATCTTTGGTAAATAGTAACTTTTCTTCTTTGCCGCTTGAACATAAGTATGCTATTGAAGACTTAGGCCAGGCCCACGTCTCCCTTACTTTTTTACCGTTTTATGTTCGGTAGCCATTATAAAATAATTTCACATAATATGTTTTGAGACAGTTTAGAATACGTTTAGGTTTGTATTTTTCTCAAATTTTCCGGGGGAGGCCCCCCCCTCATAAACCCTGCTTTTTCTCGAAGGGTACCCGGACCCCCTGGATGGGGACCGCATCTTGCACTCCAATGGAAATGTTGAAGTTAAGCCCAGAGAAGGAAGGATCAGCAAAATATCGTGTCCTCAGTCGCACTTTGATCGTTTCGATGTACATTGTCATGCTCACGCTCCCTTTGAGTACAGCTTAGCAAGCTGTTTTTAGCAATTACCTCAAGAATTTAAGAATTGAAGATACTACCTTTAGCTTTAACAGCTTTCTATCAAATATCCTGTAGGTAAAGTTTATTTACCTAAGATTATCTTTTTTTTTTCATTGAGCCTGCCTGATAGAACCTAGCAAACATGTGACAAGTTTCCCAGGCAATAAGAGGCAAAAATACTCAAGTATCTTACGAAAAAAAATTTATCTTCCATTATTTTTTGCATTTTTGTATGCAGACATTTTCTTAAATTTGTGATTTTTATGAGTATCTTTGCTTAAATTACTTTGAAATTGTTTTTTATCGCTAAAATTTGTAATGTCGTAATTTTATGATTTCTGGTAGTTGCTTTAAAACTAGTCTTGGTTTAATTTAATTTGAAAACAATTTTCTAGGTTCTAAACTTTGGAATGACCTTGCTGTCTCGCCGATTTGAATTTGCCGCGGATGCATTTGCTAAGAAGTTAGGATATGCCGAAAATTTGAAAAAAGGACTCGTAAAGTTGAGCAAAGATAATTTGGGCTTCCCTGTGTATGACTGGCTCTTCTCCAGCTGGCATCATTCTCATCCTCCACTTCTTCAGAGAATAGCTGCTATTGATGATAAAAAGGAGTCAGTGAAAAGTGATTAGTAGTGTTGCCACCTTGTTCACTTAAACAAGCTGGTTTAGTGCTTTGTTTGTTTTTACTGCATTGCAGTAGTCATATGATTTTTGTAATACATACTTCTTACTATGTTGTTATACACCATGTTCTGATAGAGGAAGGTAAATTTTGTCAAGCTAAAATCAATATGCAACGTTGCGATTTGAACTCATGCTGGTATATCAGACTGATTGCAAAATTCTCGTTTCTTCTGCTAAAATTTATCGAAAAAATAATTATTTGAATGCCTATGTACAAAACAAATTTTAGCGCTGTATTAACAGGCACTTTGGTTTATTTTAAATACAATTTTGATTTATTTTTTTTTTCAAGATTGATTGGAAATATTAGTAAACCTTAAAGTCGTCGACGTGGTTTGTTGGGCAACGAGAAATCTAGCTGCCGAAGGGAAACTCGTCAGAAACTAGATTTAAAACTTGGTTTCAGGAAGGATATTAGCTGGTATTGTCCGAAATTTTTAAGGATTTTCTCTGTCAATGTCAAAACGAAATTTGGAAAATGATTTGTCTATAGACTTTCTAATGACCTCTTTTTCCCTAAGACATCTCTGTAAGTCTGTCAGTAAAAAATTAAGCATATCATGTGTATAGAAGCACTCTTTTGGAATCATCAGCCTTTAATGAGCTGTTTAACCACCAGAAAACTCAAATTTTATTCTACAGGGGTATATAAACTTATTTACTAAATGAAACATGGTGATTTGATAGGATTTTTGTTATGATTCGTAAAAAATTTTTAGCCATTTTTTTTATTTGAAATTGACGAAATCAGTCACTATTTTTGCACCTTTATTATGTTAGATTATATCCGAAAACTCTTGAAGAATTTTGTTTCTCGCGGGAGGGGGGGGGAGATAGCTCTATGTGGAAATTTTTATTATGAAGCAAATGCATGAAAAAAGAGTAGTGTGTATGAAAACCTTGTGGGGCTATAGAATCGAAATTTTGTTACTTTTAACTAATCCAGGTTGCAGCAGTAGCTAGCAACCTAGTAAGAGACGATCACGCCCCATAATAAAAAATGAAATAGTCCATAAATCCTAAAACTAGAATCATATAAAAATGAAGTACACTATTAGAACCGCCTTGTCCGAAATCCCTATATAAGAAACTTAACCTTGGCTTGAACAACAACGGAAATATATTGCCATGAAAATCAAGAAAAGTGGCTGCAACCACAATATTCTTCATTTACTGCATCTTTTTTCTTTTCTTTTTTTGCGCAGCTAGCCTGTCACTGGAACATCGTAGAGTTGTTTAATGGCTCATTTTAAAGGAAATTGCTACATCTAGTACCATTTGTAATGTCAAACTTAAAGGAACAGAAATTACTATAGAGGAAAAAATGAAATCTAAACAGAACAGAAATTACCCCAATAAGCGTGGTATTGCCCCCCCCCCAAAAAAAAAACAAAAGAAGGCTAAAGTATTATTTGCTTATATCTGAAATACTTACTTACTTAAGGCTCCTGCTGGTGGTCCAGCGTAGAGAGAGATGAGACTCTTTGCCTCCATTCCGAACTGTCCTGCGCAAGCGTGACTGCTTCTTGGAGATCAGTACCGATCATAGAGAAGTACTGGGTAAGGCTGTCCCTCCATCTGAACCGGGGTCTTCCACGGGGGCGCTTCCAGCCATGTTGAGGAGGATCAAAATTGAAAAGTATGCTGGCGGGTGCTTCTTCTGGCATGCGAATTAAGTGAACAAACCACCGTAGAGTTCTTATGGCGAGCTGACGAGAGTTGGGGGTCTGATCCGTTAGTGTCAGCAATCGGGTGTTTGAGACGAAGTCGTACCACTTGATCCCTTCGATTTGTCTTAAGAAGTTTGTTTGGGCCACATCTATGGCATCACGAACAGAAGCAGCTGCCGGCCGAGTTTTAACACCGTAGAGAAGGACTTGCGTTACGGTCGTGTTGTAGATCCGCACTTTTGTTTTTCGGCTAATATTGGGCTTTGACCACAAGGAACGGCATAATCGAGCCATAATAGACGCAGCTTTGGTGATGCGTGACTGAACTTCCATTTCAATTGAGCCGTTATCCGAGACGACAGATCCAAGGTAAGTAAAAGACTTGACAATTTCGATAGTGTGCCCTAAAACGTTGAATGATGGTGAGTTGGCGGAATTTCCTGCCGGGTCGATGATCATTATTTTTGTTTTCTGCCAGCTAATATGTAGTCCCACTTTCAGGGCTTCTTCCGACAGTGTATTGAGAGCTGCCTCGAGTTTAACTGCAGAAGTGCATATCAGGGCAATATCATCTGCAAAGTCGCCATCGGCTAGGACTTGCCATATTTCAGTCCGAATTGGAGCCGATTCATGGTTCGATCCATGAACCATGATCCATGACATAATCAATCACCGCGTTGAAAAGTTCAGGAGCAGCAACACAGCCTTGCCTTACACCAGTATCTATCTCGAATAGTGGGCTTTTTTTTTTTTTTTTTTAATCCCACCTCCTCTCGGTGACATAATAATCTTTTTCACTTAATTTTAAACTTTAATGTTACCTACACTAATCTGAAAACAAATTTCATTTTTTGAAATTTGGATTTGGGTAGCCAAACATTATTGACAAAGACAAGGTATACTACAAAAAAATTCAAAACCGCAAAAAAAGTACCATTCCCGGTTTAGCAGGGTGCCCTTCTGCCATAGGGCACCCCTTTCACCGTGGAAATACATTAATAATAGACAAATAATTTTCATAAAACCTTGTTCTCAATCAACTATACATCATCCTCCCAACCTTCCCTCAACCCGAAAACAAACCTAGGAGGAGTAGAAAGCTGCGCCCTTACAATATCATTAGGCACGCCATTCTAATCCTTCTTTTATAACAAACAAATAAACTACTAAAACCTTTTTAATACCCATTTGGCTACTCAAAAATCAAACAAAAACCAACAAAAAAAAATTAATATGATTTATCATAATACTAACATCAATTCCTCAATTTTTTTTATTTTATTTTATTTTTTTTTTTAATAATTTAAACCAATTAAATCAAAATTTTCAAAATTAAAACTCAGTTTTACTCATCCATTCCACATCTACTCTCTCCCTCCATGCTCGACTCCGTCTCAAGTCATCCACATAACTTTCAAGCCAAACATTCGCCAAAGTAATTTGGACCTGCTTCTGGCGTTTCCGCATTTTCCACACATGCATGCTAACACTTGTCATTAACAAACACAGCGCATAATTCCTTTGCTTACCTTTAACACAAAATGACAGCTTTAGAGCTTTTTTCTTTTCTTCTACAGACGTTGTTTTTATTCCTTCATTTTCTAATATTTCCAATAATCTTTGGGGTTCGAGGGGCATTGAATCAATTCGTGCAATAGTCCGTCAAGCACTTCGTCTCCACACATCAAACAAGTAGGCGTTTGAGTTTTCAATATGCAACTAACTCTATCACTAAAGGGCAATATTCCATGAATCATGCAGTACACAAACTCTTTCTGTTCATAACTAAACGGCAATTCACTTAGATTTTTAAAAGATAACTGAAAATCAATGAACGGCTCCTTTTCTCTAGCTCTATAGTTCGGTTCTTTCTCACTTCTAAAAACACCCCGCGATACCTCCTTTAGTTCCTCCTTTCCCAAGTCACATCTCAGCGCTCCCAATTCCTTTGCTTTCTTCAGGGGGCTGACAATCCATCGCAGAGGGGTCAGAATTTTTTTGCTCAATTTTTTCACCTTTTCCTCGGCATCCTCATTCACTATAGGGAGAAACCACTGCCTCAAAATTGCAGTTGATGGCTCCTATTCAAAAGCAAGTTCACAAATATTTCTGAGGAAGAGCGTCTTGCATATAACCCTGAAATCTGCTACCCAAGTTCCGCCCGATTCCACAGGAAAGTATAGCATTTTATTTGTAGCTTTTCAAGTTTCCCAGTCCAAACAAATCTCCAGATGGCTCTTTCAATTTGTTTGGCAAGGTTTTCAGGTAATGCGAAAAGAGGAGCAGTGTAAAATAATAGCGTGAGGTAATATGTATTGACATGCAGAACTCTTTCGAACATCGTTTTGAAAAGGCTTTTTCTCCGTTGACTCAATATCCCGACTATTTTATTTACTTTTTCCACCCAATTTCTTTTTTGTGTTCAGCACATTCTCAAAAGTCAGGCCCAATACTCGCGCTTTTTCCGCAAACGGGAGCCAACAGTTTCTTTCTATGTCGTCGTAATTTGCCGATTTGTTCAAGGGTAGAACACTGCTCTTTTGTCTGTGTATTTTCACGTGAAATCTTTGCTCGTACCAATGCAAACCCTTACACACAGTTTTCACATCATTTTCACTTCCAGTGATAAAATTTCCGTCATCTAAGAAAGCTGTACTTTTCAGAAAAACGTTTTCAGAAACTTGAACACCGCACATTCTTTCTTCTACACACCGAAAGAGTGGGTCGAGATATATTTCAAATAGCGTTCCAGAACAAGGGTCCCCTTGCAGCAGACCTCTTTCTAGGTTTATTATTGCCGTCAGTTTTCCATTCACTTTTATAACCACTTTCGGTGCAGAACATATTCTTTCCAATTTATCTATGACATTCTTTCCGAAATTCATTTTTAGTCGCATTAATAACCACAAAATCTCTCGTATTACGGAATCATGCGCCTTCAGTATGTCAGCGCCAACTAGGGCTAATAGGTTCCAACCTAACACTTTTTCCATCGTTTTTTTATCTCGCCGAAGGCAAAGGTCTCTGAGAACTGTCAAGACATGTTGGGCTTTCCTGCTTTTTATTCCACCGTACTTGTAATCTCCCACTATTTTCGCTGCGCTTTTCTCCAGTCTTTTAGACCATACTTTAGTGCATATTCTAAAGTCGCAGTTTCTTAAGGAGATTGGTCGCGAGTTTCGGAGGTCTTCTCTAGGTCCACCCTTGTGCAACAGTGATATAACTGACAGTTCACTTTCAGGGTATCCTCTTGACCCAAATTCATTTAGCACTTTTATTAAAAATTCTCCGATTTCACTCCACGTTAACTTATAAAAATCATAGCTTAGCCCGTCCATTCCTGCCGATACTCCATTTTTTAACCCGGATATCACTTTTCCTACTTCATGTCTCGTAATTTCTTCCCCTATTTGCGCATTTTCTTCTTCTGTAACCTGGTATCTGGACTGAAAATCACCGAAGCAGTTCTCTGTTGTGTCTCTCCTACTGGAGGTTTTTTATACAACACCCTGTAAAAGGATGCGGTTTCATTTAATATTCTTGTTTGATCCGAGGTTGTTCAACCATTTTCGGTTTTCACTTTCCCGATTTGGTTTTCGTTTCTCTTTGCTTGCGCTTTAACTTTTTCTGACAACGTTATCAGTCTTGATCCTTCCAACTCTTGTAATCTATTTTTCATCCTGAAGGTTTCGAACTCTTTTTCTTCAATTTGTCTTATTTGCTGTTTTATTTCGTAATACTCTTGCCAGATGCTTTGCCCTAAATCCATTTCCTCCTTTAGGTCAGTTAACGTCCTATATAGGTAGCGTTTGTGAGCTTCTTTCTCTCTTCTCTGTTGCTTTTCAAGACTTCTAATGAAATGCCCTATTTTTGCTTTGAACCTAATCCAAAACTGGGTTACGTCTGTTTCTTCAGCGTAAACTCCTAGTAATTCTTTTACTTTACTTCCAATTATTGTTCTGGTCTCTTTTCCTCGTAATATATTTGGGTCCATTCTCCAAAGTGCTTGTTTTTTTTTACGTCAATACTACGGTCCTGTCTGGGTCAAAGTTGAACGTCATAACTAAGGCCGTGTGATCTGTGAAAGGTACCACAATGTTTTCAATCTTCGTCACATTTTTCATGAGGTTTGAAGTGCAGTAAATTCTGTCTATACGGCTCGCGCCTCTTGCGTCAATACGTGTGTAAGATACCTCTTTATTCTTTTCGATCCAGGCATCTTCCAGCTCCCAACACGTACAATTTCTTTTAGTTCTTCGCTTAGTTTCCTCTTGTCATTTTTCTTGGCTTTACTTTTGATGTCTGTTTGCTGTAATACGCAATTGGAGTCACCTAAGACAATCATTGATTCTGCAGTAAGATTCTTGATAATTTTCCTTCTGAGGGCTTCTTCGCGTTGCTCAAAATTATTCGTGCCAGACGGTAAGTGTAAATTAACCAAAGTGATATTTTGCGACGTGATGCTGCTCACTTTTCCATCGGTTTCATATTTCAGGCTCTCTTTATTTATGTTTTCATCATTTCGAAAAATGAATCCTGTGTCAGGTGCCAGCCCTGCTGATATAAACTTATAACCTTTCTCTCGAAGGTACCTTATATTCGTCGTGTCTACCTCCTGGACGCACAAAATATCCAATTTACTTATTAACATAAAATCTAGTAGCATTTTTTGTTTTTTCTCCTGTTTTAGACCATTTAAATTTAGAGTTCCTATTCTGAAAGGTATATTTTTGATAAGGTCTTTATTATTTTTTTTTCTGTTTTAATTCCTTTTTTTCTTTTCGCTTGGTTTCGCACCTTTTTTCTTCTCACTGTTTGACTCCACCGGATCTTGCGAGACATTGCTATACTGTCTTTTGGGAGTGTCTCCCGGTTTTCTTGTTTCTGGCTTTTTCTTGAAAGCTGTGCCTGGAGTTGGTATCCGTGACTGTTTACTGATCAACGCTCCTTCATTTACTTTGTGCTCGGTACTCCCCTCTTCATTTTTTTTCATTGTTAGCGCACTGAGTTTGATCTAGTTGGTTGGTGGCTTCTGTTTCTGGATTTTTTACGAGCGGAGATGTGGTATATTTTTTCGGATTCTCTGGTTAGTGAATTTGTGATGTGGCTGCGAAAACTAAGTTGAATGCTTTTGTGCTGCTAAGCGATACAATACCCTGTAGCGCTGATTTAGATTTATCTGGGATCGTTGGTTGCGCCGGCGTGGCTAACCCGGCCGTTCCCCAAGGATTGTGGCTTTTTCCTGTTGTACCTCTTCTCTGGTTTGGATTTTTTTCTCGGGCAGTTCGCAGCATCATGGTCGTCAATGTGGCATATGAAACAAAGCTTGGATTGGCCATCGTAGGATGCAAAAATCTTCTCTTCTTGGTTTATCATAATCGCCGGTGGAATGTGGGATTCGATATACATAAGCGCTGAAGCTCGGCCTGTGGCTACCTCAATAAAATCTTCCCCTTCGAACATCTTTCGACGCATGTTCAGGACCTGCCCATAGCGTCGGAGCCCTGCTCTAACTTCATCAGCTGAAGATTCGCCGGGGATTTTTCGGAGATAAACGACAACAGGGCGTTTGCCATATTTTTCCACAAATACTGGGTAAACGACTTGATCAAAATTTATCTTCAGCTCCATTTTCTTCCATTTCTCGACAAAGTCATCGGTGACTACTGCAGAACTAAGTGGGCTTCATAGTGGGCTTCGACGACCATTAACCTGGACGGAGCTTTTTGTACCAGTGTAGAGCGCCTTGAACAGGCGGCAATATTTATCAGGGAGTCCCGTTCGTTTTAGTATCAGCCAAAGGGACTCACGGTCGATCAAGTCGAAAGCTGCTTTAAAGTCAACAAATGCAATATATGCTGTGCGCTGGAACTCGCGGGCTTTCTCGATGACCTTTCGAATAGTGTATATCTGCTTGGTCGTGGATCTGTCGGGCATGAAACCTGCTTGCTGAACCCGGCGGCACTTACGAATGAACTGGATACTCTTATCAAGCAACGTCATGGTGAATAGTTTGCCAGGCACTGACAGGAGGGTGATTCCTCTGTAATTCGAACAATCGCTACGGCTACCTTTCCGCTTCCATAGAGGAAGGATTATCCCTTCCTTCCATTCTTCAGTTATCAATTGGGTTGACCAGACGAGGGAGAACAGCATGTGCAGCGGAAGTAGCATTGCCAGTCCTCCAAACTTTAGCAGCTCGACGGTGATCCCGCAGGTTCCTGGTGCCTTGTTGTTCTTCATTCTCCGCAGGGCATTTTGTATCTCTTCTACCGAGGGAGGATCAGGCTCTATTAGATTTTTATATGTTGATTGAGTGGATGTAGTTAGGTTGGGGTCAACGACGATTCTTTCGGCGTTTAATAGCTTTGCGAAACGCTCCCTCCATTGATCAAGTTGCGCGTTTTCATCTTCGAGCATTTCGCCAGAGACGGTTTTACCTGCACCTATCTTTGGTGATTTCCCATCGCTAAGATCTCTGACAACTTGAAAAGCGACCTCGTCACCTTTTCGTGCCGCATCTTCTAGCTCTTCAGGTTTTTTATCAACAAATTGTTGTTTATCACAGTGAATAACGCTGTTTCTAATCCCGTTTAGCCGTCTGTAGGAGGGCTTATCTCTGCCAACCGCGCTTTTCGGCGCTGTTCAATGATTTGCAGTGCTTCTTGCGATAGCCAGGGCTTCTTTGAATACATCATACGACCGACGGTATTAGTGGCAACCTCTAGTACACCCTTTTTATAAGTCTGCGAGGACGTGTCCGGGTCAGCAAGTGTATCCAGGCATTCAAACCTGTTCTGAATTTCAACTGAGTACTTTTGGTGGAAAGCCTCAATTTTTAGTTTCTGGTTGTCTAATTTTGACTGGTGCCGTTCTGAAGGCTGGGCTTTAAGACGCAGGCGGAAGTTCGCAGCAACTAATCGATGGTCTGTATTCCCTATCTCAGCGCCACGATATGTTCTACAATTCGTAAGTGATGAGCGCCATCTTTGGTTGACTATGATATAGCCAATCATATTCCGCGTTCGCCCATCGTTGCTATACCATGTTGGCTTATAGATGTCTTTCCTGTGAAACAGGGTGATGGCAAGGACCAATTCGTGCATAGCGCACAGCTGGAGGAGTCTGATCCCATTTTCATTCAACGAGTCAGGGGTAACCGGTCCAACTACGGATTTAAAAGCTCCGCTGGGGTTTGATACAATCGCATTGGAATCGCCCACCACAGCCAAAACATCGTGAGGGGAAATCCCGAATAGAGCAGATGTCAGAGCTGAGTAGAAATTGTCTTTTTTGACCTCTGGGGAGACATTCGTTGGTGCGTAGCACACAATAACCGACATCTTCCCATGATTGTGGTTGAAGTGAGCAGTGAGTAGTCTGTCCGATATTGGGTTGTGGGATATGAGGCATTTCTTTGCCTTCTTATTTAGGAGCAGGCCTATACCACTCCTTCTACTGGAGGTTTGCCCTGACCAAATCATCCTGTGACCTGTACGGGCGATTTCTTCATCGCCTGTTCCCGTCAAATGTGTTTCTGTCATCCCAAGTATGTCAATCCCACATCTTAACATCTCCAACCCTAGAAGGTCTTTGGATCCCGGCTTATTCATGGTTAAAACGTTCCAGGTGGCTATTCTCAACCCACCTTGGTCAGCAAGGTTCAAAGGATGTCCAGGGGCGTGCCGAAATCGTAATAAATTAAAACCAGTAAGATCCGAGGCTTGAGTTTCATTTCTTTTCATTGCAATTATTTTCAGGAGGAGGGTCGCAAGCCCAACGTCCCTAGGCCTGGGTTCTGATTAAGAAACCCTGGGGTGGGCTCCAGCCGCACCCATGAGGTTGGGGCGGCCCTATTCGGAGTGATTTGTTAGGGGTTTAAGCCCCATATCCAGTGACACGTGGTCAGCAAACAAAGTTTGCATCCTTCCGGACGAGCTCCATTCACCACCAAATCTGAAATCAATATGTCAAATTGAAATTATAAAGCAGACTCGTATCGGAGCAAATCCTTGAAGGTTTTGCTGTTTTTTCTGCTTTTTTAATGTAATAATAAAAATGTTTTAAAGGTTTTGTGTTCAGTAAAGCGCGAATGGTACTAGCCTTTCTGGAGGGTATGGGATGTTACACTTATTTACACTAACATTTGTTCATTTTAAGTTGACTTCAGTGCACATTTTAGGTTCTGACTGCTTTAGCACCAAGACCCTGCAACCATGTTGACCAAAATCTGTGCAACATCTGGATTTCAAGAATGTGCATCATCCCCGCCATTTCTACACAATTTTGTATAAGGTATTTATCCTGAATTGGGTACTTGAACAGGTTGGGGTTCTTGTCAATGGACTGAGACCAAGTGTGTGGCTTGAATTTCAATTTGTAGTCCATAATCGCTAACTGGGAACGTAAAACCCTTGAATTCCGATGTTGCTACAATAAAATATCCCGAAAAATTTAGAACAACTTTTCATACCCTTCCTTAAACCGTCCCTGATCCATTATATGTCAAAAGAGGTACTGCAGGTTTACATTTGTGAACTTGAAAGTAGGCTGGGGTTCTGCTTTGTGTACTCTGTAGCTTCAATTTGGGATGCCGGAGGATTGGCTTGTGCCTGCTAGACTGTTTTGCCCTCCCTTCTTTATTTTGAAAAGTTCATATTTTTTTGTGGTTGGGGGGGGGGGAAGGGTACTTTCCCTTTATTTGGTATTTTTGTTGACCCCCCCCCCCTCCCATCCCCATCCAGAAATAGATTTTGCCCCCCCCCCTTCCTAAGTTTTCTTGAATTGGTGCCACTGTTGGCACAGCAACCTTCAATAAGAGAAAGATTCATCCTTCTATAACAATTTCTTAAATTAAGCTTATGTTTGACATCTGCTCCGTGCATACTTTTGACCCTTGTAAGTTGCTCCATTGACTGCGCTTGTCATGGTGCTATCGTAATTCTTATTTTTACACCATTTTGACCGTTTTGATTATAATGACTATTTTAAACATTTCAACTGGGGCTATATCGGGCAGTGGATGAGGCCATGAGGACAGAAAAGGAGAAAGGATTTTCTATGATCGTCTATTATGCATGATCAATTATAGGGAAAAAATGCATAGGAAGCGTCGTTCTTTGCCAAGTCGGCGCTATTATTGCCTTGAATAATTTTGTTGCTTGCTCCCTTCTAATGACCCTAAATTAGAAGCTCGATTTGATTCGTCGCAGCTTTAAGTAGAGCTATACGACTTGGGAGTTGAGCCTCGCCTCAAGTCGGACTTGAAAGACTCGATCATTATTTAAGATTAACATAATTGTATGCTCTTGGGAAGCAAAGCTCATGTCCTGGAATCGTAGTGGCTTTAAAAATTGAAAAGTGCACGGCAGTTCTCCGAGATAATAAACAGGCGAAATGCAACACTGATTCCATGCAAAAGACGCATATAAAAGGTTCCAAGCATTGAAACGCCTTTAAACAGAAGACATGTACTTCAAGTCAAGGGAAACAGAGAGCTTTTGCAGCCAATAGCATCTACAACCATTTTCCTTGCCAGAGCAGGGTTAGCGTTTTGCGGATACAAAGACCTTAGAGTTCTATCAATTAACGAAGATCTTCAAGAGGGAAAAGGCAATCTTAGATCTTTATTGAAATTCCAGATTGAATCTGGCAACACTACTTTGAAGGATCACCTGGAAAGGTAGGGGAAAATGCAATATATATAAGTTGGCAAACCCAAAACAAGATCCTTTCATCACTTCTAACCATTATTCCGAAGAAGAAAAAAAATATTAAGAACTTGGAAGATTCTTGGTGGTTTTCTATACTTGTCGATGAAACGACAGATATGCGTATTTTAGCCCAAATAACATTTGCGTTAGGTTTTAAAAAATAGAAAATTTCACAAAGAGTTCTTGCAGTTAGTTCCTGTTACTGATTTATCAGAAAAAAAGATTGGCAAATGTAATTTACAAAACTCTTATATATAGTCTTATTATTCAGCAATAATTCATGATAGGTCAAAGATATGATGGCACAAAGACAACGAGCGGACATATTAAGGGAGTTCAAGCACTTACAAAGGAAAATTACCCTAAAGCCATGCAAGGGCATTGCAGCTCACACTGCTTAATCCTTTGCAGTTCTGAAGCATGTTCTGTAAGGGTTTACAAAATTGTATGGGCACAATTGAAAATGTTTACAGTTTATGACCACACCAAATGGGCAAGTAGTTCTTACTGCAAAAATTGAAAGCAGAGAAAATGGCAACAGAGAAAAAACAGCTAAATGAAATTGTGCCCCACTCGTTGGATTGAACGCCATGACATTTGTAGAGTTTCTTCATCCTATCTTATCAGCTTTGACGAAATCAAATCCCTAGATCGACAAGGTAGCTGCCATTGAGGCTCAGATTCTTCAAAGTGCGATGGAAATGTGACCAAACTTGGCGTTCCGACCGTCTCTGTTGAAACAGGTCAGTTTTAGTGCTTCTTAATGCTATGTCGAGCGTGTACTTCTGGAGGCCATTAACTTTTTTTTCCCAAAATTCTATCCAGGATTATGCCCAAAAGTTTGAATTGCACCAGAAAATATTGTCACCTTTCCAAAGTCTATTAAGAATCAGTTTATAAGAAAGTCAGAATCAAAACGCTTCTAGACTTACCAAGCCTGCGGAATTTTATGACCTTGAAAATCTAGGAGTGTATGATGAGATCATTCTATAGCGACAAAATTTGAATGGAAAAATACCCCCAAGAATTTCATAGAGACTGGAGCATTATAATGCTGGCTTCACGCAAGTGGTAAATGCGTCACTTAGTATTTAAAAAAAATCCCGGCTGCTACTTGTGAGCCCGAAAGGTCATTTTGTTTCATGGAACTCACCAAAGACTTCTTGAGGAGCAGAACTTCCAAAAATCAGCTAAACGGTCTGGCAATGGCATGCATACACGGACAAATTGGAGTCAATGAGGACGAAGCACTCGATGAAAATTGCAACAACTCAAAATTTCTTTGTAAAAAAAGAAGAAAAATTCTTGTTGTCAACCTACAACCCCTTGTACCTAAGAACTGCCCTTTCCCAATTATTTGCAAATTTAAATTTTATACACATTTCAAGTTCCGTATTGTGGTATACGTTCCACATAATACATCAGTTGATCAAAAGACACAGATAAACTTGCAGTAGGTTAAGATAGTCTACATCTGTAAACCCTTAAAATAGTAAATGCCCCAAAGAAGACTCTCTTGGCTGTACCCCTGGTAAAGAGTAATGCTTTGTATAGATTAGGGTGGTGGAGGAGCATGCGAACCTGTGTTGGCTTCCGGCGGTTTGTTGCTGCAGAGAGCTTAGAAGTAGTGGTAATAAGTATAATCTTGCAAGTCTTTGCGATTAATTTTTCATTAAATCAGTATAAAAGAAACTAGTTGTTCTTGTCTAGTGGCAGATCCAGGGGGGCGAGGTGGCGCCCCCTAGCTTAGTCTAAAGTAGTGTAATTTACTGAATTAACTCAAGTTTGCATTCATTAAACTGGCTCCTAACGCAAGTTTATATTATATGGGCCTCTCTAAAGAAGTCCAACAAGACATGCTACAGTCAAACGGCAGAGACGCTTTGAAAAACCCGTTTGCAGGATGATTCAAGACACCGCTGAGAGAAATACTTTGTCTAGCGGGTTTTTTAATTACGTATACGATATTAAACTGTGGTTTCGGACTTTAGATGGGGAAAAAGTACCTAGGTTAGATTACGTATTTAATATATGCAATGCTTTGCCCCCTACCCTCCTAATGTGCAAATATATAGTCCAAATTTGTTTCTAAACTATTATATAGGCTAGTCATCCTATTTTATTTCATCAGCATTGACCAAACTTGACTTTTTAGAAAGCCCATATAATGCGAAAGTACCATCCTGGATCCGCCCCTGTTCTTCTCCTTAACTTATTGGCATTAACACTTTATATATGACACCCTGTATATTGCCTAAAAACATTGTATGTAGGTTCTAGCGAGTACTGCTATCCTTGGTAATGAGAGAAGGTTTAAATAAAAAAAAAATCGATTTACGTCAGGTGACGTCAATGTGACGTCAAACCAATGTGCGGGATAAAAATTTGATTAATACATATCCGATTGCGCTTAGGCAATCAGTTGCCTTTTACAAGTGTTTTATTTATCAACTGATCAATTTTAGTTGATATTAATTATCTATAAATAAAGAAGCAAGTTGTGACATCAATTGCTTTTTAAATATTTGTGGAAGAATAATCAATTTTTTGCAAAAAAACTGAAGTGTTAAAAAACATTATTACAAAAAAAATATAAGTGCACATTTTTGAGGTTAGAATTATTTTTCAATAAAAAGAAGTGAATTTCAAGTGATCTTAAAGCTTAAAATCAAGCAGATTTCTGTTTTTAAATTTTTGTATTAGCAGCGCTTTTAGAAGCGCGCGCAATAGTCTCCGGAAGAAATAAGTCCCTCAAAAAGTTCAGTAAATCAGTAATGGAATAATACCAAACAATGAAGGAAATGTCGTATTTGCTAATTACTGCCAATGTTGGATCGTTGTTTGAACTTGTAAGTTTTAAAAGTTTCTATAGAAATTAACTAATTTTCACCATACTACTACTACTACTAACAACTCACCGCAGCACCAAGCCCGCCTGAGGCCAACACAGCTACGCATCTCCTCCTCCAACCTAATCTATTTAAAGCCTCCCTTTTTACACCCCCCCACGAAGTTCACATTTCCTTTAAATCTTTCTTTATGACGTCCTCCCGCCCCAGACGAGGACGACCTGCTTTCCGTTTAGCCCTAGACGGTTGCCTGAAAAGAACAATATTCGGCAATCTGTCATCCTTCATCCGCACAACGTGCCCTAGCCACCTCAACCTTTCTTTCAATATAGCCCTAGGGAGCGATATTGAACTACATTTTTCGTATAGCCTATTATTTGAAATATGGTCAGTCAGCCGGGTACCCAGAACAATCCGTAAGTAATTTCTCTGGAAAACATCTAGCAAATCTTTATCCGCTTTTCTGTACGCCCATGCTTCAGAGCCATATTTGACCACTGTCATCACTGTAGCTTCTAAAATTCTAATCTTGGTTTGCAGACTTATCTTCCTATTCTTCCAAACTTTTTTTTAACTGTGAAAAAAACACTACCTGGTATAGTGCAGCCTTAAAAGCAACAAAAATATGATAAAAACACTATTTTTCGGGTAAAACTCTGTCGGAGATCCAATTAAGAAATCACGTTGAAAAATGTACTATTACAAAATATCAAATGGACAAGCACCGCGCAAAAACTACCACCTCCAAATAACAAATGTATTACCACCCATCTGGCAGCACAAATTTCAGCAGCACAAAATTTCAGCAGCACAAAGTCACCTAACTATGACACACTGGTAAAAAATTCCTTTTTCGTCTTATCCTGTTCGAACTTTCTGCGTTGACCTATTTCTAAATTAGATAAAATTTTGTTCAGTACGGTGGCTTGTGCCCTCAGAAGGAAACACATTAAAAATCTGAAAACAACTTAAAATAATTCTAAAATACCAAGTTAAATAATTCCTGAATGCATTTTACTTTACCCTCACTCCTAGTAGTCAAATATGTAGCAGAAAGTATATATTATCAATGAATTTTCTGTACTAACTACTTCTACTAACAACTCACCGCAGCACCAGCAGACTGAGGCCAACACAGCTCCGAACGCTCCTCCTCCATCCCAGTCTATTCAAAGCCTCCCTTTTTACACCCTCCCAGGAAGTTCCCATTTCCTTTAAATCTTTCCTATGACATCCTCCCATCCCAACCACGGACGACCTGCTTTCTGTTTAGCCCTACACGGTTGGCCGAAAAGAACAATCTTCGGCTATCTGTCATCTTTCATCCGCAGAACGTGCTTTAGCCCTCTCAACGTTTCTCTCATTATAACCCTAGAAAGCGGGATCGAACCGCGTTTTTCGTAAGGTATACTGTTTGAAATACGATCAGTCATCTGGGTACCCAGAATAATCCGTAGGCAATTTCTCTGGAAATTATCTAACGAAACTTCATCTCTGCCCATGCTTCAGAACCATATCTGACCACTGTCATTTCTGTAGCTTCCAATATTCTAACCTTGTTGTGCAGATTTATTTTCCTATTCTTCCAAACTTTTTTCAATTTTGAAAAAACACCCAGAGCCTTACTTTTAACATCTTCACTACTCCCACCGTCTTTACTGACAATACTACCAAGGTAGGCGAAGCTGTCCACCTGATCAATCTTTTCATAACCCAACGCCAGCTTTTCATCTTCGCTTATTCCTGGCCTCAGCGACTTATTCTTCTTAACATTAATTTTCAAACTTATTCTCGCACCCAGAACTCGCAAAACCTCTAAAAGTACATTCATTTTGCTGACACTTTCATCTAGGATGCTTAAATCATCAGCATAATCTTACTCCAAGAAATTCTTTCCTCCCCCGTTTGATCCCGTGTTCTCCCATTGCCTCTCCTGTGCTCCTTAAGACTAAGTCCATCAAAATGATCCATATAAAGGGGGATAGAACACAGCCTTGCTTGACTCCTGATTTAATTTTCTACATGTGACTCTTTTCTTCAACTTAACTAAAAAAACAAGTTTTCTTTTTAACTGAAATTAAGGAGCGACCTTAAAACTTAAAACGAACAGAAATTATTCCGTATATGAAAGGGGCTGTCCCCTCCTCAACGCCTCACTCTTTGCGCTAAAGTTTTTATTGTTTTAAAAAATAAAGTTGTGAGACAGAGTCAAACTTTAGCGCAAAGAGCGAACATATACACTTATACATTTGAAACTTATATATTTGAAATCGGCATAAAAATCTGATTCTTCTGATGTATCTATTGGTATCAAAATTCCGTTTTTTAGAGTTTCGGTTACTAGTGAGCCGGGTCGCTCCTTACTTACAGTTCGTTACCACGAACTGTTTGATACAGTTAACGACAAACAAGCAACGTCGACGAAATCAAGCGACGGGAAAATTCATGGAGAATACATCATTTGGCTTATGTGTTTGACCATTAGGGAGGAGGGGGGTAAATAGAAGTGCTTCTAAGAATGATATAAGTAATTTTTTTAGTATTTTATAAGGTGTTTTCAAAATTTTACTGTGGTTCCTTCTGAGAAGGCAAATCACTGAACTAGTGACTTATGTTCCATCTAGTACCTCCTCTGAAAGAACCATGGTAATAACTAATATGCAATTAATACCACTCTTTTCAAAAATCAGCACTCTTTCCATACATAGGGGTTATTATCACGATAATAAGCCGCCCCCCCCTCTCCGGTGGGGCCGATTATAATCCCAAGCACAGTTCATATATTATCCAGTATGATCATTCTCTATCTCACCCATTATAAAAACCCGGACCGGGGTGCGAGTGCTCCGGAGAACGTTTTGGCAGATATAAACATGTTAGACATGCTAGACAAGTTAGTCTGTTTCCGACTGTTTCCATCAAAGTGCATTGAAACAAACGGAAATAAAGCTAATGCAGAAACAGGCTAAACAAGCTAAGGCAGAAATAAGTGGGAGGAGCTTTTTGTTCACGAAGACCAGAAATGATCTGCGATAAGCTTACTGGTATATTCTGTCTACTGTGATCCCAAGTAAGCATCTAGTGGTTGACCACGTCTAAAGAAAATATGTTAAAAAAAGTGGTACCATTAGATTCCTTATTTTATGGTCTTTTCAAATATCATGGTCAGTTTTCTGACAATGTAAAGACCACTCCCCCCCCCCTGACGGTTCCAAGTATTGGAAGTTTTCTGTTGTGCTAATTGCCATGATGGAAATCTTTGTAGGGACAGGATGCACATTATTTATGATATACGCACATTGATCAGACAGCGTTTTTCTTAACATTTGGTAACTGAATATAGGTTGCCTTTGTTTTAAAACAGCTTCTTGTTACCTTTTCGAACTGTTAACTTGTCTATAATCCCCTATGCCTTCTATTTGTGCCCCTGTGTCTTTGAGACTATCAGCCGACGCTAATACTCGCAAAATGAAATTTTCGGTATTGAACGTCCTTAAATAGTAAAAGTGATACTTTAAAATCAGAGGAATCTATTGACATGCCAATTGTTAACTAAAAGGGATAAATATAACAGAACAGGATAGCTTAGTTTGCCTTTCTAGAAGGATGATTTCGTAGTTTAGACAATTAACCAATAATTTGAAGTGTTTAATCTTGAATAACTTTAATAATATCCACCTTTGGTCCTCAGTTTTATAGATTATGAGCAAGCGTTCGATTCTGTTGATAGAAGAGCTTTAGTAAAGGTTTTATCCTTGTATGGTATACCAGACAAATACATTAAAGTGTTTAGTTCTGTGTACGAGAATAACACTGCTGCGATTAAGGTAGGAAATGAGGTTAGCAGCTGGTTTTCTATTAAATCAGGAGTTAAGCAGAGTTATGTTCTATCCCCCTTTGTATGGATTATTTTGATAGACTTTGTTTTAAGGAGCACAGGAAAGGCAATGGGAGACCATGGAATCAAATGGGGAGGAAAAAGTCTCCTGGACTTGGATTATGGTGATGATTTAAGCATCCTAGATGAAAGTGTGAGCAAAATGAATGAGGTTTTAGAGGTTTTGCGAGTTCAGGGTGCTAGAATTGGTTTGAAAATTAATGTTTAGGAAGACTAAGTCACTAAGGCTAGGAATAAGTGAAGATGAAAAGGTGACGTTGGGTAATGAAAAGATTGATCAGGTGGGAAGCTTCACTTACCTTGGTAGTATTATTAGTAAAGACGGTGGGAGCAGTGAAGATGTTAAATATAGAATAGCCAAGGCTCAGGGTGTTTTTTTACAGTTAAAAAAAAGTCTGGAAGAATAGGAAGATAAGTCTGCCAACCAAGATTAGAATATTAGAAGCTACAGTGATGACAGTGGTCAAATATGGCTCTGAAGCATGGACGCTCTGAAATGCGGATGAAGATTTGCCAGATGTTTTCCAGAGAAATTGCTTAAGGATTGTTCTGTGTACCCGGCTGACTGACCGTATTTCAAACAATAGGTTATACGAAAAATGTGGTTCAATACCGCTCTCTAGGGCTATAATGAAAGAAAGGTTGAGGTGGCTAGGGCACGTTGTGCGGATGAAGGATGACAGATTGCCGAAGATTGTTCTTTTCGGCCAACCATCTAGGGCTAAACGGAAAGCAGGTCGTTCCCGTTTGGGGTGGGAGGACGTCATAAAGAAAGATTTAAAGGAAATGGGAACTTCGTGGGCGGGTGTAAAAAGGGAGGCTTTGAATAGATTGGGGTGGAGGAGGAGCGTGCGTAGCTGTGTTGGCCTCAGGTGGCTTGGTGCTGCGGTGAGTTGTTAGTAGTAGTAGTAGTAGTAGTAATATCCATATTAATGCACAGCTTAGATTTATGGTAGTCTTTGACTTTTCTACAGCAACACAGAAAGTAACAGTTTGTAGAGCTCCATGATGATACATTTTCAGTTCAATTTCAGCTAGTTTTTTTTACACACGTCAAGGTCATACCCAGGGGGGGGGGGGATGTTACACGGTTTGAACCCCTCCCCCCCCCCCAAGTCGTACACAAGTAACAAAAATGCATATAGACGAATTTTTTCCAACAGTGACCCTGATAATCACTAAGCTATTGGAGTCAATGGGTCATACGTTGCGGAACTTGCGATTCTGAAACAGGAAACAGAAAACAAAAAGTGTTCGCAATCACAAGACAGTTTGTTTTGTCAGATTGGTGTCCGACTTTGTTAAGTGAAGAGTGATTCGAAAAATGAAAAAGAAATGGGGTATAACATGGTTTTTTGCAACCAAGCGAAGAAGGTTAGTTATTTCTAATGATGACGTTGGCGAGTCGTCTGCGGATTGTTCATCGGCCTTTGTGGGCTTAAATAACATGGAAGCGGTTGTTGGTGCTCAGGTTAAACTTAAGGACGCTAAACTTAATTCACATTCCAGTCCACTCGATACAACCATTTCGCAGCTCGCTATTACCCAATCTTATTTGGTTCCTAACGACATCGGACGGTTTGTCCACCAATTGTCGTCACTCGACACAGCGTCCAAACTTCGTCTGCTAAAGAGTCCTTGGACTCCAGATATTGCATATACTTTTCCAATATCTGAGAAAAGAAGGTTCAAGTTTCAGTTGGGTTGGCTGATTCGTTTCAGCTGGCTGTCCTATTCGTCATCTGAGGACGGGGCTTTTTGTCGATTCTGTCTTCTTTTTTCGTCCGAAACAGCTGGCAAAGGCAGCCATCAGTGCTTAGGTAACCTTGTCAGCAAACCCTTCAGGAACTGGAAGGATGCAATTGAATGTTACACAAGTCACCAACAAACACAGTTTCACAAAAAATATACTTCAACCGCACACAACTTCGCACACAACTTCATTTCAGTTGCGGAGAAAAGGCAGGGTAACATTATTAACCAGATATACACAGCAAGCTTGGCGCAAGTTCAGGAAAATCGTCAGAAACTGACACCGATTATTGAAACTGTAATATTTTGCAAAAGGCAACAGCTTGCCCTTCGGGTACGAACGATTCCGGTCCCATTTCACTCACGGATCCGGAACCATCTTAAAATGATGACAGTTTCCGAGCTCTTTTGTGACTAAGGACAAGGGTTGGCGACGAAAGACTGGTGAAACATCTATTTTCTGCATCAACAAATACCACGTATGCTTCACCAAAGGTTCAGAATGGTCTGATTGTCGCTTGTGGAGAAATTCTTCAGCAGTCCATTGTCGAAAAATTAATCGCACAAGTCTTTACTTTTCGGTGCTTGCTGACGAAACGGCGGACGTTTCCAATATGGAGCAGCTATGTGTTTGCATCCGCTACAGCTCTGCTAGAAATCTTCACGAGGATTCTCTTGGTTTTGTCCCAGCAACGGATCTATCTGGACACGTATCGCTTTGAAAATTTCGCATTTTTTGTAAAACCTTGGGCTTTACCTAAACAAGATGGTTGTCCAGGGGTGTGATGGCACGGCAGTGATGAGCAGCCATCTAAGTGGCGTTCAGGCTGTTATACGCCAACAGTATCCAAAGGCACTTTACGTCTACTGCAGCGCACATAGTCTCAACTTTGTAATTTCATCTGCCTGCTCTATTCCAGCTTTTAAGAATTCCTTTGGAACCCTATCGCAAATTTGCAATTTCTACAGTGATTCGCCACTCAGAACCCAAAATCTGAAACAAAAGATCAACGAACTCTTGCCGGATTCGCGAAAACAGAACCTGACCGGACTCTGCGAAACATGATGGGTCGAGCGCCATGATTCAGTTATTCGTTTTTTTAGGTCTATCGGCCAATTCTGCATTCTCTCGAAGCTCTTGAAGAGAACAGCAGCACAGAAACGTCGGCGAAAGTGTCGCAAATGCTGGACGTCATGAGCCAGTCAAAGTTTGTTAAATGTCTCCATGTCGTAAAGGAACTTTTCTGCATGACGCTGTCTTTGACTATTGCCTTTGCTACGTTGAAGAGTTGCAAGACTCTTCAGTCGGTTGACTCTGACTTGGCTTCCGCTTGTACACATGCAAAAACTGTTCTTTCTAGAGCAGTGAAAATGCGACAAGATTCTTTCGCTCCTCTTTTCGACAAAACTCAGTCTTTTGCAACTACTTTAGGGCTTGAGATCACTCACCCAAGAACAAGAGGTGGAAGGAAATGTCATCTTGAAAATCCTGATCTTCTCACTCACTATAGAACCTCACTGTGTATTCCTTTTCTAGGCCACTTCATATCGGAGCTGAAACAACGCTTTGAACTCCACCAGAATCTGTTGTCTCATCTCAACATCCTTGTCCCTTCGAAGATTGTATCATTTGATGCCAAAACCCTAAAGTTGGAGTCTTTGCTTGAGTCATATGGCGATATTCTTCCCGAGCCAGACTGCTTGAAGTAAGAGGCTTAGTTTCGGCGCACCAAGTGTGAAAAAATTCTTATCACAGAAAGGCCTTCTTGTGCTGTATCTTCTCTTCACGAATGCGACTCCACGTTTTTTCCAAATATTTCTCTTCTATTAACTGTCCTTGCAACGTTGCCTGTCAGTGCTGCTACTCCGAAAAGAAGCTTCTCTACACTTAGAAGGTTAAAAACCTGGCTAAAAAATTCAACGAGACAAGAAAGGCTGAGTGGTTTAGCCCCGCTCACCATCCATAGAGTCATGGATGTCTGCTACGAAAAAGTCATGGACGTTTTTGCAGGGAAGAAAAAACGTCGGTTAGATTTCGTTTTGTAGGTAGTTAGTTTACTTGACAAAAACTCTTGGTGGCTCTGTAGGTATATTTTGTGCATAAATACTTAAATACTTGGTTTGCTAATGTGATACTGTAAAAAAAGGAAAAAAAATGCCCCTTGAATACAAAAGTATTCCTAGTGTACATGTCCTCGTTCGCAAGGAGCGGATTGACAGTATCCACGGTTAATCGTTAGACTCAGTCCACGGGAATGCTTATTTTAACCCCCCCCCCGAACAAAAATCCTGGACACGGCCCTGACACACGTGCTTTATTTTCAAGCTTGGTGCCCGCAAAACTACATAACTGTATATACGGAGGTCTTTTTAATAAAAAACTGAATTCCCGGGTTTTTTGAATTTTTTAAGACGTAGTTTGTTGTGTAAGTTTCCACTTAATAATTAAAATAATCAGATTTCATTTTTAGTGTCCTTGATATTCTTATCGAATTCAAAGTTTGTGTGCAATTATCACTGAAGATTTTTCAAGGTCTCTCTGAAACTAACGAAAACAACCCTTAAACTATGTTTATGCTAGTTTTTTGCGCAACAACGTTAATCATACGACCGTTTGTATGTAAGGAAATGTCAAAGCAAAGAGAAAGAAAGTGAAAAATGTCCTGGATAATAAAATCAGGTTGGAGGCAAGAACCACCAAACACTGGCACCAAATTTTTTCTATTTGGCTTAGAAGTTATGTCTGAAAATGGCTGGGTCAAGATTGCAGAAAAAAATCCGAATAAAATATTGGTTCAGCTGGAAACGAGGTCTTAAAAGGGCCGACAAGTTTTTTTATTGTCCTAAGACTGTCGAGGATCATCAGGGCTGGATTTAAAGCTTTGACGCTTCTAGGGTTAAGCGTTTTTGCCGCTCCGTTTTCCGAGATTTTCGGGGAAATTCCCGAAAATTTCGGGATATGGAAGCACTGAACATATCGCAGCTGATGAGCCAAAGATTAAAAAAAGTAAGGTGATACTAAACTCTCAGCTGCCAATCTTGGGAGACATCTGGTTGTTTATAAGTGACCATGGAATTTCTGTTTTGTTTAAAAATCACATTTTTGTGAACAGGCAGCGCGGCGGCGGAGTACAATTGGCACTTTAACAATCAGTCCAGTTTTTTTTAGGAAAAAAAAATCACTCAGTGATAATTTATTGCGCCCCAACTGATGAGCCAAAAATAATGAGAGATGATACCGAACTCTCAGCTGTCATTCTTGGGAGACATCTGACAGTTTATAAGTGGCCGCAAATTCCAGTGTTATTTTTAAAATCATTTTTCTGTGAATAGACAGCGCGGAGGCGGGGTGTACCTAGTATTGTGACGATAAATCACATCAGTACAGTTTTTGTTAAGAAAAATTCAGTCAGTAATAATTTATTGCGCCCCCTGGGATTGTGTGCCCCTATGTTCCGGGCCTATTGTTAAATCCTGGTCTGACCGTTATCGTATTCACCTGTTGATTTTGAATTGAAAATCAGGTTAGGTTAGGTGAATTGAATTGAGTGAATTGAAAATCAAGTGTTTTGCAGCAGGCATCAAGACATCGATAATTGTAGAAAAAGCCAAGACAGATAGTCCGAGTAATTGAGAGGCAAATCTGGGATAAGCCCTTTTTAGGGTTGTATAAAAATGATGTAAATAGATTTTGTCAAATTTTGTACCAGTAAAAAGAACAGAAATATTTTGAGTTTAAACTATTTTTACGGGCAAACTCTGTTTTTCTGTGATGCAAGCATAAATAGAGTTACGACACGACAACCGTTTATAAAATTGTCTCATGGGAACATCTTTGACATAAAGTATCTCAGTATGTCAATAAGATGGAAACCAACTGCCAATTGGCACGAGTTGTACTTTATATTGGATGTATAATCAATTAATTTCCGGGTACTTATGTATTATATGTACTTTTTTATATAACGCAATGAAACCAGTCACGAAAAACCCGCTAAAGACGGGTTAATTCAAGAGACCGCTATAGAGTCATGCAATGCAAAGTGTGATTTTCATTGCGTTTACAATATTTAAACTGTTTTTTTGGGGGGTTTATGGGGGAAAAAAGGTACCTAGGTTAGGTTACCTATTTAATATATGGTATGCTTTGCCCCCCTCCTAATGTGCAAATATATAGCCCAAATTTGTTTCTAAACTATTATATATTCATCCTATTTTATTTTATTTCATTAGCATTAACCAAACTTGACTTTTTTAGCAGTATATGAAAGAGTATGTTTAATACATAAGTATCAATTTCTGTTTAAATTATTTATATGGCTAATTTAACCTATTTCAAATTTCTTTTAAATTGTAAAACTTTTGAAGCTCCGAAAAATTTTAAGTTGTAACCAGGGCAGTATTCAGGATTTTCGTTCGAGGAGGGGGCTACAAAAACAATTTAGTAATTATCAAGTTTTCCGAGAATTTTTTGCCAAACGCTAAATAAGAAACATTATATTTTAATGTCTTTCGGACATTTTAATGGATGTAACCAGGGTTGTCAGATAACAACATCCATATAAGGTAGCGCAGCCATAAAAAGCAAAAATGTGACAAAATCAAAATTTTTCGCCCGAAAAGGCACAATTAAAAAAAGTACTTTGAAAATTGCACTCATTTGGACAATTCAATGCGCAATGACCTCATAAAGGGCGCGAATAGCACAAATGCACCGCGTCTGTTAACAGTGGATTTAACTGAAAATAGAACGGTTTAAGGCCAATGCATAGAACTTACTCAGCCACTTGCCCTATTCTAAAAAATGGTATCCCATTAACCCAAAGCTTTTTTCTAGTGGGATAGTATAGCTAAAGCATGGTTCGACACAATTTCAGCATCTGTTTCTCGATTGTCACCAACTTTTTTGGCGTTTCACTTCCAAGAAGTTGGGGGGAAAGATCCAAAGATTTCAATGAAACAAATTAAAGTGTTTAGTGAGATTATGTTACAGCTGCCTGCATTACGTATGTACAAACTAGCTATTGGATACCTTGACACCGACTGTGACGATAAGAAAAAATACACTGTAAGTTCTCATTTACTTATTTATTCTTGAAAATGTATAAGGTTGGCAACGCCATATCTGAGGATTTAAGGGTTTGAACCCCCCTCGAAATTTTGTCTGACTCGTAAAAACGCAACTAAAATGCATATAAACAAGATGCGTTTTTTTTCTAAGTTTTTTGCAATCCACCCCAGAAAAAAAAATAACCCCTCCGAAAAAAAAACCTCGATGTTTGATGGTTGATCGAAGTCTTTTTTTCTTATTTTTGTTAGTAATTATCTTGTAACTTTTTGTTCCTTCTTCTTTCTATCTGTTGGTAAGAAAAAGACATTCTTAATACTACGGAAAGTTTCACCTTTTGATGCAATTAATCAAAAAAAACTTTTTGCACAAAATAAGTTTTTCAAAAAAAAGCAAAGAACTCCATTAAACCATAAATGAACAAAAATAGAATCAAATAATTTACAAGGCATACAAACACCACAAATCAATATCAATAAATAAATGAAACCCAAAACAAACAGAAATTAAAATAAGTCAAACTCAAAACGAGCAGAAATTAATCTGAGGAGGGTTCTAAACCCTATGCTTTCTAAAAGCCAGAATATAATTTGTACTTTACCAAAAAAATTCAAATGAATTTACTGAAAAAAATGTGCATTGTCAGTTTAATATACATATGCTGATATTTATTCCTTAAAATCGCAATTAATTTTTGATTTCTTAAGTTATAAAAGTGAAAACATTTAAAAGAATTTTTTCAGTAAAGTACAAATTATATTCTGGGCTTTAGACAGTACAGGGCTTAGAACCCCACTCAGATTAATTTCTGCTCGTTCTGAGTTTGATGAGTTTGATACTGATTTGCGGTAGTTGTATGCTTGGTAAATTATTTGATTCTATTTTTATTCATTTATGGTTTAATGGAGTTCTTTACTTTTTTTTGAAAAACTTATTTTGTGCAAAAAGTTTTTTTGGTTAATTTCTGTTCGTTTTATATTGACATAGCCTTTTTCAGGGAGAAAGACTGAGCTTCTTCTGAAGTTAAACAACCATGCCTTCCATAAAAAAATTGAAAGGGCAATAGCCCTTTCAATTTCCAATCGAATGATTCCTTTTAGAAATTTTTACGATAACACTTTCTATAAAAACATTATAAGCCCCACGGGCATAACTTACAACCTTAACCCTGAGGGATGTGGGGGGTTGTCACCCTCAAAGACCTAATTTACAGAAATTTCACCAACGTTCAACAAAATGGCTGTCTCAAAATTTTGATTGGATGTGTTTGGGGAAATGGTGGGCGTTAGAGGCGGGTTAGTTACCCTTTAATCACTTTTGACTATTAAAAAGGGCACTAGCTCTCTCAATTTCCAATTGAATGAGCCTCTTTTGAAATTGCTACGACAACTCTATCTATAAAACCTTATATGCCCCCAGGGTATAACTTACAACCTTTACCCTGGGGGCTCTGGGCGGTTTGTCATCCTCAAATAAACAATTTCCAGAACTTTCAACTACGTTGAACAACATGGCTATCTCAAAACTTTGATTGGGTGTGTTGGGGGAAATGGGGGGGTATGAGGGGGGGGGGTTTAGTTGCCCTCCACTCATTTTCAACTATTAAAAAGGGCACTAACCATTTCAATTTCCAATCGAATGAGCCCTTTTTGAAGTTTCTACGACAACGCTTTCTATAAGACCTTACATGCCCCTAGGGCATAACTTGTAACCCCTGCCCTGAAGACTGTGGGGTGAGTGTCCTGGTCAAAGACATAATTTCCAGGAATTTCAACTGCGTTGAACAAAATGGCTATCTCAAAATTTTGATTGGATGTGTTTGGCGAAATAGTCGGCTTGGAAGTAGTTGCCTTCCAATCACTTTCGACTATTAAAAAGGGCACTAGCCATTTCAATTTCTAATCGAATGAGCCCTTTTTTGAAGTTTCTACGACCACGCTATCTATAAAAACCTTATATACCCCCAGGGCATAACTTACAACCTAAGCCCTGAGGGCTTTGGGGGGGGGGGTTGTCATCTTCAAAGACTTAATTTCCAGAACTTTCAACTACGCTAAACAAAATGGCTATCTCAAAATTTTGATTGGATGTGTTTGGGGAAAAGGTGGGCGTGGGAGGGGGATTAGTTGCCCTCCAATCCCTTTCGACTATTACAAAATGCACTAGCCTTTTGAATTTCCAATTGAATGAGCCCTTTTTGAAGCTTCTACGACAAATCTTTCGATAAAAAAACTTTATATGCCCCCAGGGCATAACATACAACCCTTGGCCTGAGGGCTGTATGTTTTTGAGGAGTGTCCTGCTCAAAAACATAATTTCTATCTGGAAATCGACTACGCTGAATAAAATGGCTGTCTCAAAATTTTGATTGGATGTGTTTGGGGAAATGGTGGGCGTAGAAGGGGTGTTAATTGCCTTCCAATCACTTTCGATTATTAAAAAGGGCACTAGCTATTCCAATTTCAAATCGAATGAGCCCTTTTTGAAGTTTCTACGACAACTCCTTCGATACGAAGTACCCTGGCCAAAACAAGAAAATAAATAATACAATATGCCAACATCGTTCTTTACTTAGGCAGCGCTATTGCGCTGCCTAAGTAAATTATCGATTTACAATGTATTCACTTGAAAAATCATTTAGAATGTGTGTTTGAGTATACAGTGTATGGTATCTGCAGTGTGTATAATATGTAGTGTATTAGAGTAATTCATGACGGTCACAGGCGGAGTATAGAGGCAATGCCCTTCCTAACATTCTATTTCACCTCCCTCTTCAACTAATCCCCTTTGCATCTTAACCCCCAGTTAATTTAATCTCTGTCTAATTCAAGCCCTACGCAACAGAATTGTATTCTTCTCAACCCTTATTCAACTCAACCCCTTGCAATTCAGCCCTCATTTTACTCAGTCTTATTTGAGTCAGCCCCTTGCAGCTCAACCCCTGTTTTACTCACTCCAATTCAATTTAGCTCCAACCCCACCTCATATTATCTAATATTAAGCCTAACCTAATATTATCTAAGATTTGAATGGGTTATATGCTACATGGGTGTTTAGTTGAATGGGGGTTGAGTTGCATGAAGTTGATTTGAGTTGGGAGTGAGTTGTATGGGGGTTAAATGGCACGGGGGTTGAGTTGCAAGGGGGGTTGAGATAAACGAGGATATATGTTCAGAAAGCGTAATAAAACTTGGTTTATGTAAACTATTGAGGACTGTGTGTATATTCTTTTGCGTCCGGAATATCATTGGTTTTCATTTTTTTTTTCAGCTGAATGATTTGTTGGCATAGTTATTGCCTACCTCTCCGTCTTTCTTTTTGGTGCTTTCATAGTGAAGGGGTTTTCCTTTTATTTTAGTTGCAGATATACTGGACTGGCATTCCTTTGCTTAAGGATTTTTAAAAGTTTATTTTGTTATTACAAAGATATATCGTTAGCTTTTGAAGATTAAACTGTTGATATCTTTAAGATGCCTACCAGATTCTTACCAACGTTTTTGTTATTATTTTATTCTTTCTTTCTGAGCATTTTACAGACTACCCAGTCAAAAGTATCTAGATATATTTACCTAACATGGATATGTGCTTTGCAGTTTTGGGAGCCTTTGGACAAACTAAACTCGATTCGCTTTTTGTAAAACAAAGGCTGGGTTCCAGGTGGAAATTTAATTTAGTGCTTATTTAATTCAAATTTAATATAAATTAACTGCGAGCCTGGAACGACCCAGTTTTCTTTTTCCCAAGGGTGATCGTATCGACCCAGTGGTACTAGAATATCGCGAGAGGGCTCATTCGAACGGAAATTGAAAGTTCTAGTGCCCTTTTAATTGTGACCGAAAGTGACCAAAAAGATGGAGGGCAACTAGGCCCCCTCCCACGCTCATTTTTTCCCAAAGTCTCCCTAGCAAAATTTTGAGATAGCCATTTTGTTCATCATTGTCAAAAAATGTATTGACTATATCTTTGATGATGACTTAATCCCCCGGAGACAGTCCCCGGAGGAAGGGCTGCAAGTTATAAACTTTGCCCAATGTTTACATGTAGTTTTGGTTAGACCCCAGCGCCGCGCCGACGGATCGACCGAACGCCGCCGACGATAGGCCCGGTCGAACGCCGCCGAAGTGTCGTACCGCCGCCGACGTGTCGCAGGCGCGCCGCCACCGGCAGAGGCGGCGGCGTTCGGTTGACTTCAAAATAATTTTGCGGTAATTCTTTATTGCGTCAACCACAAAGTCGGAGCTTTTTCTTCTCGTGTGGTTTAGTATTTCGATTTGCCTGATTAGAAATCAAGCAGGGCTTGCACTATCCCCGAATTTTCGGGAATTTTCCCAAAAATCTATGGGTCACCCCGAAAAAAAAATTTGATTCCCCGAATCCCCGAAAATCACCCAATCACGGCGCTACCCCTAGCGATTTATCACCAGTGACTTTCCCTGTCAAATATTACTTTGCATACCATAATTCTTCACTACTCACTTGTTCATTAATTTTCGTCTCTTTCGTTACTTTGCATAAAAACCAGACAGATGCAATATGCAATTGCAAATATTGTAATATACACAGTTCTTCATATGTTGACAAAAAAAAGAATCATCTTTATGAAATGAGTTTAAGTAATTTCGAATGCAGTTTCCTAATCGCTATTTCTTACATCATTCCTAGTCAAGAATTTTATTTTCAAGTTGAATAGAATTATAGAACGCGTTCACTACTATACAGTTTCAGCCTTCAGTTGGATCTTGAAATTGACAGCCGACAGATTGTCTCTACAGCTGAATTGTAAATTTGCAGATTTTTTTTTGCTGTTTTTAGATAAGATTTTCTTAATGTTTAATACTCAATTTTTGAACCCTGATAGAAAATACGATCTTCTTTCTGAGACATTTTTACCCCCCCCCCAAAAAAAAATCTTCTATTGAGACAAAATTTAGCTATAGACTAAGCTATGTACAAGGTTGGGGAATTAAAGATTGGACCGGACGTTACCCCAAAAATATGCTTCATAAATAAATTGTAAATTATTGCCTATAGGGGGGGATAGGGGGCTATCATTTTTAAATGATAATACCCCTTTTTTTTATTGAAAGCAGGGATGCCAAAAAGATAATTATTTTTTTCATTTAAAGTGGAGACAGAAGAAAATAATATCAAATTCCCTGAGAAACCATTGAAATATTTTGATAGACCCAGGGCCCCCCATTAGGACTTGTTCATTGTCTTGGGTATTTTGCGATTTCTCATTGGATACTGGCCTAATTTGGTTTTTGTGTATGCTCCCTTTTAATTAGATTCTTTGGATCTTATTGAATGCCACGGCGAATCTCTGACTCAGTTTTTCAGTAATTTGAGGTATATCTAAATAATTTCGACATTTTTGTTGTTGTCTTTGTACCCCTTTACTCATTCCAATAAGTCAATTATTTTTTTTTATTTAAAGTAGAGACGGTATCCTATCAAGATGGTATCCATAGGGGGGGGGGCATAGGGAGTTATTATATTTAAGTGATAGTACCTTGATTTTTTTTTTATTGAAAGCAGGGATGCCAAAAAGTTGAAAAGTTGACAAAAATTAACAAGATTGTCGTGAGTTATATTTGATACAGCACTTGCATGGTTTTGTCGTCCAAAGGGAAAGGGACATATGCGTCCAACCCGTTTTTTTTTCTTATTGATGAAACGGGTTTACTTTGAAAACATTCATTCATAAGTACCTGGCAGATTCACACTAAAACGAATTGGTGTGACGAAAGCGATATCGACATCCCCACCTAATGGTGCGCTTGAGTGACAATGGCGCCCTTTGTCCAGTGCCCAAGCTACATTAAAAGCCCAGGTCATAATAAAAGCTTTCAATTTGGGAGGTTCAAGGAGGAGTCTTTGACAGTCTTATGACCTGAGGGTACTATATGTTGTAACGTTCTTAAGTATCTACAGTGGTTTAAAAAATTCGATCACCCCAAAAATGATCGCCAAAAATATGCACAAATGTAACATTTGGAATATTATAACACTTTTTTCAAAGCTTTGAAGAAAAGCAAAAAAGGCTAAATACCCCTAACTACGCTTAAAAGCTATTTTAAAAAGAAACTCTTTGGAGATTTCCATGGAAATGACCATAGCAGAAGCTTTGAGCCTGGGTGGGGATCAAAGAGGAGTCTTTGATTATTTTGACCACATGTGACTTAATGTTGCGACTTTCTTAAATTTGGTAATTTTTGTGAGCATTTGGAAATCAAAGCTTAAACTCAATAGCTGATACTAATTGCCCTAACATTTTGCTTGGATTAAAAGTGACGAACTAGGATTAAAATCACAACATCTTCCTGAAGCTACTTCAGTCTGCATATTTTTTCATTTAATTACATCTAAAACGGATGAGCTTTTCATTTTTTACCTAAGAAATTAGTTGGCACTTCATTTTTCTTCATACTGAATAAACCATTAACTGTTTTTTGTTTCATTGTAATTGAAATGTTCTCATGTGAAGTGTTCATCATGTATTTTTCAATTTGATAAATTTACTCCTTTTAGATGCAGTTTATAATTTGACTGATATTATGTATTTATGAGTTTATAATTTGGAATGAATCCCCAAAAGAAAAATGAATAATATCCAAAAGAGCAGCCAAAACCAATAAAAAAGCAGCAGTTCAGCCTTAGCCTACATGACATATATTCTATAAAGAAGCCAAAAAAAACCTTAAAATGCATTTTTTTTAAATTGTTATTAAGAACCAGTTTTTAATACAAGAAGGCTTTTTAGGAATCCAAAAGAGCAAAAAAAAACAATCAATATCAAAGTCACCCATTTCAACTGTTTTAAAGGTGACAAAACAGATATAGGCAAGCGCGCCGCCAACTTCTTATCGGCGGCGCGGCGTGGCGCGCTATTTTTGGCCCCGCCGCCGCCGGTCTTCCCTCATCGGTGCGGCGCCGGGGTCTAGTTTTGGTTATTGGGAAGCATACAGATGTTTTCAGGGGAATTTTTACTGGTAGTGGGGGGGGGGGGGTCGGGGGTAACTTGGAAGGATCTCTACATGGAGGAGGTTTTCATGGGGAAAGGGATAGTGTTATGAAGGGGGCGCCGGATTTCCCGGTTTAATTTAAAAAAAAACTATTAGAGATTAAATAAATAGAAAAAAACAAGTTTTTCAACTGAAAATAAGGAGCGACATCAAAACTTAAAACGAACAGAAATTGTTACACATATGATTGGGTTCACCCCCTAGTCAATACCTCGCTCTTTACGCTAAAGTGTTTTTAGTACTTTCATAAGAGCTTTTTATTCTAATTAACGGCCTTTGTGATTAATGGGTCATTTTTATAGAATGGGAACAAAATTCAAACTTTAGCGTAGAGAGCGAGGTATTGACTAGGGGGCGAACCCCCTAATATACACATTAAAAATATATGAATATAGAAGTTCGTTATGGAAGTTAATTCGTAAGTTACGTATATTTATTACAAATAAAAACGTTGGTAAATAAAATTAAAGAACTTTCGAGAAAGCCATTTAACCAAAAAAAGTAAAACAAATATGCAAATTTTGTTTTAATTATTCATGTACGGTGAGCCAAAATCAAAACCTGCATTAATTCAAAAACGTTCAGAAATTAAATAAAAAAAAACAAGTTTTTTTTAACTGAAATTAAGGAGCAACATTAAAATTTAAAACGAACAGAAATTATTCCGTATATGAAAGGAGCTGTCCCCTCTTCAACGCCTCGCTCTTTACGCTAAAGTTTGACTGTTTCTCACAACTCTATTTTTCAAAACAAAGCGTAAAGAGCGAGGCGTTGAGGGGACAGCGCCTTTCATATATGGAATAATTTCTGTTCGTTTTAGGTTTTAATGTCGCTCCTTACTTTCAGTTAAAAATACTTGCTTTTTTAATATCTAGAGGAGACCTATATGCGCAAAAAATGAGTTTTTAGGCTGATGTGTATTAAGAAAGTGGAAATCTAAGCCTATAACTTCACTGTTGAGGCTAGAAACCTCTCTCCCACGCATAGAAGGATCCTTTAGTCCCCTTTACTTCAAAACTCATGGCCATGCAAGGCCGTTTCCAGGAGGGTCGGGGTTTGACTAGCCCCCCTCCAATAAAAAAATCTTTCCCAAGACGTAAAAGCATAACAAAAGCGCATATACAAATTTTTTTTATGTGTTTTTTATGCCCCCCCCCATAACCAAAAATCAAAGATACACCCTTGTGGTCATGGCATTCTGAACCTATGTCTTGATGTAATAGGCACTAAACACAGGGGTATGCGGATGAGGAGGTTGGGTGGGGTGATGTCTCACCAGAGCTCTGTCATTTTAGAGTAAATAGTCTAATGTAATTTAAAAATCCGATCATTATTTTACGTTTGTGGAAAATTTTCCAGGGAGGGGGGAACTGTCGGGGAGAATTTACCGGGGGGATTTTCCGCGGGGAGGGTCAATTTCCGCAGTGGATTAATTTTCCGCAGGGGTGAATTTTCCAGGGAAGGAAATTGTCCACGGGGGAATTTTTGAGGGGATTAATGTTCACAAGGGAAGTTTTCTTAGGGGAAATTTTCAATCAAATCTGGATATAAACATATGATAATTATTACTACGCAGGGTAAATTTTCTGCGGGGAAGAATTTCCCGAGGGGACTCTAAACGGAGAAGGAGTGGCCCGCAGGTTTTTTTGGGTGGGGGGATTTTCCTTGAATTTGCTTTCTTTTGAGATCCGTGCAACGCGTGTCTTAAAAAAAGTTGGTCTAGCTAGGTCTTATTCTAGCATACGCTAGTAACCTATTCAGTCTTAAATAAAGTTAAGCTTGTAACGGATATTATATGAATATTTAAATCTTATCAAACGAGGCGCCTTTTTAACGATATTGACAGTTAAGCATTGATATTTTCAGCTGAAAAAGTCATCTGTTGCTGGGACATATTCAATTTGCATTCGCCCACAAACCATTTTTACATTTATTGTGAAAAAAGAGCAAAATTAAATTAACAATAAAAACACCAAGAATTGAAAAATTAGGTTAGGGTTATGGGTTATCTGTCGGGTGTTGTTGAATGATTAGTAATCAGAAAATGTAAATAATGTGAACGAAAGCAATGTTTAAGTATTTGTGTTCAGTGGTATCTATTTTCAGTCAGCACAAAAATCATCAAGAGGGTCTTGAGGGGGGGGGATTTCAAAAATGTTTGCAGGAGTGTACTAAACAACATCTTAAAGTACCTTGGCGATCGGGTGAACGGTATAGTATTGCATAGCGGATACACACAAACATTGATAGATTCGATTTTATATATATATATACAGGTTTTAAAACTGTTTCCTCTAGTCTTAGCTATTAAGTCAATTCCTGGGTCTTTTCACTCTTTAAAGCAAAATTGAAATGATAGGTCTGTGCCATTGATCTATTAATTTATTATCTATTAAAGTCTCCATGTGTTTTGGCAAACTCCTTCTGCTTTTTCTTCCAAGCCATCTGCAAAGTGGCTTAATGTGTTTAAAGCAGGCAAAACCAGTTATTTAAGTCTTCTGCTCTATTACCATTTATTGCCACCATTCTTGTTAGTTGTTTGCCTGCTCGCGTGCTGCATTGTTTTTTTCAATATTGTCAACTACAGCGTTGCCAACGCGGTATAATAGCATTTAGCAAAAGAAAAGGGATTTTTGTTAACTTCACACAAAAGAAATCTCTGCGAGTTTCAAATTGATCATCTTGCGAAAAGCAGCTCTCAAAACTAGCTTTTGAGAGAGTATGAAGATATTATCGAAAAGAAAGTTTCTCGCCTTTCAGTTTACACTGCATTATTTTTTTTTTTGTAAACTGATGTAGAATTAGACCCCGGTGCTGCGCCGGCGGATCGACCGAACGCCGCCGATGAGAGGCCCGGTCGCCCGCCGCCGAAGTGTCGCAACACCACCGGCAGAGGCGGCGGTGTTCGGTCGACTTTAAATTAATTTTGCGGCAATTTTTTATTGCGTCAATCGCAAAATCGGAGCTTTTCCTTCTCGTGTGGTTTAGTATTTCGATTTTCCTGATTAGAAATCAAGCAGGGCTTGCACTATCCCCGAATTTTCGGGCATTTCCCCGGAAATCTATGCATCACCCCGAAAAAAAATTTGGTTCCCCGAATCCCCGAAAATCACGCAATCACGGTGCCACCTCTAGCGATTTATCACCAGTGACTTTGTCTTTATAAATTGACTTTAAATCATTTCGAATGCAGTTTCCCAGTCGCTATTTCTGACATCATTCGTAGTCAAAACTTTTATTTTCAAGTTGAATAGAATTATAGAACGCATTCACTACTATACAACTTCAGCCTTCAGTTGGATTTTGAAATTGACAGCCGACAGATTGTTTCTACAGCTGAATTGTAAGTTTGCAGAATTTTTTTTCTTTTGCTGTTTTTAGATAAGATTTTCTTAATGTTTAATACTCAATTATTGAACGCCTGATAGAAAATACAATCTTCTTTCTGAAACAGTTTTACCCCCCCCCCCCCCCAACAAAAAAAACCTTCTATTGAGACAAAATTTAGCTATAGACTAAGCTATGTACAAGGTTGGAGAATAAAAGATTGAAATGGAAGTTACCCCGAAAATATGATTCATAAATAAATTGTAAATTATTGCCTATAGGAGGGGGGGGGGGTAGGGGGCTATCCTTTTCAAATGATAATACCTCATTTTTTTTTTATTGAAAGCAGGGATGCCAAAAAGATAATTATTTTTTTTCATTTAAAGTGGAGACAGAAGAAAATGATATCAATTTCCCTGGAAAACAATTGAAATATTTTGATAGACCCAGGGCCCCCCATTAAGACTTGTTCATTGTCTTGGGTATTTTGCGATTTCTCATAGGCTACTGGCCTAATTTGGCTTTTGTGTGTGCTCTCTTTTAATTAGATTCTTTGGATCTTATTCAATGCCACGGCGAATCTATGACTCAGTTTTCCAATAATTTGAGGTATATCTGAATAATTTCGACATTTTGTTGTGGTCTTTGTACCCCTTTACTCATACCCATAATTTTTTTTTTCAAGGAAGACTAAGCTGTTTAACGTTATTTTGCGTGTTTGTTTGAACCATATAGTGGCCTAGTTAATAATTAAGTAAATTATTTTTCTAATGTAAAGATGAGACGGTATTCTATCCAGGTGGTATCCAGAGAGGGGGTTGGGGGGAGTAGGGAGGTATTACATTTAAATGATAATATCTCGAATTTTTTATTGAAAGCAGGGATGCCAAAAAGTTATTTTTTTTTAATTTAAAGCAGAGACGGCATCCTATCAAGGTGGTATCCAAGGGGGGGGGGGTAGTGAGCTATTCTATTTAAATGATAATACCTTGATTTGTTTTGAAAGCAGGGATGCCAGTAAGCTAATTATTTTTTTATTTAAAGCAGGGACGGTATCCTATCAAGATGGTATCCAGAGGGGGGGGGGCATAGGGAGTTATTGTATTTAAGTGATAGTACCCTGATTTTTTTTTTATTAAAAGCAGGGATGCCAAAAAGTTGAAAAGTTGACAAAAATTACCAAGATTTTCGTGAGTTATACTTGATACAGCACTTGTACAGTTTTATCGTACATAGGGAAAGGAACATATGCCTCCAACCCATTTTTTTTCTTACTGATGAAACGGGTTTACTTTGAAAACATTCATTCATAACTATCAGGCAGATTCACACTAAAACGAATTGGTGTGAGGAAAGTAATATCGACATCCCCACCTAACGTTGCGCCCGAGCGACAATGGCGCCCTTGGTCCAGTGCCCAAGTTACTTTAAAAGGCCAGGTCATAATAAAAGCTTCCAATTCGGGAGGTTCAAGGAGGAGTCTTTGACAGTCTTATGACCTCAGGATACTAGATGTTGCAACGTTCTTACGTATCGACAGTGGTTTAAAAAATTCGATCACCCCAAAAATGATTACCAAAAATATGCACAAATATAACAAATGTAACACTTGGAATATTATAACACTTTTTTCAAAGCTTTGAAGAAAAGCAAAAAAGGCTAAATACCCCTAACTACGACTGAAAGCTATTTTAAAAAGAAACTCTTTGGAGATTTCCATGGATATGACCATAGCAGAAGCTTTGAGCCTGGGAGGGGATCAAAGAGGAGTCTTTGAGTATTTTGACCACAGGAGTAGAGTAGGAACTACCATTTTGCCAAGGCCCCCGTACCAAACAGGTTTTTCTGATAGATATTCTATTCTACTGGTCATTACATCTTTCTTTGCCAAGAGATTTACGGGTTTGGTAGGTACAATCTGGTTAGGTGGGTATAATCACATTGCCTATTCAAAGGTAGCGTGCAATTTAAACTGTATCAATTATTTTATTCCAGTTTTTCTAAACCAGTATTGTCTATAACTTAATTTACGTAGGTTAAACTTCCGGTGGTTAAGAAAGCGTAACGAGTAATTAAAGTATGAGAAATGGGGATGCTATAATTAGAATGGTTTTAAGTTGAAAATTGTGACGTAAAAATAACTCAGTTATTTGCTTGCGTGTATAGGAATTCCCATGTTATTTGCTTGCCTGTATTTTGTGTTAAATAAGTAGCTTTTGTATCTTTTAAAAGAGCTTTAAGGGGTTTGAGAGACTCAGTTGCCTGATTCCGTGTGGTTTTTCTTTACTTAGTGCTCATTAAAAACGAAGTTTTGTTTTAAATAAGTAGTTTTTGTATCTGTTAAAAGAGCTTTAAGGGGTTTGAGAGACTCAGTTGCCTGATTCCGTGTGGTTTTTCTTTACTTAGTGCTCATTAAAAACGAAGTTTTTGTTTTAAATAAGTAGTTTTTGTATCTGTTAAAAGAGCTTTAAGGGGTTTGAGAGACTCTGTTGCCTGATTCTGTGTGGTTTTTCTTTACTTAGTGCTCATTAAAAACGAAGTTTTTGTTTTAAATAAGTAGTTTTTGTATCTGTTAAAAGAGCTTTAAGGGGTTTGAGAGACTCTGTTGCCTGATTTCGTGTGGTTTTTCTTTACTTGGTGCCCATTAAAAACGAAATTTTTGTCTTAAATAAGTAGTTCTTGTATCTTTTAAAAGAGCTTTAAGGGGTTTGAGAGACTCTGTTGCCTGATTCCGTGTGGTTTTTCTTTACTTAGTGCTCATTAAAAACAACATTTTTGTTGTAAATAAGTAATTCTTGTATCTTTTAAAAGAGCTTTACGGGGTTTGAGAGACTCTGTTGCCTGATTCCGTGTGGTTTTTCTTTACTTGATACCCATTAAAAACGAAATTTTTGTGTTAAATAAGTAGTTCTTGTATCTTTTAAAAGAGCTTTAAGGGATTTGAGAGACTCTGTTGCCTGATTCCGTGTGGTTGTTCTTTACTTAGTGCTCATTAAAAACGAAATTTTTGTTGTAAATAAGTAGTTCTTGTATCTTTTAAAAGAGCTTTACGGGGTTTGAGAGACTCAGTTGCCTGATTCCGTGTGGTTTTTCTTTACTTGACACCCATTAAAAACAAAATTTAGGATTTCTGTTAAATAAATAATTCTTATAGATTTTAAAATAGCTTTACGGGATTTGAGAGACTCTGTAATGCAGTAGTTTTCAGTAAAGACACTCGATATCCTAAAAGTGTTTAATTCAAACTTTTTTTAAAACTTCAAAATTTTTCAACTTTATTTATTTTTTTCTTTTTGTACATAACTTAAAATGTCAAAATATGCTTACAGTTCTAACAATTGCGCTCTGTGATTGGTCAGAGACACGATGTGACTTTCCCACTGGTATTCTATGACTGGTTATTGACACAACCTAATCTATTGCATGTATTAAATCAGTATTTTTTACGCAGTGGAACGATAAACACATAAGTCATATCTTTAAAAAAAAGTGAAGATGGAGCATTTTAATAAAGTGTGTTTACATAACAAGGTTATTGTAGCATTGAATGCCGACAAAGAAAAGTATTTAAACTTTGAAACAAGTACAGATGGTAGCACTATTGGAAATGTATGCATGCATTGTCATGACAGTAAGGAATTAAATTTCTTTGGAATACCGAAAAAATTCAACTCTTATGTTGGTGGTTATGCGAGATTGAGATCTCCAGAGATGATTGCACTCAAAGAGAATGCCAACATAAAAATAATCATTGATGATAGAGGACAACTCCTTGCTACTGTTGCAGGTAACACATTACCTACTGATACATCCAATCGTCACCTTTCGGGTATTAGCATTCAACGAAAGATCAATAAAAGAAAGGCCTACTCTTCTACTAATATTGTAAACCATATCTTGTCTACGTGCCGAAACTGTTACCTGTGTAAAAATAATGTGATAATAGACAGTGAAATTGCCAGAAAAATAAAAAGGGCATTGTCAGAAAATATCAATATGGAATATAAAGATGAATCGATGAAAAACAAAGCACCAGCAAACGTTACTGTCATTGATCAAACAGTCATTGAACCAAATAATACCAAAGACGAAAAGCATATTGAGCCTGTTGATGACACACCAGTAAAAATTGTGTATGACTCAAAATGGAATAATGATTATTCTACTGATTACGAACTAAGAGAAGACAATAGCTATAATATCAAGAGAGAACATGGTGAACTATTTTATGGAACAGATTCAAAATGTCCAAAGTTAATCATTGATATTAATAATGTATCATAATATATTTTTTGTATTAATATTCTACATAGCATTATTTCATTAAAAATATATTATGCATTACATTGTTATGTGTTCATTATTTTTAGAGTAAGCTAGCATATCAAACGTTTAGAATGTCTAATAAAACGTCGGAGATGTAAGAAAAGGAATTTGCATACATCTATTGTCAGACACATGGGATAACATTGACACAATCTTGGTATCAGAATGAATAAATTATTTATCAACATCCGTTAATGGATATGTCTTTATGAAAAAATTGTAAGTAAGTAAGTAAGTAACAAACTCTTTCTTGAATTCACCTCTTTGTTACACAATACAGAAATTTAATTAAGGAAATTATGAAAAAAAATTGTAAGTAAGTAACAAACTCTTTCTTGAAGTCACCTCTTGGATACACAATGCAGAAATTTCATTTAAGAAATTATCAAAAATTGTAAGTAAGTACAAAATTCTTTCTTGAATTCACCTCCTGGATAAATAAAAAAGACATTTCATTCAAGAAATTATGACAAAATTCATAGTAAGTAACAAACTCTTTCTCGAAGTCACCTCTTGGATACACAATGCAGAAATTTATTCTTTCTTGAATTCACCTCCTGGATAAATAAAAAAGACATTTCATTCAAGAAATTATGACAAAATTCATAGTAAGTAACAAACTCTTTCTCGAAGTCACCTCTTGGATACACAATGCAGAAATTTCGTTTAAGAAATTTGAAAAAATTTTAAGCAAGTAACAAACTCTTTCCTGAAGTCACCTCTTGGATACACAATGCAGAAACTTCATTTAAGAAACTATAAAAAAAATGTAAGTAAGTAAGTAACAAATTCTTTCTTGAAGTCACCTCTTGGCTACACAATACAGAAATTTCATTAAAGAAATCATGAAAAAATTGTAAGTACGTAGCCTAGTAAATTGTTTCTTGAATTCGCCTCCTGGGTAAATAAAAAAGACAGTTCATTAAAGAAATTATGAAAAAATTGTAAGTAAGTAGCAAATTCTTTCTTGAATTCACCTGCTGGATAAACAAAAAAGACATTTCGTTCAAGAAATTATGACAAAATTCCAAGTAAGTAACGAACTCTTTATTGTTTTCATAACTTAGATACACGATGTAGAAATTTAATTCAAGAAATTATGAAAAAATTCTCAGTAAGTAACAATTTCTTTCTTGAAGTCAACTCTTGGATACACAATACGGAAATTTCATTTAAGAAATTATGAAAAAATTGTAAGCAAGTAACAAACTCTTTCCTGAAGTCACCTCTTGTATACACAATGCAGAAACTTCATTTAAGAAACTATGAAAAAATTGTAAGTAAGTAACAAATTCTTTCTTGAAGTCACCTCTTGGATACACAATACAGAAATTTCATTAAAGAAATTATGAAAAAATTGTAAGTAAGTAGCAAATTCTTTCTTGAATTCACCTGCTGGATAAACAAAAAGACATTTCGTTCAAGAAATTATGACAAAATTCTAAGTAAGTAACAAACTCTTTATTGTTTTCACGACTTAGATATACGATGTAGAAATTTAATTCAAGAAATTATGAAGAAATTCTCAGTAAGTAACAATTTCTTTCTTGAAGTCAACTCTTGGATACACAATAGGGAAATTTCATTCAAGAAATTATGAAAATATTTGTAAGTAAGTAACAAACTCTTTTTGTTTTCACCTCTTGGATATACAGTACAGATACTTCATTCAAGAAATTATGAAAAAATCGCAAGTAAGTAACTTTTTTTTCTCTTTATCACAAAAAATTTTCACTTAGGTACACGATGTAGAAATTTAATTTAGAATAGTTTTATTCATTTCATTAAATTATGAAGAAATTGTAAGTTAGTAACAATAGCTTTCTTGAATTCGCTTCCTGGACACAATACAGATATTTAATTCAAGAAATCATAATAAAATCGCAAGTAAGTAATAAAGTCTTTATTGTTTTCACCTATTGGATACACAATACTGAAATTTCATTCAAGAAATTATGAAGGAATTGTAAATAGGTAACACACTCATGTTACCTCATGGATACACAATGCAGAAATTTCATTTAAGAAATTATCAAAAATTGTAAGTAAGTAGCAAATTCTTTCTTGAATTCGCCTCCTGGGTAAATAAAAAAGACAGTTCATTAAAGAAATTATGAAAAAATTGTAAGTTAGTAGCAAATTCTTTCTTGAATTCACCTGCTGGATAAACAAAAAAGACATTTCGTTCAAGAAATTATGACAAAATTCCAAGTAAGTAACAAACTCTTTATTGTTTTCATGACTTAGATACACGATGTAGAAATTTAATTCAAGAAATTATGAAAAAATTCTCAGTAAGTAACAATTTCTTTCTTGAAGTCAACTCTTGGATACACAATACGGAAATTTCATTTAAGAAACTATGAAAAAATTGTAAGCAAGTAACAAACTCTTTCCTGAAGTCACCTCTTGGATACACAATGCAGAAACTTCATTTAAGAAACTATGAAAAAATTGTAAGTAAGTAACAAATTCTTTCTTGAAGTCACCTCTTGGATACACAATACAGAAATTTCATTAAAGAAAATTATGAAAAAATTGTAAGTAAGTAGCAAATTCTTTCTTGAATTCACCTGCTGGATAAACAAAAAGACATTTCGTTCAAGAAATTATGACAAAATTCTAAGTAAGTAACAAACTCTTAATTGTTTTCACGACTTAGATATACGATGTAGAAATTTAATTCAAGAAATTATGAAGAAATTCTCAGTAAGTAACAATTTCTTTCTTGAAGTCAACTCTTGGATACACAATACGGAAATTTCATTCAAGAAATTATGAAAATATTTGTAAGTAAGTAACAAACTCTTTTTGTTTTCACCTCTTGGATATACAGTACAGATACTTAATTCAAGAAATTATGAAAAAATCTCAAGTAAGTAACTTTTTTTTCTGTTTATCACAAACAATTTTCACTTAGCTACACGATGTAGAAATTTAATTCTAGAAATTATGAAAAAATTCTCAGTAAGTAACAATTTCTTTCTTGAAGTCAACTCTTGAATACACAATACGGAAATTTCATTCAAGAATTTCATGACTTAGATACACGATGTAGATATTTGATTCAAGAAATTATGAAAAAATTCTCAGTAAGTAACAATTTCTTTCTTGAAGTCAACTCTTGGATACACTTTACGGAAATTTCATTTAAGAAATTATGAAAAAATTGTAAGCAAGTAACAAACTCTTTCCTGAAGTCACCTCTTGGATACACAATGCAGAAACTTCATTTAAGAAACTATGAAAAAATTGTAAGTAAGTAACAAATTCTTTCTTGAAGTCACCTCTTGGATACACAATACAGAAATTTCATTAAAGAAATTATGAAAAAATTGTAAGTAAGTAGCAAATTCTTTCTTGAATTCACCTGCAGGATAAACAAAAAGACATTTCGTTCAAGAAATTATGACAAAATTCTAAGTAAGTAACAAACTCTTAATTGTTTTCACGACTTACATATACGATGTAGAAATTTAATTCAAGAAATTATGAAGAAATTCTCAGTAAGTAACAAACTCTTTTTTTTATTTCACCTCTTGGATATACAGTACAGATACTTCATTCAAGAAATTATGAAAAAATCGCAAGTAAGTAACTTTTTTTTCTCTTTATCACAAACAATTTTCACTTAGCTACACGATGTAGAAATTTAATTCAAGAAATTATGAAAAAATTCTCAGTAAGTAACAATTTCTTTCTTGAAGTCAACTCTTGGATACACAATACGGAAATTTCATTCAAGAAATTATGAAAATATTTTTAAGTAAGTAACAAGCTCATTATTGATTTCACCTCTTGAATGTACAGTACAGATACTTCATTCAAGAAACGTGATTAACACGTTTTGAAACTACATGCTATTTTCTTGCCTTTCCTTGGCACCTTTCCAAATGAGCGGGGATTCCCCACCGGTTCCTACACATTGCAAAAAAGTGAGCAGTACGAAAACTCCACGTTTTCAACCAGACTGGTTTTTTAGCTAAATCTTTGGAAACAGCCCAGCCTCTATTTCTGACCGTTTAAGTTTTGATGTTAGTGTTGTCAGTCAAAAGCTATGACCTTGAGAAAAGAGCTTGAGAAAATTGCCTGATTATCGAAAAATGGGAGAAACATCCTCCAAAAGTCGACAGGAATGCCCCCCTCCAGCGCTTTCTCGGTTATGTTGAATAAAATATGCAAAGCCGACATAGCTTTATTTCATTTTTTAAGGTTAATTTAGACGAGGTTACGTGCGCGCACGTAACCTCGTCTAAATTGACCTTAAAAATGAAATAAAGCTATGTCGGCTTTGCATATTTTATTCAACATAACCGAGAAAGCGCTGGAGGGGGGCATTCCTGTCGACTTTTGGAGGATGTTTCTCCCATTTTTCGATAATCAGGCAATTTTGTCAAGCTTTTTTCTCAAGGTCATAGCTTTTGACTGACAACACTAACATCAAAACTTAAACGGTCAGAAATAGAGGCTGGGCTGTTTCCAAAGATTTAGCTAAAAAACCCAGTCTGGTTGAAAACGTGGAGTTTTCGTACTGCTCACTTTTTTGCAATGTGTAGGAACCGGTGGGGAATCCCCGCTCATTTGGAAAGGTGCCAAGGAAAGGCAAGCAAATAGCATGTAGTTTCAAAACGTGTTTAATCACGTTTCTTGAATGAAGTATCTGTACTGTACATTCAAGAGGTGAAATCAATAAAGAGCTTGTTACTTACTTACAAATATTTTCATAATTTCTTGAATGAACTTTCCGTATTGTGTATCCAAGAGTTGACTTCAAGAAAGAAATTGTTACTTACTGAGAATTTTTTCATAATTTCTTGAATTAAATTTCTACATCGTGTAGCTAAGTGAAAATTGTTTGTGATAAAGAGAAAAAAAATTACTTACTTGCGATTTTTTCATAATTTCTTGAATGAAGTATCTGTACTGTATATCCAAGAGGTGAAATCAAAAAAAGAGTTTGTTACTTACTGAGAATTTCTTCATAATTTCTTGAATTAAATTTCTACATCGTATATCTAAGTCGTGAAAACAATTAAGAGTTTGTTACTTACTTAGAATTTTGTCATAATTTCTTGAACGAAATGTCTTTTTGTTTATCCCGCAGGTGAATTCAAGAAAGAATTTGCTACTTACTTACAATTTTTTCATAATTTCTTTAATGAAATTTCTGTATTGTGTATCCAAGAGGTGACTTCAAGAAAGAATTTGTTACTTACTTACAATTTTTTCATAGTTTCTTAAATGAAGTTTGTGCATTGTGTATCCAAGAGGTGACTTCAGGAAAGAGTTTGTTACTTGCTTACAATTTTTTCATAATTTCTTAAATGAAATTTCCGTATTGTGTATCCAAGAGTTGACTTCAAGAAAGAAATTGTTACTTACTGAGAATTTTTTCATAATTTCTTGAATCAAATTTCTACATCGTGTATCTAAGTCATGAAATTCTTGAATGAAATTTCCGTATTGTGTATTCAAGAGTTGACTTCAAGAAAGAAATTGTTACTTACTGAGAATTTTTTCATAATTTCTTGAATTAAATTTCTACATCGTGTAGCTAAGTGAAAATTGTTTGTGATAAAGAGAAAAAAAAAGTTACTTACTTGCGATTTTTTCATAATTTCTTGAATGAAGTATCTGTACTGTATATCCAAGAGGTGAAAACAAAAAGAGTTTGTTACTTACTTACAAATATTTTCATAATTTCTTGAATGAAATATCCGTATTGTGTATCCAAGAGTTGACTTCAAGAAAGAAATTGTTACTTACTGAGAATTTCTTCATAATTTCTTGAATTAAATTTCTACATCGTATATCTAAGTCGTGAAAACAATTAAGAGTTTGTTACTTACTTAGAATTTTGTCATAATTTCTTGAACGAAATGTCTTTTTGTTTATCCAGCAGGTGAATTCAAGAAAGAATTTGCTACTTACTTACAATTTTTTCATAATTTTCTTTAATGAAATTTCTGTATTGTGTATCCAAGAGGTGACTTCAAGAAAGAATTTGTTACTTACTTACAATTTTTTCATAGTTTCTTAAATGAAGTTTCTGCATTGTGTATCCAAGAGGTGACTTCAGGAAAAAGTTTGTTACTTGCTTACAATTTTTTCATAATTTCTTAAATGAAATTTCCGTATTGTGTATCCAAGAGTTGACTTCAAGAAAGAAATTGTTACTTACTGAGAATTTTTTCATAATTTCTTGAATTAAATTTCTACATCGTGTATCTAAGTCATGAAAACAATAAAGAGTTTGTTACTTACTTGGAATTTTGTCATAATTTCTTGAACGAAATGTCTTTTTTGTTTATCCAGCAGGTGAATTCAAGAAAGAATTTGCTACTTACTTACAATTTTTTCATAATTTCTTTAATGAACTGTCTTTTTTATTTACCCAGGAGGCGAATTCAAGAAAGAATTTGCTACTTACTTACAATTTTTGATAATTTCTTAAATGAAATTTCTGCATTGTGTATCCATGAGGTAACATGAGTGTGTTACCTATTTACAATTCCTTCATAATTTCTTGAATGAAATTTCAGTATTGTGTATCCAATAGGTGAAAACAATAAAGACTTTATTACTTACTTGCGATTTTATTATGATTTCTTGAATTAAATATCTGTATTGTGTCCAGGAAGCGAATTCAAGAAAGCTATTGTTACTAACTTACAATTTCTTCATAATTTAATGAAATGAATGAAACTATTCTAAATTAAATTTCTACATCGTGTAGCTAAGTGAAAATTGTTTGTGATAAAGAGAAAAAAAAGTTACTTACTTGCGATTTTTTCATAATTTCTTGAATGAAGTATCTGTACTGTATATCCAAGAGGTGAAAACAAAAAGAGTTTGTTACTTACTTACAAATATTTTCATAATTTCTTGAATGAAATTTCCCTATTGTGTATCCAAGAGTTGACTTCAAGAAAGAAATTGTTACTTACTGAGAATTTCTTCATAATTTCTTGAATTAAATTTCTACATCGTATATCTAAGTCGTGAAAACAATTAAGAGTTTGTTACTTACTTAGAATTTTGTCATAATTTCTTGAACGAAATGTCTTTTTGTTTATCCAGCAGGTGAATTCAAGAAAGAATTTGCTACTTGCTTACAATTTTTTCATAATTTCTTAAATGAAATTTCCGTATTGTGTATCCAAGAGTTGACTTCAAGAAAGAAATTGTTACTTACTGAGAATTTTTTCATAATTTCTTGAATTAAATTTCTACATCGTGTATCTAAGTTATGAAAACAATAAAGAGTTCGTTACTTACTTGGAATTTTGTCATAATTTCTTGAACGAAATGTCTTTTTTGTTTAACCAGCAGGTGAATTCAAGAAAGAATTTGCTACTTACTTACAATTTTTTCATAATTTCTTTAATGAACTGTCTTTTTTATTTACCCAGGAGGCGAATTCAAGAAACAATTTACTACGTACTTACAATTTTTTCATGATTTCTTTAATGAAATTTCTGTATTGTGTAGCCAAGAGGTGACTTCAAGAAAGAATTTGTTACTTACTTACTTACATCTTTTTTATAGTTTCTTAAATGAAGTTTCTGCATTGTGTATCCAAGAGGTGACTTCAGGAAAGAGTTTGTTACTTGCTTAAAATTTTTTCAAATTTCTTAAATGAAATTTCTGCATTGTGTATCCAAGAGGTGACTTCGAGAAAGAGTTTGTTACTTACTATGAATTTTGTCATAATTTCTTGAATGAAATGTCTTTTTTATTTATCCAGGAGGTGAATTCAAGAAAGAATTTTGTACTTACTTACAATTTTTGATAATTTATTAAATGAAATTTCTGCATTGTGTATCCAAGAGGTGACTTCAAGAAAGAGTTTGTTACTTACTTACATTTTTTTTTTTCATAATTTCCTTAATTAAATTTCTGTATTGTGTAACAAAGAGGTGAATTCAAGAAAGAGTTTGTTACTTACTTACTTACTTACAATTTTTTCATAATGACATATCCATTAACGGATGTGGATAAATAATTTATTCATTCTGATACCAAGATTTTGTCAATGTTATTCCATGTGTCTGACAATAGATGTATGCAAATTCCTTTTCTTACATCTCCGACGTTTTATTAGACATTCTAAACGTTTGATATGCTAGCTTACTCTAAAAATAATGAACACATAACAATGTAATGCATAATATATTTTTAATGAAATAATGCTATGTAGAATATTAATACAAAAAATATATTATGATACATTATTAATATCAATGATTAACTTTGGACATTTTGAATCTGTTCCATAAAATAGTTCACCATGTTCTCTCTTGATATTATAGCTATTGTCTTCTCTTAGTTCGTAATCAGTAGAATAATCATTATTCCATTTTGAGTCATACACAATTTTTACTGGTGTGTCATCAACAGGCTCAATATGCTTTTCGTCTTTGGTATTATTTGGTTCAATGACTGTTTGATCAATGACAGTAACGTTTGCTGGTGCTTTGTTTTTCATCGATTCATCTTTATATTCCATATTGATATTTTCTGACAATGCCCTTTTTATTTTTCTGGCAATTTCACTGTCTATTATCACATTATTTTTACACAGGTAACAGTTTCGGCACGTAGACAAGATATGGTTTACGATATTAGTAGAAGAGTAGGCCTTTCTTTTATTGATCTTTCGTTGAATGCTAATACCCGAAAGGTGACGATTGGATGTATCAGTAGGTAATGTGTTACCTGCAACAGTAGCAAGGAGTTGTCCTCTATCATCAATGATTATTTTTATGTTGGCATTCTCTTTGAGTGCAATCATCTCTGGAGATCTCAATCTCGCATAACCACCAACATAAGAGTTGAATTTTTTCGGTATTCCAAAGAAATTTAATTTCTTACTGTCATGACAATGCATGCATATATTTCCAATAGTGCTACCATCTGTACTTGTTTCAAAGTTTAAATACTTTTCTTTGTCGGCATTCAATGCTACAATAACCTTGTTATGTAAACACACTTTATTAAAATGCTCCATCTTCACTTTTTTTTAAAGATATGACTTATGTGTTTATCGTTCCACTGCGTAAAAAATACTGATTTAATACATGCAATAGATTAGGTTGTGTCAATAACCAGTCATAGAATACCAGTGGGAAAGTCACATCGTGTCTCTGACCAATCACAGAGCGCAATTGTTAGAACTGTAAGCATATTTTGACATTTTAAGTTATGTACAAAAAGAAAAAAATAAATAAAGTTGAAAAATTTTGAAGTTTTAAAAAAAGTTTGAATTAAACACTTTTAGGATATCGAGTGTCTTTACTGAAAACTACAGCATTACAGAGTCTCTCAAATCCCGTAAAGCTATTTTAAAATGTATAAGAATTATTTATTTAACAGAAATCCTAAATTTTGTTTTTAATGGATATCAAGTAAAGAAAAACCACACGGAATCAGGCAACGGAGTCTCTCAAACCCCGTAAAGTTATTTTAAAAGATACAAGAACTACTTATTTAACACAAAAATTTCGTTTTTAATGGGTATCAAGTAAAGAAAAACCACACGGAATCAGGCAACAGAGTCTCTCAAACCCCGTAAAGCTCTTTTAAAAGAAACAAGAATTACTTATTTACAACAAAAATGTTGTTTTTAATGAGCACTAAGTAAAGAAAAACCACACGGAATCAGGCAACAGAATCTCTCAAACCCCTTAAAGCTCTTTTAAAAGATACAAGAACTACTTATTTAACACAAAAATTTCGTTTTTAATGGGCACCAAGTAAAGAAAAACCACACGAAATCAGGCAACAGAGTCTCTCAAACCCCTTAAAGCTCTTTTAACAGATACAAAAACTACTTATTTAAAACAAAAACTTCGTTTTTAATGAGCACTAAGTAAAGAAAAACCACACAGAATCAGGCAACAGAGTCTCTCAAACCCCTTAAAGCTCAATTAACAGATACAAAAACTACTTATTTAAAACAAAAACTTCGTTTTTAATGAGCACTAAGTAAAGAAAAACCACACGGAATCAGGCAACTGAGTCTCTCAAACCCCTTAAAGCTCTTTTAACAGATACAAAAACTACTTATTTAAAACAAAACTTCGTTTTTAATGAGCACTAAGTAAAGAAAAACCACACGGAATCAGGCAACAGAGTCTCTCAAACCCCTTAAAGCTCTTTTAAAAGATACAAAAACTACTTATTTAAAACAAAATACAGGCAAGCAAATAACATGGGAATTCCTATACACGCAAGCAAATAACTGAGTTATTTTTACGTCACAATTTTCAACTTAAAACCATTCTAATTATAGCATCCCCATTTCTCATACTTTAATTACTCGTTACGCTTTCTTAACCACCGGAAGTTTAACCTACGTAAATTAAGTTATAGACAATACTGGTTTAGAAAAACTGGAATAAAATAATTGATACAGTTTAAATTGCACGCTACCTTTGAATAGGCAATGTGATTATACCCACCTAACCAGATTGTACCTACCAAACCCGTAAATCTCTTGGCAAAGAAAGATGTAATGACCAGTAGAATAGAATATCTATCAGAAAAACCTGTTTGGTACGGGGGCCTTGGCAAAATGGTAGTTCCTACTCTACTCACAGGTGACTTATTGTTGCGACTTTCTTAAATTTGGTAATTTTTGTGAGCATTTGGAAATCAAAGCTTAAACTCAATAACTGATACTAAGTGTTCTAACATTTTGCTTGGATTAAAAGTGACGAACTAGGAAGAAAATTTCAACATCTTCCTGGAGCTACTTCAGTCTGCATATTATTTCCTTTAATTACATTTAAAACGGATGAGGTTTTCATTTTTTTACCTAAGAAAATAGCTGGCACTTCATTTTTATTCATACCGAATAAACCATTAAGTGTTTTTTGTTTCATTGTAATTGAAGTGTTCTCATGTGAAGTGTTCTTCATGAAGTTTTCAATTTGATAAATTTACTCCTTTTAGATGCAGTTTATAATTTGACTGATATTATGTATTTATGAGTTTATAATTTGGAATGAATCCCCAAAAGAAAAATGAATAATATCCAAAAGAGCAGCCAAAAGCAATAAAAAAGCAACAGTTCAGCCTTAGCCTACATGACATATAAGTAGAAATGACCCTATAACTCCGACGATTCACCCCTGCTGCCACCTACAACTTTTTTTAACACCAAATATGGGCATAGAGTCCCTAGGGAGAACACGTGGTTAATGGGGTCAATGACCTCTTTTTCCAAGGTCGATTTGTTGATGTTGTTGTTTGAGAACACGTGGTTATAGGGGTCAATGACCTAAATTTCCAAAGGTGTTGATGTTGTTGTTGTTTTGGGCAAGTACACGTTCGAGGTGAATGTTATGCCGTCATTGGGAATTTGGAACACCTGTGCTGTCGACCTCAATTCCCCTTTCGTGAATCAATAATTCCCCTTAGAAACAACAAATTAATTCCCCTTTCTTGACAGATCAATCAACCAATGACATCATCTGTCAGACCTTAAAAATTTTCGCCTAGAAACGATTCTCCAGGAATAGATCCAAGTCATTAATGTCTTTGCCTCGGAAACAACTCTACTGGTCGAACTCCAAAAGATATTAATAACCAAACGCCATGGAAACAATTCTCAAAGAAACATCTTAGCAATGAATTGTTTTAGCGTGGGAATCAGGTTTCTTAGTAATTTGAAATGTGTCAGCGCAGAGATGCCAAAAACAAAAGGAACACGCTGAAATTACGTTTAGGGATTATTTGGGCGAAACCGTTTTAGACATTTTATGGAATTATTTCGGCAAAACAGTTTGAGACATTTTAAAAGATGATTTAAAAGATGATTTTAGAAGAGGATTTGAGGGTGAAACTTTGTGGTCGTTATAATACACAAGTTCCATTTGAACAGTGTTGTGAGGTCCCCTACCACAACTCCAAAGGGTTCCGATCCCCCCGACCCAACCCCAAAGGAAGCCCCCGGTCCTCAAAGGTTCTCCGGGCTCCCAAAGGGCCCCCGGCGCCCCAAAGGCTCCTGAGCCACCATTTTAATACTTTTTTAAGGCTTTATTATATCTTTTCAGAACAAATTATTATTTTAGGGAATTATTTCGGCGAAACAGTTAGAGACATTTTAAAAGATGATTTTTGAAGAGATTTTAGAAGAGGATTTGAGGGTGAAACTCTGTGGTCGTTATAATACACAAGTTCCATTTGAACAGTGTCGTGAGGTCCTCTATCCCCAACCCCAAAGGGTTCCGATCCCCCTACCCCAACCCCGAAGGAAGCCCCTGGTCCTCAAAGGTCCCCCAAGCTCCCAAAGGACCACTCGGCCCTCAAGGGCCCCCCCAGACCCTCAAAGGCCCTCCCCGGGCCCCGTCTTTCGTTGATATGTGTTGTCTGAAACCTATGATTTGGGGTGTACGGGTTGCTATTTTTGACTTTTCTGAGTTGGATTTCTTAGTCTTTCATAGGTATGTGTTGTCTGAAACCTATGATTTGGGATGGATGGTTTGCTATTTTTGACTTTTCTGAGCTGGATTTCTTACCCTTTCATAGGTGTGTGTTGTCAGAAAATTATGATTTGGGATGTGTAGTTTGCAAGTTGGACTTTTCAGAGCTAGGATTTTTAGTCTCTCATAGGCGTTTGCTGTCTGAAACCTATAGTTTGGGATGAATAGTTTGCTATTTCAGGCTTTTATGAGCTAGGTTTCCTAGTATTTCGTAGGTGAATGTTGTCTGAAACTTATGATTTGGGATATGTAAATTACTATTTCGGGCTTTTCTGAGCTAGATTTCTTAGTCTTTCGTTGGTGTGTGTTGTCTGAAACCTATGATTTGGGATGGGTGGATTGCTATTTTTGACTTTTCTGAGCTGGGTTTCTTAGCCGTTCATAGGTGTGTGTTGTCTGAAACTTATGATTTGGGATGGTTAATTTGCTATTTCCGGCTTTTATTAGCTAGGTTTCTTAGCCTTTCATAGGTGTGTCTTGTCAGAAAATTATGATTTGGGATGTGTAGTTTGCTATTTGGACTTTTCAGAGCTAGGATTCTTAGTCCCTCATAGGTGTTTATTGTCTGAAACCTATGATTTGGGATGAGTAGTTTGCTATTTTTGACTTTTCTGAGCTGGATTTCTTACCCTTTCATAGGTGTGTGTTGTCAGAAAATTATGATTTGGGATGTGTAGTTTTCTAGTTGGACTTTTCAGAGCTAGGATTCTTAGTCTCTCATAGGCGTTTGTTGTCTGAAACCTATAGTTTGGGATGAATAGTTTGCTATTTCAGGCTTTTATGAGCTATCAGGTGTGTGCTGTCAGAAAATTACGATTTGGGATTTGTAGTTTGCTTTTTGGACTTTTCAGAGCTAGGATTCATAGTCCCTCATAGGTGTTTGTTGTCTGAAACCTATAGTTTGGGATGAGTAGTTAGCTATTTCAGGCTTTTCTGAGCTAAGGTTTCTTAGTATTTCATAGGTGTGTGTTGTCTGAAACTTATGATTTGAGGTGTGTAATTTGCTATTTCCGACTTTTCATAACCAGATTTCTTAGTCTTTCGTAGGTGTGTGGTGTCTGAAACCTATGATTTGGGATGTGTGGGTTGCTATTTTTTGACTTTTCAGAGCTTAGCCTTTCGTAGGTGTGTGTTGACTGAAACCTATGATTTGGGAATGAGTGGTTTGTTATTTTTGACTTTTCTGAGCGAGATTTCTTAGCCTTTCATAGGTGTGTGCTTTCAGAAAATTATGATTTGGGAGGTGTAGTTTGCTTTTTGGACTTTTCAGAGCTAGGATTCTTAGTCCCTCATAGGTGTTTGTTGTCTGAAACTTCTAGGTTGGGATGAGTAGTTGGTTATTTCAGGCTTTTCTGAGCTAAGGTTTCTTAGTATTTCGTAGGTGAATGTTGTCTGAAACTTATGATTTGGGATATGTAAATTACTATTTCGGGCTTTTCTGAGTTGGATTTCTTAGTCTTTCATAGGTATGTGTTGTCTGAAACCTATGATTTGGGATGGGTGGTTTGCTATTTTTGTCTTTTCTGAGCTGGATTTCTTACCCTTTCATAGGTGTGTGTTGTCAGAAAATTATGATTTGGGATGTGTAGTTTGCTAGTTGGACTTTTCAGAGCTAGGATTCTTAGTCTCTCATAGACGTTTGCTGTCTGAAACCTATAGTTTGGGATGAATAGTTTGCTATTTCTGGCTTTTATGAGCTAGGTTTCCTAGTATTTCGTAGGTGTGTGTTGTCTGAAACTTATGATTTGGGATATGTAAATTACTATTTCGGGCTTTTCTGAGCTAGATTTCTTAGTCTTTCGGTGATGTGTGTTGTCTGAAACCTATGATTTGGAATGTATGGGCTGCTATTTTTTGACTTTTCTGAGCTGGATTTCTTAGCCTTTCATAGGTGTGTGTTGACTGAAACCTATGATTTGTGATGAGTGGTGTGCTATTTTTGACTTTTCTGAGCTAAGGTTTCATAGTATTTCGTAGGTGTGTGTTGTCAGAAAATTATGATTTGGGATGTGTAGTTTGCTTTTTGGACTTTTCAGAGCTATGATTCTTAGACTCTCATAGGCGTTTGTTGTCTGAAACTTCTAGTTTGGGATGAATAGTTTGCTATTTCAGGCTTTTCTGAGCTAAGGTTTCCTAGTATTTCGTAGGTGAATGTTGTCTGAAACTTATGATTTGGGATATGTAAATTACTATTTCGGGCTTTTCTAAGCTAGATTTCTTAGTCTTTTGTTGGTGTGTGTTGTCTGAAACCTATGATTTGGGATGAGTGGATTGCTATTTTTGACTTTTCTGAGCTGGATTTCTTAGCCTTTCATAGGTGTCTGTTGTCTGAAACCTATGATTTGGGATGGTTAATTTGCTATTTTTGACTTTTCTGAGCTAGGTTTCTTAGCCTTTCATAGGTGTTTGCTGTCAGAAAATTATGATTTGGGATTTGTAGTTTGCTTTTTGGACTTTTCAGAGCTAGGATTCATAGCCCCTCATAGGTGTTTGTTGTCGGAAACCTATAGTTTGGGATGAATAGTTTGCTATTTCAGGCTTTTCTGAGCTAAGGTTTCTTAGTATTTCGTAGGTGTGTGTTGTCTGAAACTTATGATTTGAGGTGTGTAATTTGCTATTTCCGACTTTTCATAGCCAGATTTCTTAGTCTTTCCTAGGTGTGTATTGTCTGAAACCTATGATTTGGGTTGTGTGGGTTGCTATTTTTTGACTTTTCAGAGCTGGATTTCTTAGCCTTTCGTAGGGATGTGTTGACTGAAACCTATGATTTGGGATGAGTGGTTTGCTATTTTTGACTTTTCTGAGCTAGATTTCTTAGCCTTTCATATGTGTGTGCTTTCAGAAAATTATGATTTGGGAGGTGTAGTTTGCTTTTTGGACTTTTCAGAGCTAGGATTCTTAGTCCCTCATAGGTGTTTGTTGTCTGAAACTTCTAGTTTGGGATGAGTAGTTGACTATTTCAGGCTTTTCTGAGCTAAGATTTCTTAGTATTTTGTAGGTGAATGTTGTCTGAAACTTATGATTTGGGATATGTAAATTACTATTTCGGGCTTTTCTAAGCTAGATTTCTTGTCTTTCGTTGGTGTGTGTTGTCTGAAACCTATGATTTGGGATGTGTGGGTTGCTATTTTTTGACTTTTCTGAGCTGGATTTCTTAGCCTTTCATAGGTGTGTGTTGACTGAAACCTATGATTTGGGATGAGTGGTTTGCTATTTTTGACTTTTCTGAGCTAGATTTCTTAGCCTTTCATAGGTGTGTGCTGTCAGAAAATTATGATTTGGGATTTGTAGTTTGCTTTTTGGACTTTTCAGAGCTAGGATTCTTAGTCCCTCATAGGTGTTTGTTGTCTGAAACCTACAGTTTGGGATGAGTAGTTGGCTATTTCAGGCTTTTCTGAGCTAAGGTTTCTTAGTATTTCGTAGGTGTGTGTTGTCTGAAACTTATGATTTGAGGTATGTAATTTGCTATTTCCGATATGATCAATTCTATTTCCCCAAAATAATATAAAAAGTTTCCACTTCAGTTCAGATTTTTCTCAAAGAGATGAAAAAATTTAAAATACTGTTCCAAATTTTTCAATGAAGATATAAAACTTCAAGTTCTCTTCTGAATTTTACCAAAGAACACAATTCAATTCTAATTTCTCCAGAGAAAATAAAAGCTTCCACTTCAGTTTTAAGTTCACCAAGACATAAAAAATTTAAAGTTTAGTTCAAATTTTTCCGTAGAAGATAGGAAAAGTTATACTATGATTTATGATTATTTTCCATGAAGATAAAAAGTTTCACTTTAATTCTAAATTTTCTTAAATTCAGTTCCGACTTTTCTCAAAGAGATGAAAAAATTTAAAATACTGTTCCAAATTTTTCATAGAAGATAGAAAAGTTCAAGCTCTCTTTTGAATTTTACCAAAGAACACAATTCAATTCTAATTTCTCTAGAGAAAATATGAATCTTCCACTTCAGTTTCAATTTCACCAAGACATAAAAAATATAAAGTTCACTTCTAAATTTTTCCGTAGAAGATAGGAAAAGTTATACTATGATTGTGATTATTTTCCATGAAGATAAAAAGTTTCACTTTAATTCTAAATTTTCTTAAATTCAATTCCGACCTTTCTCAAAGAGATGAAAAAATTTAAAGTTCTGTTCCAAATATTTTCCCGGAAGAAGAAAAGTTCAACTTCGATTCTGAATTTTCTCAATGAAAATGAAATAAGTTATTGATCAAATCTATTTTCCCAAAATAATATAAAAATTTCCACTTCAATTCAGATTTTTTTCTCAAAGAGATGAAGAAATTTAAAGTTCTGTTCCAAATTTTTCATAGAAGATAGGAAAAGTTATACTTTGATCGTGAATATTCAAGTTCTATTCTGAATTTTACCAAAGAACACAATTCAATTCTAATTTCCCCAATAAAAAATTTAAATTTCAGTTCTAAATTTTTCCGTAGAAGATAGGAAAAGTTATATTATGATTGTGATTATTTTCCATGAAGATAAAAAGTTTCACTTTAAATATAAAATTTCTTAAATTCAGTTCCGACTTTTCTCAAAGAGATGAAAAAATTTAAAGTTCTGTTCCAAATTTTTCATAGAAGATAGGAAAAGTTATACTTTGATTGTGAATATTCTTCATGAAGATATGGAGCTCCACTTTAATTCTGGCTCCACTTTAATTCTGAGTTTTCTCGAAGAACTGCAAAATGTACAAGTTCTCTTCTGAATTTTCTTAGAGAAGAGAAAAAAAGTTAGCTCAATTCTGAAACTTACCATTGAAAATGAATAAGCTTTCATTTCAGTTCCTAATTTCTCAAAGACATAAAAAATTTAAAGTTCAATTCTAAATTTTTCCATAGAAGATAGGAATGGCTATACTATGATTGTGATTATTTACCATGAAGATAAAAAGTTTCACTTTATTTCTAATTTTTCTTAAATTCAGTTCATTCATCTAACCACCAAAAACAATAGGCTAGGTTAGGTATAAATAAATATTAATAAATAATTAGAAACATTTCTCCATGTTTAAGTTAGGTTAGGTTAGGTTAACTTATCATGAGCGCTCATGATAAGCTAAGCTAACCTAACTTAAACATGGTAAAAAGATTAAATTAGGTTAGGTTAGGCTAGATTAAGTTAGGTTAGGTTAAGTTAGGTTAGGTTAGATTAAGTTAGGTTAGGTTAAGTTAGGTTAGGTTGGATTAAGTTAGGTTAGGTTAAGTTAGATTAAGTTAGGTTAGGTTAAGTTAGGTTAGGTTAGATTAAGTTAGGTTAGGTTAATTTAGGTTAGGTCTGGTTAGCCTACGTACGCGCGCGTACGTAGGCTAACTACTCATCCCAAACTAGAAGTTTCAGACAACAAATACCTATGAGGGACTAAGAATCCTAGCTCTGAAAAGTCCAAAAAGCAAACTACACCTCCCAAATCATAATTTTCTGAAAGCACACACCTATGAAAGGCTAAGAAATCTAGCTCAGAAAAGTCAAAAATAGCAAACCACTCATCCCAAATCATAGGTTTCAGTCAACACACGCCTATGAAAGGCTAAGAAATCCAGCTCAGAAAAGTCAAAAAATAGCAACCCACACATCCCAAATCATAGGTTTCAGACAACACACACCAACGAAAGACTAAGAAATCTAGCTTAGAAAAGCCCGAAATAGTAATTTACATATCCCAAATCATAAGTTTCAGTCAACACACACCTACGAAAGGCTAAGAAACCTAGCTCATAAAAGCCTGAAATAGCAAACTACTCATCCCAAACTATAGGTTTCAGACAACAAACACCTATGAGGGACTAAGAATCCTAGCTCTGAAAAGTCCAAATAGCAAACTACACATCCCAAATCATAATTTTCTGACAACACACACCTATGAAAGGCTAAGAAACCTAGCTAATAAAAGCCGGAAATAGCAAATTAACCATCCCAAATCATAGGTTTCAGACAACACACACCAACGAAAGACTAAGAAATCTAGCTCAGAAAAGCCCGAAATAGTAATTTACATATCCCAAATCATAAGTTTCAGACAACACACACCTACGAAATACTAGGAAACCTAGCTCATAAAAGCCTGAAATAGCAAACTATTCATCCCAAACTATAGGTTTCAGACAACAAACGCCTATGAGAGACTAAGAATCCTAGCTCTGAAAAGTCCAACTAGAAAACTACACATCCCAAATCATAATTTTCTGACAACACACACCTATGAAAGGGTAAGAAATCCAGCTCAGAAAAGTCAAAAATAGCAAACTACTCATCCCAAACTATAGGTTTCAGACAATAAACACCTATGAGGGACTAAGAATCCTAGCTCTGAAAAGTCCAAATAGCAAACTACACATCCCAAATCATAATTTTCTGACAAGACACACCTATGAAAGGCTAAGAAACCTAGCTAATAAAAGCCGGAAATAGCAAATTAACCATCCCAAATCATAAGTTTCAGACAACACACACCTATGAACGGCTAAGAAATCCAGCTCAGAAAAGTCAAAAATAGCAATCCACCCATCCCAAATCATAGGTTTCAGACAACACACACCAACGAAAGACTAAGAAATCTAGCTCAGAAAAGCCCGAAATAGTAATTTACATATCCCAAATCATAAGTTTCAGACAACATTCACCTACGAAATACTAGGAAACCTAGCTCATAAAAGCCTGAAATAGCAAACTATTCATCCCAAACTATAGGTTTCAGACAGCAAACGCCTATGAGAGACTAAGAATCCTAGCTCTGAAAAGTCCAACTTGCAAACTACACATCCCAAATCATAATTGTCTGACAACACACACCTATGAAAGGGTAAGAAATACAGCTCAGAAAAGTCAAAAATAGCAAACCATCCATCCCAAATCATAGGTTTCAGACAACACATACCTATGAAAGACTAAGAAATCCAACTCAGAAAAGTCAAAAATAGCAACCCATACACCCCAAATCATAGGTTTCAGACAACGCACATCAACGAAAGACGGGGCCCGGGGAGGGCCTTTGCGGGTCTGGAGGGGGGCCCTTGAGGGCCGAGTGGTCCTTTGGGAGCTTGGGGACCTTTGAGGACCAGGGGCTTCCTTCGGGGTTGGGGTAGGGGGATCGGGACCCTTTGGGGTTGGGGATAGAGAACCTCACGACACTGTTCAAATGGAACTTGTGTATTATAACGACCACAGAGTTTCACCCTCAAATCCTCTTCTAAAATCTCTTCAAAAATCATCTTTTAAAATGTCTCTAACTGTTTCACCGAAATAATTCCCTAAAATAATAATTTGTTCTGAAAAGATATAATAAAGCCTTAAAAAAGTATTAAAATGGTGGCTCAGGAGCCTTTGGGGCGCCGGGGGCCCTTTGGGAGCCCGGAGAACCTTTGAGGACCGGGGGCTTCCTTTGGGGTTGGGGTGGGGGGATCGGAACCCTTTGGGGTTGTGGTAGGGGACCTCACAACACTGTTCAAATGGAACTTGTGTATTATAACGACCACAGAGTTTCACCCTCAAATCCTCTTCTAAAATCATCTTTTAAATCATCTTTTAAAATGTCTCTAACTGTTTTGCCGAAATAATTCCATAAAATGTCTAAAACGGTTTCGCCCAAATAGTCCCTAAACGTAATTTCAGCGTGTTCCTTTTGTTTTTGGCATCTCTGCGCTGACACATTTCAAATTACTAAGAAACCTGATTCCCACGCTAAAACAATTCATCGCTAAGATGTTTCTTTGAGAATTGTTTCCATGGCGTTTGGTTATTAATATCTTTTGGAGTTCGACCAATAGAGTTGTTTCCGAGGCAAAGACATTAATGACTTGGATCTATTCCTGGAGAATCGTTTCTAGGCAAAAATTTTTAAGGTCTGACAGATGATGTCATTGGTTGATTGATCTGTCAAGAAAGGGGAATTAATTTGTTGTTTCTAAGGGGAATTATTGATTCACGAAAGGGGAATTGAGGTCGACAGCACAGGTGTTCCAAATTCCCAATGACGGCATAACATTCACCTCGAACGTGCACTTGCCCAAAACAACAACAACATCAACACCTTTGGAAATTTAGGTCATTGTCCCCTATAACCACGTGTTCTCAAACAACAACATCAACAAATCGACCTTGGAAAAAGAGGTCATTGACCCCATTAACCACGTGTTCTCCCTAGGGACTCTATGCCCATATTTGGTGTTAAAAAAAGTTGTAGGTGGCAGCAGGGGTGAATCGTCGGAGTTATAGGGTCATTTCTACTCATATATTCTATAAAGAAGCCCCAAAAAACACTAAAATGCTTTTTTTTATTTGTTATTAAAGCCAGTTTTTAATATAAGAAGGCTTTTTTAGGAATCCAAAAGAGACAAAAAAAAACAAAAACAATCAATATCAAAGTCATCCATTTCAACTGTTTTAAAGGTGACAAAACAGATATAGGCAAAGGGCATTATGAAAAAATTAAGTTTCTAAGTTCAAAGTTATATTCAAAGTTTTTACCCAGATAACTGACGAATTTTGTGATACGGTAATTGAAGTTTTGTATGCAGTAATGCTCGATGAAACAAAAACTACTAATTTTGATAATTATCAAACAGTTCATGGTAACGAACTGTAAGTAAGGAGCGACCCGGCTCAATAGTAACCGAAACTCTAAAAACCGGAATTTTGGTACCCATAGATACATGAATAGAATCGGATTTTTATACTGATTTCAAATATGTAAGTTTCATTAAGTTTAGTTTAACCCATCAAAAGTTACGTGCCTGAGAAAATTTGCCTTATTTTCGAAAAAAAGGGGGAAACACCACCAAAAAGTCATAGAACTTTAATGAAAATCACATCATCAGATTCAGCGTATCAGAAAACCATACTGCGGAAGTTTCAAGCTCCTATCTGCAAAAATGTGGAATTTTGTATTTTTTTTTGTCAGAAGAAAGGTCACGGATGCGTGTTTATTTGTTTTTTTTTTATTTCCCCAGGGATGATCATATCGATCCAGTAGTCGTAGAATATCGTAAGAGGGGCTCATTTGAACGGAAATTAATAGTTCTAGTGCCGTTTTCAAGTGACCAAAAAATCGGAGGGCAACTTGGCCCCCTCTCACGCTCATTTTTTTCCCAAAGTGACCCAATCAAAATCTTGAGATAGCCATTTTGTTCAGCATAGTCGAAAATCTAATAATTATGTCTTTGAGGATGACTTAATCACCCACTGTTCCCGAGGGAAGGGCTGGAAGTTATAAACTTTGCCCATTGTTTACATATAGTGTTGGTTAATGGCACAGTTTATAAAATTAGGCAGTAAGTTTACCGCAGATTATTTCTGGCTCTTCATTCTCGGTGCGAACAAAAAGCTCATCCCACTTATTCATGCATTAGCGGAATCCACTTATTCATGTGGATGTATTCATGAATCCACTTATTCATGAACTTATTCCTGAACACGAAGCCAAGTTTCGCGTTCAAGAGAGATCTGATTTGTCTACCCGTGAAAAGATCTAATGTCGCTTATGTTTGTACGTTCTCTGGAGCACTCGCACCTCGTTCCCGGTTTTTATAATGGGTGAGATAGGGAAAGATCATACTGCTAATTATATATACTGTGGTTAATGGGAAGTATAAAGACGTTTCAGGAGTGATTTTTTTCTGATGGGGGGGATGTCCGAGAAGGGGGTTACGGGGGAGATCCTTCCATGGAGGATGTTTTCTTGGGGGAAGGAAATTTCTATAAAGGGGGCGCCGGATTTCCCAGCATCATTTAAAAGACGATCAGAAAATAAATAAAAAAAACTAGTTTTTTCAACTGAAAGTAAGGAGCAACATTAAAACTTAAAACAAACAGAAATTATTACGCATATGACGGTGTTCACCCCCTAGTCAATACCTCGCCCTTTTCGCTAAAGTTTTTTTTAGTAGTTTCAAAAGAGCTATCTATTCTAATTAACCGGCCTTTGTGATTCAGGGGTTTGTGATTCGAACAAAACTCGAACTTTAGCGTAAAGAGCATAATATCGGCTAGGGGGCGAACTCCCTAATATACGTAATAAAACATACGAATATAGAAGTTCGTTACGTAAGTTAATTCGTAAGTTACGTCAGAACAAAATTTCGAGAAAGCCATTTAGCCAAAAAAGTAAAATTAATATGCAAATTCCATTTTAATTATTCATGTACGTTGACCCAAAATCAAAGCTGCATTAATTCAAAAACTTTCAGAAATTAAATAAAAAAAAAAAAATTTTAACTGAAAGTAAGGAGCGACATTAAAACTTAAAACGAACAGAAATTATTCCGTATATGAAAGGGACTGTCCCCTCAATACCTCGCTCTTTACGCTAAAGTTCGAATCTGTCACACAACTTTATTTTATAAAACAATAAAAAACTTTAGCGTAAAGAGCGAGGTATTGAGGAGGGGATAGCCCCTTTCATATACGGAATAATTTCTGTTCGTTTTAAGTTTTAATGTCGATCCTTATTTTCAGTTAAAAAAAACTTGTTTTTTTTATTTAATTTATGTTAAGAATACTTAGCTAATAGATACTTCAACTACTCGTATTATGCAAGGGTTCTGAAACGCCACAGCCATTTCGTTTTACCAGATTTCTACTTCTCTTGATGAATAACGAAGAAGACCAGTTTCCAGCCAGCGACTTGTGATTTTTTGAACGCATTAATAGGCTCGAACCTGTTGTAAATTTAAGCTGTCATTTGAGAAAGACTGATGAAAACATTAATGTTTACGGTCGACATTGATCGCGCTGCTGCGCCAACATCTTACCGGCGGCGCACCACCGACATCTTACCGGCGGTGCGCCGCAGACATCTTACCGGCGGCGGGCTGCCGACATCTTACCGGCGGCGGGCTGCCGACATCTTACCGGCAGCGCGCTGCCGACATCTTACCGGCGGCGGCGGCGCGCTGTTTTGGCTCCGCCGCCGCCGGTCTTCCCTCATGGGCGTGGTGCCGGGGTCTATGTAGAATATTATTTTGTGCTAAAAAGATTCTTTTAGGTACAATAGTTAATCGGTACAATGTTGGCAACACTGGTTTTGGTATCTATTGTAATAAACTATAAAGCATCAGGTAATAAACTTCTAGTCTGTTACCCTTTTCCTTATGCGTGGAAGACAGACCCTTTAAGCGCAAAGGGAAATCAGCTATTTTGTTCTCTATATAGGTGTTCTTCTATAATAGGTAGACAAATGGAGAGGAACTGTTGGGTCAATACTAACAAAACTTTTCTGTAATAAATTGCGATACTTTTATCGCATTAATAGGCTCTTGTTAGTTAGACAAAGTGAAGAAATGTCAAAATAAATGAATTATGAAAGGAATTTTCAAAACACTATGCGTTCGTTTTGCTGTCTTAAAAATATGGGATGATTGGCTATTGTTTAACTGTTATCTATTAGATTAGACTGCAATGAACATGGTTAATAACCTCTCAATTAGTAATAATTGCCATTCAGGGTAGTCAACATATTAATCATAACAGCTAAAATTAAGCAGCATAATAAATGAACATGTTAATTTCCCCTCTGTTTTAATTTCAAGGAAATATAAGATGTTTTAAAGAACGCCAGGTCTTAAATTATATTTTTAGGGTTCTTATATTGCCAGAGGCGTCACCAATCATTTCTTTCATAGAATCACTTCTAGAATCACCAATTATTTTTTTGGTCCACAGGAACAATGTCCAACAAATAGTCAAGACCTCGCACTTGATATAATAGCCAGAAATATAATAGCCATATAAAGATATAATAACCAAAAGCTCGCCATTATTATAATAGCCAGATATAGTAATAGCCAAATAATATAGATATGATAGCCAAAAGCTCGCCGTTGATATAATAGCCAGAAATACAATAGCCAAATAGTATAGATATAATACCTAAAAGCTCGCCATTGATATAATAGCCACATTATGTAGATATAATAGCCAAAAGCTCGTCATTGATGTGATTGCTTATCCCCCTCACACTTCTGAAAAGTTTGTGAACTTTAACCTCTGTGCTCTTGAATTTGGGATTCAGATCATTCACAATGGGCAGAATGTAATTGGGATAGAGGTAACAGAGTTTGATTTAGGGATCAGTCAGAGCAGCAGTCCCTTGATCACAACCTTCAATCGTAGGATTGGTCAGAAACAGTGTCAGGGAAGTCCACTGTTCGCATAGTCTCGGTGGAACGGGCTCAAGTTCCAACCAGCGAGCCATGGACGGGTATAAAAGTGCATGCTCAGCTTCTTCACAAAACTTTAAAATTTACTGGGACATTTTGCGCTATTTGAAACGTATGTGTGAATGTAATTACTGAATCTGAGGATCAATTATTCGGTTAGTACTCATGTAATTAGGAATCATTTTGTAGGAACTTCCAAAGAATGAGCTAGTGTTTATGACTATGTTGGACCGGGGGTTTCGTATTAGTCTTGAAGTGTACTGCATGATGTATTATTAAATCCATCTATTGAAAACTATTTACCTAGTTAGAAATATCACCTTTAGAAATACATGTGAAAATCCGGCAACTCATGAGATCGTGATGTTTACTTGGTTTTCCCATAAATCTTTAATAGTGGATGCAACATGTACTGAAAAAACGAGAAGTTGGCTGAGACACAAAACAATTTGGAGTGAATTAGGACTAAGTGTTAGTTTAGGAAAAAAAGTACTACTTTCATGAAATAGTGTTAAAAGTAGCACAAGGGGGGAAAGTTTTCAAACAATACTAGTCTGATAAAAATTGTTAAAAATAACACTTTTATTCCACCCATGACAATTATGAAGTAAACTTTAAAAATGGTTGCCTCTTATTCATCGCTGCCTCTTAGTTAAAGAGGTGATACACTCTAGCTCTTTTTTCAGGCCTCTTGTGCTACAGATGGAATGGAAAGGTTTGGCAATCGTGGCAAGAGGTAATGGCTATTGTAAATGCGTAATTAAATGATAATGGCCGGGGCAATAGCCGGTTAATTATTAAAAAAAAAAAAACTAAAGTACAAAAAGTGGGCACTTAGCTGATAATAAGTCGGGTGTCATTCAACATCTGACAATAATAGTACTATAACGAATGTATGCTCGTTTGATTCGCACCTCTAACTAAAATAATTTGTCAAAAAGAAATATACAGACCTACTAAAATAAAACCAAGGGGGCACTGACTTCCCACCGCATGGCGTACATCTCGGAATGCCATATTTGCCGCACAGTTCCACCACACGTGGCAGAGTCCCTAAGACGCTTGGCACAGTTCCGCCACGACTGGCGCGCACCACTGGTGTACTTGATTTCTGAGAGAGAGTGTGACCTATCGAATAAAAAAAGTCTTTGGTAGGACCAAAAGTCCAAACAACCAAGATTGATAAGTTGGGTAAATTTTTTTGAGGGAAAATAGGATTCATTTAACTTATAGTTTCGTTTTCTTTCGGCTACCAGCTATGGCACAACCTGAAAGCTTTTTATTTCATAATAAGAAAATAGTTGAGCTTATTACTATACTATTTACATTATTTTTTAGGCTCTCGGAAGCTTTTATTTTTTAGACCGGTCCCTTGAACATCGGATATCTATTTGGGATTTTAATGAAGAAAGATATTTGCCACTGAAAGAAAGAAGGGTGTCTCTTAGTAGCGATTTCTGTGATGGAAGGTTCAAAAAGGTCAAATTTCCAGCTGAATTGTCACCAGAGGTAAGCACCATTGTTCAGTTTTGTCAAAAGATCTCCATGAGAAGTGACAAATAAATGCTTGCTTTGATACCTCTGCAGAGGGAACTTAAAAGAATCTCCAATAATATTGACCAAAAAGCTTCAACTAAGCACTTGCGAGGGAATTCAAAAGGGCGGCGCCCTTTTATTTAAAATAGGGCGCCCTTTTATTCCAAGGGCTGCAATTTTTATAAAATCGTACTCCTTAAATATCTCGAAAATATTCAATTTCCTGATATGTTTGATTTGAGTAAAACCAATTTGTCTGTCTGCATTTGGTTTTGATTAGCTTAGTCTCAGTAAGAAAAACTACGATACAGGTATATTTTAATTACATATTTAATATATAGAGGTGATTAGGCTAGGTATTTAATATAATGCGTTCTGGGCGGCCTGCTTTCCATAATTTGCTTCTGTATTTTCCATAATTTTGTTACTAAAGTATTATATTTTCGTCTTATTTTGGTATATTTCATTAGGGTGTTTCTATGTTTCCTATATTATATTTTCGTCATATTTTGGGATATTTCATTAGGGTGTTTACATCTTGGGTATTTTTGGGATATTTAACAAGTACCTATAAAATACAAACGTAAATTAAGGGGCACCAAGAGATCTTGGGAAAGATTTTTATACTTGGAACAGACCTTACATCTACAAGGTTCCCCCTAGCATTCACAATTGTATTTTAACCCGGAATAACTTCATATATGGGCACTGTCTGCATAAATCTTTGTTGCAGTAGCCCAAGTATTTTTCAATATAGATATTAACAGAGACTTTATAACTGCGTTCGGACCTTGAACTGCTTGTTGTTGACTATATTTAAACTGACTACAGTCAAATCAACCGTAATTCTGACAAGGTTCGAACGTTAAAAATTTGCTTTTTAGTCAGTGAGGCAATTCTCATACTGGAAGAGATTTTTTTTTAGTATTGAATTAAAATCCTTTTAAAATACCTGAACACCATCATTTTAAAACTTCTAAAAATCCATGAGTCAAACATCCATAAGTGACTATGTAAGTCTTTGCTGTATTATATAGCTTGAAACTATTTTTGTTTGTTTGTTTTTTAATCCGGCCCCGCTCATCCTAAATGTGGGTTCTTGAAATGAGCACCTTCTTACTTGCTTGGTGTTTTTTTTTTCCGTTTTAGCCTCTTCTTCTCTGAATTTGTTTGGAAGAGTTCCCTTTAAAGTCAATTCTGGCTTTCTCTCCCTGTCAGAGATCCAGTTCCAGGGAGAGCTAACGGCTTTGAACTCCCCTCCATAAAACATTCCTCCGACTCTTAAATTAGTCGTAAGAATGTAGGTAAAAAGATTATTTCTCCAAAAAATGTAAAATCAATACTACCCTGACTCGTAAATTGGTCTTAAAATGGGGATAAAAAAACCTGAAATTCCTCTGAACAAATGTTCTTTTGATATCCCCCCAGCAAAATATTTTTGGTAACCCCTCCCCCCCCCAAACAAAAGTCCTAGATATGGCCCCACTTCCAGTATTGTTATTGATACGCTTAACTCTACCGTGCCTGTATATAGGGGTAAGGGCACTATTATACATCACTGAGATTAGTCCAAAGGACTCCCTTCTCCCTGGAAAAGTCAAATTATCGGCCCCTATGAGAATAAGAATGACAAACGATTCTGAAGAGAAATGTCTCGATTACAAATTAGACACCCAAACAAAAACAACCAAGCTTGAAGTGCAAATTTCTATATACGCTCTTACTAATATTGAACTGCTTTGAGTTTCGGGCTCAAGTGCTCTTCACCCCTGAGCAGCCGTGGTTACGTTTCAATCTAACAAAGAGAGGCTATAGTGTTTCAATCGTGGGATCCTCCTTGAGGAGAAAACAGACCAGTTGATCAATTTTCTCCTTCGAGCCGGTCGAAGACATCAATTCCTTTTGTAAGAATAGGAAGCTATGTAATCTAAACGTCTGTACGAAATGCTAAAGGTCATATCTTGAAAAGACCTATACGATTTGACAGTTCACCCACCGGAGGAAACTGCTCTTTAACAAGTTCGATAGGGACAAATCCTTCTATTTGTCAGTGAAACAACAACACAATTTCTAGATATTTCAATTACATATACATCACCAAATACAGTATACAGTACGGTCACATATATGTATATGTGGACGAAATATCCAGAAATTTTTTGTTGCTGTTTCACTGTCAAATAAAAGGATTTGTCCCTATTGAAATGTTATTTGTACAGTAGGGACGGGAAAGTAGACCTTGCCCTCCTCTACATTTTTGTGAATTGCCGCCCCTGAAAAAGATATTTTGAAAATGTAGGGAGAGAATTTTACCCATTCCTAAATTTTGAAAAATAATATTTCTACTAATCAGTGTCCCTAAGGATACCTATTATAGATCTGATGGAAAAAAACATGCGTTTGGGGAAACGCACCATAATCAGGATGTTTAATCCCCGTAACAGCGCATGCATCTCTACCACTACCCAGGGAAACATTTTCTGACGAGAGGCATTAGGCTACGTATAGGGTGGAGTAAGGGGAAGGAAATAAATAAGGCAATTTTGAGGAGAAATTTGCAGGGTGCAACAATTTTCTTAGATATTTGTTATCTGTTCCATTCTTAAATTCCTTACATGAATTTCTTAATGAGCACAAAATTAACGAAGCACAAGATAAAATTTCAAGAAAAACACTCGACTTTAGAAGATTCAAACGTTGCAGTGTCTCGCATTAGTCTTAATAAATTGTAATAGATGCAATCTACGGAAGTGTTTAGTGAGAAACGGAAGCCTATGTTTATCATGAATTTCCATTATTTGTCGCATAATTTATTGTTTATTGGTCAATAATTCTTAGATAATAGAATTAAGGTGTTTTGGAACAGAGATGTTAATTTCAATGTTGGAAATGCAAATAATATAATTTTATAAACATAGTATTAAGCAAGGCCGTATCCAGGGGGCGGGGGGGTCTGAACCCCCCTCCGCGAAATCTTTGTCCGACTTGTAAAAAACGTAACAAAATGAATATAAACAAATTTTGATACGTTTTTTAAGTTTTTTTTGTACCCCCCCTCCCCCCGAAAAAAAATTCTGGATACGGCACTGGTACTAAGTATTATAAAAATATGTTGAAGCGCCTTGTATGTGGGCACATAAGGAGATATGGGGTGGGGGTGTTGGATCCGCGTCTTCTCTTCAAAATCACAAGATTTTTACCATTGTTTCTATGCTTAGCTTTTTGTATTTTCATATAGTTTGTCTTTTTTTGAAACTATGATGGCCTTAGGCCTCCCTCCTGAAAGGTTTTAAAATTAAAAGTAAATAGTCTCTTATGCGTTTTACATACTAATTATTCAAAATTATTCGTTGAATTGTAATTTGTATTCTCCTTTCTTTTTTTTTATTGAGATATAATCTAAATATATCTTGATAAAAGAGTAGATAGAAACATACAATTGAAAGCTCATAGTACTGGCCTGAATTCTCTAAGAAAGACATTTTTTTACGAGTATTTTTTCTTTCAAAAACGTTCTATTTTCACGAAGGGAAGATTGTCCTTTCTTTCGAGATAGTACCAATAAAATCTATTGGTAAGGAAGTTTTCGTTAGAATTTTATGTAGCAATAAAAATGCAAGTCCTTGGGTCCGTCCTGTTTTTATTTGGAAAATCGCAGAAAGAGGGTTTTGCGAAAGGGTGTTCTAAGTGGGCCATTCTCGTGTTCAACATTTCATACATATTTCTCCATGATGATGGAGAGCGGCTCTTGCTTTTCACAGTTTTTTTTCTACATTTTTTTTCCTCTGTCCGAACAAAAATCGTACTCCTCTAAAAAAACGAAAAAACTGGTACACTCATAAGGTTCTCACAAAGCTCCTCAAAAATCGTACTCCTCTAAAAAAAAAACGAAAAAACTGGTACACTTATAAGGTTCTCACAAAGCTCCTCAAGAATTAAGTTCTTATATCACAGAAATTTATACCCGAACACCCCTCCCCCTCCTCCATACATCCACTGCACATCACCACACAAATTCCTACCCTAGAGTGGCACCAATTGGAGAGGAAGAAGGGACCACACCCCCCCCCCGTTTTTACCCCCTATATTTCGAAAAATACCTTTCTTTGAATTTTTTTAATACCTTTCTTTGAATTTTTTAATACCTTTTTTGGTGTTTTAATTGAAAAAAAAACACCCGCATAGATTTTGAATATATTTTACCCCTCCCCTCCCAATATTGTTGTGAATCGGGGCCGCTGAGGCCACATGTTGTAAATAATTAGAAGGAGGTGTCCTAAGGTCTTTGAATCAGGCGAAGATGGTTATTTAGGTCTGTTTCTCTGTTACCACCAATGATTTCCACCATTCTTATTAGATGTTCTGTGACTATTTGTAGCTATTTATTAGCTTGCTCGTAATATACCCGGTATATTTCCCGGTAAATTGGCTATACCCGGTATGACTATTTACCTGCTTGCGTATTGCAATTTTTCACGTTGTCTGGTATCTATTAAAGCAGCTAATCTCTAATTTAAATTTCAAATTGTCTAATTGCAGAAATGCTGGTGCAGAAAAGGCTTTCTCCATACAAAATGGCGTATAGATGAAATCCCTTTTAATTTTGTGAATATACACATGTTCCACGATACTTCCAACCTGGTTGCACTTGAAAGTTCTCCTTCAGTATATGCAGACTGTAGACAGAGGGCATTGAAGTATACTTTAGACCAGTAAGTGCATTTTCTGTTGTTTAACGTTAGAAGATATAAAAATCCGGTGGAATTGTCTAAGGACAGCCTTAGGTACCTGTTTGACTGATCGTATGTTAACCAACAAGCTGCACAAGAGGAGTGGTTTAATACCACTTTCTAGGGCTGTAATGAAAGAAAAAGCTTGACATGGCTAGGACAGATGGAGTTTTACAGGTGAAGGTTGACAGATTGGCAAAGATTGTGCTATTTGGCCACGCTTCTGGGTCTGAACAAAAAGCAGATCGTCCCCGAATGAATAACAGTAGGCCATAAGAAAAGATTTGAAAGATTCACAGGAGAGAATAAAAGTGATGTTTTGATTAGATTGGGGGGGGGGGGCATGCGCAGCTGTGTTGGTCTCAGGTGACTTGGTGTTAGAAATCAACTTCTTACGGGAAAATATCCTGGGTTTGTCGGTGTTTTCTGGTTTTGTTTTTGTGCATGAACCATAAGACGAACTGCTTTTTTGTATGAATTTTAATTATCAGACAGTTCGTGGGAACGAACTGTAAGTAAGGAGTGACTCGGCGGAATAGTAACAGAAACTCTAAAAAACGCAATTTTGAAGACATGCGATTCAAAAGAATTGACTTTTCATGATAATTCCAAGTATATAAGATTCGTAATTTTCAATATTTCCCATCAAAACCTATGAGCCTGAGAAAATTTGCCCTTTTTCAAAAAAGGGGGAAATACCCCAGGTCTTTTTCTGCCACACCTGGCATCTGAAATTCAGATGTTACTTGGGAATTACTATACTGGATACTTTATTGCTGAATAATTTTAGAACTTCGAAGACTTAATCTTTTTCTGGGGAGGGGCTGGGGTCTCCTCAAAAGAAATCTAAAATTTGAAGTTATGGGATTTGAAGTAGTGATATTTGGGGATATCAGATTCGGGGGATTTTGTTCAAAGTTAGAAGGGTTAGAGTTGAACCCTCTAAGATAGAATGTTATAAATCTTAAGAACTCTTACCAGTTATACCCTTTGTTTGATTTGATTATATTTATACTCTTTGAAGTATTTGGGAAGTCAAAAATCGGTGAATATTGTGAGATTATAACCTCCTATCATGTAACTATTTACAGCACAAAATCGATACAACTGAGTGGATCAGGCACGTTCCCAGGAACTTTTTAAGAAAAAAATAAATTGACAGTTTAAATAAAACGACCAGAAAATCAGAGGAATTCAGGATTTTGAGGGGCATGGGCTATGAGCTCCCTCTCCTGAGTGAATGTGTGATATTTTAACGTGGGATTAATTCAACTCACATAGGGATCACAAACTCATAAATTGATCACATGGATTCGCTACCATTTTGTGAAATTTGGATTTACCATTATACAAAATTTTCAAACAAAAAAAGATACGTAGTTCATGTTAAACCGCGTAATCATTTGCTAGCTTTGAGACCCAAATTGAAACTGATATCATGGAGTTTTTTCAAGGTTAAACTTTGTAGTATAATTGCTTAGTATATTATCGCAACTCCTGCAGAGTGAAATATTAGACGGTGTATATTGCTATGAATTAATTTAGTCAAGTCAAGGAGGCACACTTGTGCCTCTATAAAGAGGCGACCCACCACAATGTTAAGCGATTTCAGGTCCTAGAGGTCGCAGAGAGACGGCGGTAATCGCATTTTGTAGCCCAAGCTCAAACTAAGAAACTTGCAAAATTTCATCTTCCTCCGACTTTATCTTCATGGGGTAAACTGGGCCGGAAGTTTGGACCCTCCCACCACAGCCCCCCTTTAACGTTGTCCGATTGGGCTGAAATTTAGAGGTTAAGCTTTCCTAGGGCCCGGGAGCTTATCCTCGAAATTTCAGCTCAATCCGATCACTCCTTCCCTGTTTTCAAAAAACCAAATATAGCCACTTAAAATTCATCATCTCTTTTTTTTTTCTTAGCCACGCCTACAGGCCACAGTTGGCAACGGATCCGGTTGAATGAGGACTCATTCGAAGCATAATTCGACCTGTTAGGGCCTTTTGATATTTTCAAACCGAAAAAATTATCCCCCGAATTTACATTTACGAAAAACCTCGTTTTCCTATATTAGCCCATGTTAATTTTTCCCACCACAACCCCCCTTTAACGTTGTCTGATCGGGCTGAAATTTAGAAGATAAGCTTTCTGGGGCCTGGGAGCTTATCCTCGAAATTTCAGCTCAATCTGATCACTCCTTCCCTGTTTTCCAAAAACCAAATATCAAGTTTTTTGGGAATTTGCTTGCGTCGAAAATAGCTTCCATATACTAAAAAACAATTACCATTGTATCTGTATAGTCCAGCGGTTGATACTTCAGACTTTCAGGCGGAAAACTCGGGTTCGATTCAAAATCAGAGCAAATTTTTAAATACTGAATTTAGACTTTGAAAAGAAACTCAGTTTTTTTTTAAATTATTTTAAAAAAATTACGTTTTCTAAAGAGTTAAAGAGGCTGAGTTACAAGGTCGACCCTTAAAACGTACAGGGATTAGGAGGCACAGTTGGGGGGCTGTTAAAGAGGCTGAGTCACAAGTTCGAACCTTAAAACGTACAGGGATTAGGAGGCACCCTGTACGACGTGATTTGAGTATTCAGGAATTAAAAGCCTTAACACAAGAATGTTCAAGAGCGGGGGGTTTGGGGGGCGGCAGCCCCCCAACTTTAACTCCTGACACGATCAGCTAACAGTTAGTCAAGCAATAATAAGTAATAAACTGTACAAAAACGTGCAGAAATTATTTGAAAAAAACTACGTTTTCTAAAGAGTTAAAGAGGCTGAGTTACAAGGTCGAACCTTAAAACGTACAGGGATTAGGAGGCACAGTTGGGGGGCTACCGCCCCCCAAACCCCCCGCTTTCGCAGCCTTTAAATATAAAAAAATTTCTTTAAACTGAAAGTAAGGAGCGACATTAAAACTTAAAACGAACAGAAATTATTCCGTATATGAAAGAGGCTGTGCCCTCCTCAGCGCCTCGCTCTTTACGCTAAAGTTTTTATTGTTTAAAAAAAGAGTTGTGAGAAAGTCAAACTTTAGCGTAAAGAGCGAGGCGTTGAGGAGGGCACAGCCTCTTTCATATACGGAATAATTTCTGTTCGTTTTAAGTTTTAATGTCGCTCCTTACTTTCAGTTTAAAGAAATTTTTTTTATATTTAAAGGCTGCGAAAGCGGGGGGTTTGGGGGGCGGTAGCCCCCCAACTGTGCCTCCTAATCCCTGTACGTTTTAAGGTTCGACCTTGTAACTCAGCCTCTTTAACTCTTTAGAAAACGTAGTTTTTTTTCAAATAATTTTCATATAAGGACTTAAGAATATAATCGTCGCATACGATTTCGAAAAAAAACATGAATATGGCTGAATTTGGAATTCAGTGGGTTTTTCCTATGGGATCACTATAACTCCACAAATTTGGAACTGGTATTAATTTTGTAGTCGTTTCTGGGGATTTCCCAAATTGTGTTTCTTATCTATATATTTTGTGTAGATAAAAGGAAGTAATTAAATGCTGAATATATGAAAACTTGAAGATGTTTTAAAAAAAATTAAAGAAAACTTTTATAAACTTTTATTAAAGAAAACTTTTTCCGGATTAAAGAAAGCCTTGTCAGGTACTTTACTTCTTTGCTATTTTTTTTGTTAATAATATTTTTTTCTAGTATAGATGATTTTGAAGCCGCACCAACATTTATCTTTGGAGATTTTAATTTTAGGACAGATATCAAGTCCGCTGTTCAGGTATGATTCTGCCATTATCTTAATCGTTATTGTAGTATTTATTCTCTTGTATTCCTGGATTTCAAGATAATTACATCTTTTATATTCTCTTTTAGTTTTGTTCCCTATTCAGCAATGCCATATCTAGGGAGAGGGGGGGGGGTATCAAGTTTGAACCCTCAGCCCCCCTCCAAAATTTTTGCCCGACTCGTAAAAAAGTAACAAAGTGCATATAAACAAATTTTGATGCGTTTTGTAATTTTTTTTTGTAACCATTTAAGCAAAAATCCTGGATACGCCATTGTTATTCAGTGCCTCTTTTTGTGCGAATGATAAGAAAGAAATTTTGAAAGTTGAACTGAACTTACCTGAAGACTGACCTTGCTTGCGTTACGTACAATCATAATTGAATACTAAAAGTTATCAATATCTTATAAACTGATCTTTTATTTTCTGCAGGCTGTCTATGGACTTTTCTGCTCCTAAGAAGGCATGCTATTTTTTTTTCTGCGTCGGTTGCGTTTTTACTAAAGCGCTAGTTAATAATATTCCAAAAATATAGGAAAATATCACGAGTCAATTTATTTGAGGTAGTTTTGTTGATATATCTTGTATAATCGGTGAAGCAGTAATTTTTGTTCGTTTTAAGTTTCGTGTTCGCTCTTTACCTCCCCGAAAAACGTTTGTTTTTAAATCAATTTATATCAGAACAAGTTTTTAAAAATTATACTGTTTAGTTACAAAAGGATTTTCCAAGGAGGATGTGTCCAAAAGCGAAACATTTCAGAAGGGGAGGTGGGGCCACAACCAGAAAGTTTTCTTACATCAAATGTCGACAAATTTTTATGTCGAATTCATAGACCTCGTTTGGAAAATCGCCTTTGCCCCTATATTCTTAGCGTGTTTCTCTAAGCTAGAATACAAGATGGTCATTTTTTTTATAAAAATTTTGAATATGAATGTCTAATTTACACAGACATCACTTAGCCCTCGAAATGTATTAATGCAATTTTTAGGACTAACCTTTCCTTTTGAATCATGTTCTTTAACGATTTACCTTTATATTTAATCTTTGTTTTTAGCTTTATATTTAACCACTTTCCTTTTACCGTATCTTTAATCACTTTAAAGTTATTTATATGGTTAAGCTCGATATTTTGAAATTAATTTTGCTTAATTCTAGCCATTCAATTTCGACTAGTCTCCCCGATTGCTAACAATGTTAAGTAGATTGAAAACAATCATTTTGAAGTTTAAAAGAAATTCCCGCACCATACAAAAAGATTTTTTTTTCTTTAACCTTTAAATTTTTTTTTTCTTAAAGAATTAAAAATATTCTTCAACCTACCTAGGACATCAAAAAGAAACATTTGCTACCCTCTTGACGCTCTTAGGTCTATACATACCTGAAAACCGCGATTTTATAAGACTTTGTTGCTAATGTTTTTTTTTTCAAATTATGAAGTTCTTGGGATAGTATACAATTTATGACGGCGTTACCACGTTAAACTGTGAAAACAGATGAGCCGAAATAATTATTTTCACTTGATAGCGCTTTTCGTATGTGACTTAAATAAAAAAAAAAAGTTTTTTTTTTGCCTGAAAGTAAGGAGCAACATTAAAACTTAAAACGAACAGAAATTATACCGTATATGAAAGGGGCTGTCCCCATCTCAACACCTTGCTCTTTACGCTAAAGTTTTTATTGTTTTCAAAAATAGCGTTGTGAGAAAGAGTCTAACTTTAGCATAAAGAGCGAGGCGTTGAGGAGGGGACAGCCCCTTTCATATACGGAATAATTTCTGTTCGTTTTAAGTTTTAATGTTGCTCCTTACTGTCAGTTAAAAAAACTTGTTATTTTAACTTAATTTCTGAACATTTTTGAATTAATGCAGGTTTTGATTTTGGCTCACCGTGCATGACTTATTAAAACAAAATTTGCATATTAATTTTACCTTTATTTGTTTAAATGGCTTTCTCGAAAGTTGTTAAATTTTATTTACGAACTTTTTTACTAGTAATAAATATACGTAACTTACGAATTAACTTACGAAACGAACTTCTATATTCATGTATTTTTAATACGTATATTAGGGGGTTCACCCTCTAGCCAATACGTCTCTCTTTACGCTGAAGCTTGAATTTTGTTCCAATTCTTTAAAAATGACCCCTTAATCACAAAGGCCGTTAATTAGAATAAATAGCTTTTATGAAAGCTCTAAAAAATCTTTCGCTTAAAGAGCGAGGTATTGACTAGGGGCGAACTCAATTATATACGTAATCATTTCTGTTCGTTTTAAGTTTTGATGTTGCTCCTTACTTTCAGTTGAAAAAATTTTTTTTATATTTAATTTCTGATCGATTTTAAATAATGCTGGAAAATCCGGCGCCCCCTTTATAGCCATGTCCCTTCCCCCATGAAAAATTCCTCCATGGAAAGATCCTCCCACATAACCCCCGACACCCCCCCCCCCCTCACTACTAGAAAACATCCCCCCTGAAAACGACTGTATACCTCCCAATAACCAATGCTATATGTAAAAATTGGGTAAAGTTCATAACTTTCAGCCCTCCCCCGGGGTCTTTGGGGGATTAAGTCATCCTAAAAGACATATTTATTATATTTTTGACCATTCTGAACAAAATGGCTATCTAAAAATTTTGATCGGGTGACTCTGGAAAAACATTATCGTGAGAGGTGGCCTAGTTGCCCTCCATTTTTTTGGTCACTTAAAAAGGGAACTAGAACTTTTAATTTCCGTTCAAATGAGCTCTCCCACGATATTCTAGGACCACTGTGTCGATACGATCACCCCTTGAAAAAAACAACAAATAAACACGCATCCGTGATCTTTCTTCTGGCAAAAAATACAAAATTCCACATTTTTGCAGATATGAGCTTGAAACCTCTACAGTAGGGTTTATTTGATACGCTTAATCTGATGGTGTGATTTTCATTAAGGTTCTATAGCTTTTAGGGGCTGTTTCCCCTTTTTTCAAAAATCGGGCAAATTTTCTCAGGTCCGTAACTTTTGATGGGTAAAACTAAACTTGATGAAACTTATATATTTGAAATCAGCATTAAAATCTAATTCTTTTGATATATCTATTGGTATCAAAATCCCGTTTTTTAGAGTTTCGGTTACTATTGAGCCGGGTCGCTCCTTACTTACAGTTTGTTACCACGAACTGTTTGAAACCTCAAACATCAACAATCAATTGATTCTCAAAGACAACTACACCTTCAAAAGACAGCTACAGCTTCTTAAGCTGTTTCGTACCATGTGTTTTTAGTTTTTTTGTGGCTTAGTTTTCGCTCGTGTTTCTTTTTTGAATTTGGTGCCCGACAAACGATTTTTGTTTTGTTTTTTAATTTGGTGTTAAGTTTTAAATTACTACATAATATTTCATGGAGGTCGTTGGTAGTTTTTAAAAAATTGAATTTGGTGTTTTTCCTAATTATTTAAGATATATATGCAAGGTCATATCCAGAGGAGGTAGGGTTTTGAACCCCCTCATCAATTTTTTTTCAACTCGTAAAAGCGCAACAAAATACATATAAAGAAATTTTTTATGCGATTTTAAAGTGTTTTTTGCAAACCCCCTTCTCCCCAAAAAATAACCCTCCCAGAACAAAAATCCTGGATACGGCATTGTAAATTTGTGTGTGTGAGTTTCTGCTTAACCAACCCGTACAATCATATTTTATTTTCACTTGTTACTTTACAGAAATATTGATTTTCATTTTTTTTTTTTTTTTTTTTTTTTTTTTTTTTTTTTTTTTTTTTTTTTTAGACGTCGTGTTTGTCTTTACTTGCATGAATTTGCTTAAATCATTTACATTTGAATTAAATTTCTCAAACCACTCCGTTGACTTATCTCTCCTCCGTGTTTCCATGGAAATGATTTAAGAATCTTATCCCGTCTCTGTGGGGATCCTATTAATATTGCATCAAGATCAAAGACACTAGGAGACAGGCATAAAGGGAGAAAATAAATCTCCATTTTTGTCTTTGTTAATAATCCGTTATTTCAGGATCTGACGAAATCGCTACGGCCAAAGAGTATACCAGACAATCATGATCACCGTGTCTCGTTTTCTGACGATCTTGATAGAGTAAGTTATACTGCTTTTATTATAATGTATATCATCAATCCAGATCACAAAATCCATTCATGAATACTTTAGGGGTAAGCATAGAAGTAGGATACTTATAGGGTATCATTTAGTCACATTTTAGTAAAAAAATTTTAAGTTCAATTCAAAACCTTCCGCAGGCAGTTCGTTACAGACAAGATTGTAAAAAGAGTGCTGTTCTCTACCTCCTATAAAACGCTAAGATTTGTGTGGCTTTCCTCGAATACTTACACATTTCTGCACAATTTGTCTATTTTGGGATATACATGATAATATCCGAAAGTACAGGTTAGGGTATGTTTGGGTTTATTCAATAAAGCAGTGATATGATAAAAAAAAAAAATAATCCAAAAATGGAATTTTACGTGAAAATTAATTTCCTTCATTCACTGTTTTTTTTTCAATACTTACCTTCTTAATTTCCATCTTTTCACTTATTTTATTAAAACTTTTCAAATAAGCTTGAATCAAGATCGGAATAAGCTTGATTTTAGGTCGCTATACCAGGCAAATAAGCTCGAATCAATCCTTCAATTTATTACCAAAATCTTCCATCAAACTTAATTCATCTCTGCTAGTTCACAAACTTTTGCCTGCTTGAATCAATCTTTCAATCCAAGACAGACTGGATTGAATCAAGCATCCGTGCTTAATGGGACTATGGGACTGACCATTCTGTCTTAAATCTTTCTATCTGCGTTTATAAAACAAGTACATCTCATCTCTACGGATAAAATACTTACGGTTTTGTAAATTTTTACTCTTTCTTCCACACTGATACCACATCAAAAAGATTACGCAAAAACTTAGATTGAAAGATATTTAAAGACCAGAAGAGCTTTATTCATGTGTATTTGGGTTAGACCAGTGTGTTCATACTGACTTTGGACCATGCCCCACCTAGACATTTCTAAAATCCTGATGCCTCCACGTAATATTTAGATTTTGTTATTCAAAATTTACGTTAACGTACCAGGATATTAGCAGGAATTGTATCTATAAGCGAGAGAATAGCCAAAGTCACTGTCAAATATTATACCAGGATTCAAGCTTATGGGGAGCAACACCCTATTTTCACTCTTTGTCATGGGAGCGCTAGGCAGCAGAATCAAATCGGGATTGTATCTTGGCAAGCTTTTTCAGCACTCTGTCTGGGCAACATTTAGGTCAATTCTTTTAAGTTCCCTCCTCCATTGAAGTTCCGTCCATCAAATCTTAGTCTTGAGCTTATAACAAAAAGGAGAATATCTCACATGAACGAATAAGAGGTGAATTTTTAAGAAAACAAGCTACAGATTTCAAGAATCATCTACATGTTTACACTGACGGACCCCTAGTAGGGAATAAACCCGCAGCAGCAGCAATAATTGCTTATACTTCCCTGACCATCCGAAGGCCTCTTCCACTGGACTTCTCAGTTTTGACGACCGAACTGGCAGTAATAGTTGAATCACTGATGGTTGTCAACAATATACCGTCCCGTTTATGTGAGGTAGCAATATTCTCAGATTCTCAAACTGCTCTTAAACTTATAAAAACTATAATCTAGAATTCAAAGGCCACTGATTTGCGGGAGATAAGGAAGCTACTTGATACTTTATTCAAGATTAATATAACAGTAGCTTTCCAGCATATGCCTAGCTATGTCCGTATCAACTATAATGAAAAGGTAGACAGTCTTGCTGCAGAGACAGCAGAGTCTATCAACTCAGAACTTGCTTGAGAGTATTCAATCATGCTATGAGATGCAATTAGAAACTGCCATCCTTGTAGAAAGCCTCTCCCTGATCTGGTTCCAATATTCAAAGAGTGCGAATATGATTGGGCTTATTTCAAAATAAAAAGCTTAGCAGTAATATTACGACGAGAAGAACACAGATGGAAGCAACATAATGATCCGAATTGTAGACTCTGCTACTTGAAGAAACCTTGCAAAACCTTTTTTTTCAAATGCACGGCAAACAAAGGCGGATCTAAAGAAAAATCTTGGGGGCAATGTGAATAGGGCGGTAATAATTGACCAAATTGACAAGTTTATTATAAAAAGGTAAGAAAAGAGAGAAAACATATGAGGGCGACAGAAAAAATATTGGGGGGCCCGTGATCCCCCCGCCCCCTCCCTGGATCCGCCTTGGACGACAAGTACCCCTGAAATTTGTAAACTGAATTCCCTAGATCTAAAGTATAAACTTTCACCAAGTATTAACCTGATTGTGGATGCACCTTTACCGGCTTCCATTAAAAAAGCATTTTACAGACAGGCATTCGATATTTTCAAATACCAAGATGTGCTCTGATGTTAATGATTCGTTCTATGGGGGCTGATTGATGATTATGTATTTTGTATTGTTTTTTCTTCATAAAAAATATAATGTGCTGATTATGAGTATTGTTACCTTGTTCAGAATAGAGCTAGACTGAGCAGGAAGATCCATATTGGTACCAGCAGGCAGGTAGGCCTCAAATTGCTGGGAATAGGCAACTCGTATACTTGCACTTCCCATGAGAAAATCAAAACATGTATTATACCATGAAATGTAACATGGATGTCGTATTATGTGCAGTGTATATATAAATGTGAAAACGTGCAGTTGGAAGCCGAAAGGAGTCTGTTTAGGATTCCAGGTGCTTTTTATATGAGAAGATGAAGACGTGTATTAACCTGAAGGAAGCTTCAAAGGCCATTAACTTGGTATCTTTTTTGGGTCGTCCTGTGGGCATATTTTATTCTAATGACAAATATTTTGTGAATGCAACACCTCTTATACAATGTATAACGTCATTGCAGCACTATCATGTATCTTTTTTGCTCTTTAAGTTCACTTAAATGTGATGCGATTCGGATGAAAAATATTTTTTCCCTCAAAATAAAGGCTCCAAAGTATAGTCAGCCGGTTTCACGTCTTTCCCATGATCCACCAAAATATTGTCATGCGCCACCGGTGGAGACTGCGCCCCACGTCGGGAATCAGAGGGTTAAACCATACAACTTTCAGTTAACATGGTATCTGTTTTGGGTCGTTCTCTGGACATATTTTATTCTAATGAAATATATATATGAAATATATATATATATATATATATATATATATATATATATATATATATATATATATATATATATATATATATATATATATATAATATATATATATATATATATATATATATATATATATATATATATATATATATATATGAAATATATAATGAAGAAATATTTTGTGAATGCAACACCTTTTATGCAATGTATAACGTCATTAAAGCACTATCATGTATCTTTTTTGCTCTTTAAGTTCACTTAAATGTGATGCCATTCGGATGAAAAATGTTTTTTCCCTCAAAAGAAAGGCTCCAAAATATATTCGGCCGGTTTTACGTCTTTCCCATGACCCACCAAAATACTGTCATGCCCCACTGGTGGAGACTGCGCCCCGCGTCGGGAATCACAGGGTTAAACCATACAACTTTCAGTTCAGGTGCTTAAAAAAACATTTGGGGTGCACGTTTGTTGCACTCATAAATAATTTCAGAATAGAAAAATAAACTTCGGCATAAAGAGCATGGGCTGAGGAGGGGCAGGCCCCTCGGTTCAAGCTTTAGCTTTGCTCCTTACTTTCATTTGAAGACTGTTTTTATTTATTCTATATATAATTGAGTCAAGAAATGATGTAAACGTGTTTTTACAACTTTCCTTGGATACTGCTGCTTCGAGAAAAACATGTTGTGCATTTTTATTAAGCCAATCTCAATCTGAATTCATTAGCTTCGCTTATAAACTAACAGTGTTGGCCTACTTACTAAATAGGACAATGATATTGATAGGACTTGAATATCTTGTCTTGATCCGAGTGGTTTAAACTACCCGATTGTTTTCAATAGCCGCAGGTATAATTAAAGCTAAAGCAGATGTACATAATTTTTATGCAATGTTTTAGGTAAATTTACACTTATAGATTTGGTAGCCTACTTACCGAGGACGCTAAGATAAAAATTTGTCTTGAGTCCTGGACCCAAGGCCGTATCCAGGGGGGTTACCCGGTTTGAACCCCCCCCCCCCCGAAATTTTTGACCGAGTCGAAAATAAGTCGAAAATTAGTAAAACCTAGGTAAAAATCAGTAAAATTAGTCGAAAACTGAGTCAAAAATTAGTAACCCCCCAAAAAAAATCCTGGATCCGCCCTTGCCTGGACCCATCTTATGCCTGCTAACGCCTGAAAACATGATAATCTAAAAAAAAAAAAAATTTTTTTGCTGTCCAAAATTATGAAAATTTTACACAGGGTCCAAAATTGTTTGTGTTACAATACGTGACTATCTTACATTTTTTTTTCTTTGGCTGTCCAAAACTGTGAAATTTTTAGAGCAGGATTACATTTTATTAGTGTTACAATATTCAATCGTTAAAATCGATAAAAATTTGGCATTGGATTTTACAATACGTACCGACGGTGCTGATCTCCGTTTCCTGGCCTTCAGCCAGGAAGTACAATAGGGGGGGGGGTAGCCATCCTGTGCTCGCACACCCTTCCTGTTTACCTTCCCCTGATTTTCCAGGTACCCATTTAGAACTGGGCTGACTCTGGCTGAGCTTACAGAGTCACGCCATCTACCCCCGTTCAAACCAAACAACCAGCGACACCAAGACTCAAACCCCTGTTCAGATTAATTTCTCAGTAATCTGTATTGTCAAACAGTTCGTGGTAACGAACTGTAAGTAAGGAGCGACCCGGCTCAATGGTAACCGAAACTCTAGAAAACGGGTTTTTGATACCAATAGATATATCAAAAGAATCAGATTTCAATGCTGATTTCAAATATATAACTTTCATCAAGTTTAGAGCTACCCATCAAAAGTTACGAGCCTGAGAAAATTTGGCTGATTTTCAAAAAAAGGGGGAAAGACCCCCTAAAAGTTATAGAACCTTAATGAAAATCACACCATCATATTCAGCGTATCAGAGAACCCTACTGTAGAGGTTTCAAGCTCCTATCTACAAAAATGTGGATTTTTGCATTTTTTGCCAGAAGAAAGATCACGGATGCGTGTTTATTTGTTTGTTTGTTTGTTTGTTTTTTTTTTTTTTTCCCAGGGGTGATCGTATCGACCCAGTGGTCCTAGAATATCGTGGGAGGGCTCATTGGAACGGAAATTAAAAGTTCTAGTGCCCTTTTTAAGTGACCAAAAAAAATGGAGGGCAACTAGGCCCCCTCCCACGCTTATTTTTTTACCAAAGTCACCCGATCAAAATTTTGAGATAGCCATTTTGTTCAGCATGGTCGAAAATATGATAAATATGTCTTTTGGGATGACTTAATCCCCCGAAGTACCCAGAGGGAGGGCTAAAAGATATGAACTTTACCCAATGTTAACATATAGTATTGGTTATTCGGAAGTATACAGAAGTTTTCAGGAGGTTTTTTTCTGCTAGTGGGAGGGAAGGGTGGGTCGGGGGTTATGTTGGAGGATCTGTTCATGAAGGAAGTTTTCATGGGGGAAGGGAAATCGCCATGAAGGGGGCGCCGGACTTGCCAGCATTATTTATTGGTTATTGGGAAGTATACAACCATTTTCAGGAAGGATTTTTTCTGGAGGGGGGGGGCTAGAGGAGGGAGTTACTCTGGAGAATATTTCCGTGGAGGATGTTCCTTTGGGGTAAGGGACATTTCTATGAAGGGGGTGCCGGATTTCCAAGCATTATTTAAAAAACGATCAGAAATTAAATAAAAAAAAAACCAAGTTTTTTCAACTGAAATGTAAGAAGGAATATCAAACAGTTCGTGGTAACGAACTGTAAGTAAGGAGCGACCCGGCTCAATGGTAACCGAAACTCTAAAAAACGGGATTTTGATACCAATAGATACATCAAAAGAATCAGATTTTAATTCTGATTTCAAATATATAAGTTTCATTAAGTTTAGTCTAACCCATCAAAAGTTACGTGCCTGAGAAAATTTGGCTGATTTTCGAAAAAAGGGGGAAAGACCCCCTAAAAGTTATAGAACCTTAATGAAAATCACACCATCATATTCAGCGTATCAGAGAACCCTACTGTAGAGGTTTCAAGCTCCTATCTACAAAAATGTGGAATTTTCCATTTTTTGCCAGAAGAAAGATCACGGATGCGTGTTTATTTGTTTGTTTGTTTGTTTGTTTGTTTTTTTTTTTTTCCCAGGGGTGATCGTATCGACCCAGTGGTCCTAGAATATCGTAGGAGGGCTCATTGGAACGGAAATTAAAAGTTCTAGTGCCCTTTTTAAGTGACCAAAAAAAATGGAGGGCAACTAGGCCCCCTCCCACGCTCATTTTTTTCCCAAAGTCACCCGATCAAAATTTTGAGATTGCCATTTTGTTCAGCATGGTCGAAAATATGATAAAAATGTCTTTTAGGATGACTTGATCCCCCAAAGTCCCCAGGGGGAGGGCTGAAAGTTATGAACTTTACTCAATGTTAACATATAGTATTGGTTATTGGGAAGTATACAGACTTTTTCAGAGGAGATTTTTTCTGGTAGCTGGGGGAAGGAGAGGGTCGGGGGCTATATGGAAGGATCTTTCCATGAAGGAAGTTTTCATGGGGGAAGGGACATTGCTATGAAGGGGGCGCCGGATTTCCCAGCATTATTAAAGAAAAAGATCAGGAATTAAATAAAAAAAACAAGTTTTTCAACTGATCAACTGATTGTGATTAAGAGGTCATTTTTCAAGAACTGGAAAAAATTCGAACATAGTTTAAAGAGCAGGGTATTGACTAGGGGGCGAACCCTCTAATATACGTGTTAAAAATTTATGAATATAGAAGTTCGTTACGTAAGTTAATTCTAAGTTACGTATATTTATTACTAATAAAAACGTTCGTAAATAAAATTAAACAAGTTTCGTGAAAGCCATTTAACCAAATATAATATGCAAATTTTGTTTTAATTATTCATGTACGGTGAGCCAAAATCAAAACCTGCATTAATTCAAAAACGTTCAAAAATTAAATAAAAAAAACAAGTTTTTTTAACTGAAAGTAAGGAACGACGTTAAAACTTAAAACGAACAGAAATTATTCCGTATATGAAGGGGGCTGTCCCCTCCTCAACGCCTCGCTCTTTACGCTAAAGTTTGACTTTCTCACAACTCTATTTTTTTAAACAATAAAAAAACTTTAGCGTAAAGAGCGAGGCGTTGAGGAGGGGACAGCCCCCTTCATATACGGAATAATTTCTGTTCGTTTTAAGTTTTAACGTCGTTCCTTACTTTCAGTTAAAAAAACTTGTTTTTTTTATTTAATATGGTTCAAGAATGGTTTCAATTCAAAATAAGCGACGGGTTTTTTAACGGGTCAGTAGAAAAATTTTGACAATGGCGTTAAACCGCCGTTTCGCGTAAAAACGCGAAATGTTTTTACGTTTTTATTTTCACACGTCATCGATCTGAGATGGGTGGTACAAATCAGATTTGTCTGTCCTAGAGCGTGTTCCCGGTCCGACGAAAAGTTAATAATATTTAATAAAAAATTTAATATTTATTTCCAGGTGAGAGCGAATTAACAGCTGGAACGATCGAAAATTAAATTTGTATTAAATTTTGTATTAAGCTTTTGTGAATATGGTTAACTAGCGTATTTACTGAATTAACTTCTGTACATTCAGCATCAAAGTGGGAAAAATGGAGGCAAATGACCAATCTAATAGTAATTAATGAGTATTAAGGGATCAAAACTCATATTTGTCATATTTTACTCATTCCTCATTAAAATTACTCGTGTTTTAATAATAAATTACAATGCATATTAAGGCATTAGTTAATAAAATGTTCCAGGTTGGCAGTTAATTCGTATTAAATTTGAAGTAAATACGAATTAAATTCCAATTTCCACCTGGAACACACTCCTAGTGCCACGTCAGGAATTTACTCTTGAGTGACCAGTAGCAGCGGCGATCTTTGTTCTATTTTACTCATAATTACTTTTTTTCGCTTAGAGTGTCTTATTGGTTGGCTATTTTACTCATAATTACTTTTTTTTTTGTTTTAGAATGTCTTATTGGTTGGCTATTTTACTCATAATTACTTTTTTTTCGTTTTAGAATGTCTTATTGGTTGGCAAAAAAGAATTTCAGCACAAGGACCACGAAACGGTTTTTACAACTGAACCTAAATGGGTAAGTCTTTTATAAAAAAAAAAAGACATTTCGTGTAAGTTTATCACGATAGAGAGGCTTCTGAACTTTGTAAATAGGCAATAACAGTAAGCTCGTAGCACAACAATGATTTCCTGAAATACCAAGTGGTTTTCAACTCAGAATCAGCAAAAATTTTGAAAAAAGTAAAATGTGGGATTTTGATTCGAACACTTTCTCAGTATTTAAATAATTATAACTTGAAAACCGCTTGGAATTTCAGAAAACCCTTACCACGTGTCATGAGCTCATTGCTAATGCTTATTTAAGCTTAAGTCTGTTATTGAAAACTGCCAACTCTATTTTTTGAATATATATAGTTGTGCCCTTTCAATCTTTTTTAGCATCCTTACTTTTCTGGCACTGAATACTCACTACTAGGGCCGTCAAGTATGTGGGAGGGAAGGGGGACGCCCCCCCAATGTTTTTGTCACTAGGTAAAAAAAAGCCAGTAAAATCGTGAAGCGAAGCGCCATGATTTTTCCGACGCCGCTAAAATTCTTTGTTCTGTTAAATGAAGACCACAAAAATACTGGCAAAAAATACTTCTGTTAAATGAAGACCACAAAAATACTGACATGTCATCTACAGAAAGTTCAAAATTGGTCCATAAACGCAGCAGTTTTACCGATTCCTGCCGTGAGTTTATAGATGGTGTCACAATTTTCCATTTGGTTAAATAAGGGGCATTAAAATAGTTAAGTGATATGTACCGAAATCTGAATCTCGGTCGGTAAATGCAGTGGTTTTACCGACTCGTTCAGTGATTTTACGTATTGTATTCGAAACGGACATTATGCTAATTTTTGACAAAAAAGTCGGTAAAAATGACCAGCCAGTCTGTAAAATCCCTTGCTCCCCCCCAACATTTTGAGTGTTAACAACCCTGCTCGCTACCATAGGTAGAATTTGGTGAAAGTCAGGGACCTTTGCCTTCTGGAAAACTTATTACTCCCCCAGGAAAATCATAAAAAGAAGCTTAAGCTTATACGGAAGACGATAAATTCCTTCTTAACAAGCATGTTGACCCCCACCTCATCCCCACTCAGTGCTATTGGTCGTATTATTATTTTTTTCCGCTGATTATTCCAGTGGGGCGTGAAGTCCTGCTCACAAAGTAGAACTGGATTAAGTTCATTCGTGCAAATTAACTCCAAGACTCGGATGTAATTTAAAAGGTAAAAAAAATCATTCAAAAGCTGAAAAATAAAAAAAGAGGAAAAATGATGACTCAAAACTCGAGACCGAGAATAGATAGTCCTTAAGAGATTTTCATTTGGAGGAAACCCTAAAAAATTCCGAAAACTACTTCAAAACAAATCTTTAAAATGATATATTCTTTGGCCTTTGTATAGGGGTTCCTTCAGATTTATTCTTGGTATATTGGTTGTTTAATATTTAGTCTTTTCAAAGCAATACCTTCATATTTATTTATCTTGTAAATTAATCCCTTCATATTTATTTTTTGTAAAACATTTCTTTCAAATTATTATTACAACTACTACTACTAACAATTCACTCCAGCACTAAGCTGCCTGAGGCCGAAACAGCTGCGCCTGTTCAACCTACCCCTCTATCTATTCAAATCTTCCCCCTTTGCCCATCCTAAGAAGTTTCAGTTTCTTTTGAATCCTTCCATACGACCTCCCCCCACTCTATTCGGGGCAAACATGTTTTTCGTTTGGCCCTCGATGGATAGCCAAAAAGGACGATCTTCGGCAATCTGTCACCCTTGATCTGTAAAACTTATGTTAGCCATCTCAACCATTCTCTGATTATAGCCCTAGAAAGTGAAATAAAACCAAATGTTTTGTATAACTTTTTGTTTGATATCAGTTAATCAAACAGGTACCCAAAACTGTTTATAGATAATTCTTCTGGAAAACGCCTAACAATTCTCCTCCGTCTTCAAAAGCACCCATGTTTCAGAACCACGTTTTACCACTGTCATTATTGTAGCTTTCAATATTCTAATCTTGGTTCGCAGACTTATCTTCCTTATCCTCCAAACTTTTTTCAACTGTGAAGAAACTCCATGGGCCTTCACTGTTCTATTTTTAACATCTTCACTACTCCCACCATCTTTACTAGTAATACTAACCAGATGAGTAAAGCTGTCCACTTAATCGATCTTCTCGTTATCAAATATAACCTCTTCACCTTCATTTATTTCTGGTCTAAGCGACTTAGTCTTCTTGGAATTAATTTTCAAGCCTATTCTTCGACCCTTAGCAGTCAAAACCTCCAAAAATTCATTCAAGTTTTTAATATTTTTGTCTAGGACACTCGAATCGTCTGCAAAATCTAGGTATAGTGGTGTATTACCTTCCCACTTGATCCTAAGCTCTCCCATAGCTTTTGCTGTATTCCTTAGGACGGGGTCCATCAAAGTGATCCATGTAAATGGGGATAGAAGCCAACCCTGCTTAATTCCTCATTCAATGCCAAACTAGCACCTAACCTCATTTCTCAACCGGAGCAACATTATTTTCGTACACAGCAATATTCACTATCTGGTATCAAACAGTCTTAATAACTATAGATACATCAAAAGAATCAAATTTTGATGCTTATTTGAAATATGTATAATTCATCAAATTTAATGTTACCCATCAAAAGTTACGAGCCTGAGAAAATTTGCCCAGTTTTTTGAAAAAGGGAGGAAACGCCCCCAATACATCAAGTGATCTTGACGAAAATAACACCATCAGATTCAGCATACCAGAGAACCCTATTGTAGAGGTTTCAGGCTCCTATGTAGAAAAATGTGGAATTTTGCATTTTTTGCCGGAAGAAAGATCCCGGATGCGTGTTTATTATGATTTTTTTTTCCCAGCAGTGATCGTATCGAACCAATGATAGTAGAAGATCGGGAGGAGGCTCATTTGGTCGGGAATAAAGAGTTCTAGTGCACTTTTCAAGTGACCAAAATATTGGAGGGCAGTTAGCCCCCCTCCCACGCTCATTTTTCTCCAAAGTCACCTGATCAAAATTTTGAGGTAGCCATTTTGTTCAGCATAATCGATAAACCTGATAACTATGTCTTTAAGGATGACTTGACCCCCCAAAGTCCCTGGGAGAAGGGCTGCAAGCTATGAACTTTGCCAATTATTTACACATAATATTGGTTATAGGGAAGTATACAGACCTTTTTAGGGGGGATTTTTCCGATGGAAGGGGGAGAGGGGTTACGTGGAAGGATCTTTTCATTGAGGAATGTTTTGTGGGGGGAGGGAGTTTTCAATGGGGGGGGGGTCGGATTTCCCAGCATTATTTTAAAGAGGGTCAGAAATTAAATACAAAATAAGTTTTTTCAACTGAAAATAAGGAACAACATTAAAACTTAAAACGAACAGAAACTATTACGTATATGAGGGGTCGCCTTTTCCTCAATACCTCTCTAAAGTTTTTTTTTAGAGCTTTTAAAACAGCTTATTATTCTATTTAAAGGGCCTTTGTGATTCAGGAGTCATTCTTAAATAACTGGAACAAAAAATCAAACTTTAGCTTAAAGAGCGAGGTATGTAGGAAATGGCGATCCCCCTCATATATGTAATAATTTCTGATCGTTTTAGGTTTTAATATTGCTCCTTACTTTCAGTTGAAAAAACTTTTATTCAATGCTATATAAGGATAGGACCTTAACTAAAGCTCTGTTATCGAATGAATTGAACACCTGGTCATAGTCTATAAAAATGAGCACTAAAGGGGTCTGATGATTCAGGCACTTCTCAATTACTTATTTACTCAATTAATTAGTCTAAGAGTGAAAATTTGGTCGCTGCATCCTCTCTTTCTGAAAGCACACTGTTCTTCTTTTTATTTACGGCATTCCTAAGTCTAAAACAGATCATTATACTAAGTAATATGCTTCATACAGAAATCAAACTAGCGCCTCTATAATTACCACACTCAATAATATCACCTTCCTTATGAAATGATTTAACTATAGTTTTCCTAAAATCCTATAGTTTTCCTAACTATAATTATTTCCTATATCATTTCCTATTATTACTTTATCACGGTTTAAAAAATCCTAAGAATGTTCTCCCCGCTTCTTTTCAACACTTTCGTTATCACTAATTGAGGCCTCGTTCCTATCTTTAACAGGGACAAGTCCGGACTGACTACTTCCTCTCAATTTATTAACATGTTACTACAATATTTTACAATTATGTCGTCTAGCTGCATCTTTCAGATTCTCGGCAATTTTATCCATGGCCTCCACTTCACATCTCCTTAGTTCATATTTTAATACTTTCTCGACTTTCTTTACATTCCTCTTGTTTTCACATGATCTATCACCCAGATAATTCTTGTACAAGCCCCTTCTCGTCTCTATTAAACATAAAGCTTTTTTTTACCAATATTCCTAGCTGCGTTTCTAACTTTTTTCCCTTAGACACCATCAGCAACTTCATAAATTGTTTTCCTAAAATTATTCCATCCATCTTCTACATTGTCAAATTTTAAACTTTCTAGTTTAGTATTCAACTATTCCTGGAAAGTTTTTCTCAAATTCTCATCCTGGAGCCTACCTACGTCATAAATTCCTGGAAGGTAGTTACCCTTCCGAATTTGATCAACAAATATTTTAATATTATGCTGTCTAGCAGCATCTTCCAAATTCTTGGCAATTTTGTTCATGGCCTCCACTTTGCACCTCCTTAATTCATACTTTAATCTCTTCTCCACTTCTATTACTTTCCTCTTATTCTCATAGGATCAATTACTCAAATACTTCTTGTACAAATTCCTCCTCTTTTATTCCAAGCTTAAAGCGTTTTCGCTTTCTAATTTTCTACCTATCAATGTTTTTTACCTTGTTACGGTTTTAAATGAACGGTTAATAAGCCATTCCTATTTTTATTCTATGTTATCCATCAGAAATTTTTTCAAATCTTTTGCTTTTCTTTGTAAAAGCCTTTCAGTTATCCTTTCGATGCTCTCCTCTTTTTACTCAGTCAATATCCAATTTTTGATATAGAGGAATGAGATCTTCTACCCTCAATACAATGACATCTTCACTACCCTTTTTTCTTTTTTTTTTGTTGTCTTCTTTTGTTTTATAGAGACAGTGTTACACTGTTTCTCTTTTTTCCCAGGCTACGAGAATTATTGTATTTGGTCTTGTGCGTGCTTTTTTCTTAAAAAAAGCACGCTGCTTTTTTCTGTATTTTTGTGGTCAGAGCATCGGAGATGATTGCAGTTTGACATTTGAAACCAACCACTTTTAACTGGTTCTCAACTTCTTCAGTATACTCAAGAATAATGGGAGTATTCTTAATTGCAATGAGAATACTTTGAAATAAAGAGAGCCAGAAAGGCCACTTGCCACCATAATATTCAGTCGAAATGGCCACCATTCTTTCGATGGAACCAAAACGAGCTCTGTGAATGATCACTGATGCTTCATATTTATTATTTGATATGTATCACAATTCAAATGCTATAGGCATCTGGAAATCAAGCTGAATGCTCCCACATTGAAATTAAGGTGAAGTCAATTTGCCTTGTGAAGTTGATGTTACGAATAGACTTCACAAGGCAAACCACTCTTTTCGTTATGCAACTCATGTTTTTCCTTCTACCAACTGTCAGGCAGCTAATATTGCTCCTGTCCATATTTTCCATATAACCAGTCCGTATAACTAATCAATCATATTCCATTCGGGAATAAGCCCTTGGGCTATCCATATCTCTATCCTCATAATTGGGGATGAAATTAATCCTCATAGAACTTGAAGCCAGTTTCTGGTGTCCTAAGACAAACGGTTTGTAACTATTTTACTAACGATTGTGTTTCTAAAACATGTTGCTAACAATTGATAGTAAAAATTTTGGCTAGTACTAGTATTAATTTATCGGGAGACCTTATTAACAGCTACAACCACTCAAGATATGAGCTTGAATTGAGAAGAAAAACCCATGTGACCTTTATTTCATTGATGACATTACCATCCTAAAAAATTGCAAGACATCACTCCGAAAACTCCGTGACGAAATAGACACAAAGTTAAAATGCGTTGAGCTCAGAATTAATGCCCAAAACCAAACGAATGACAAGTTTAAACTCACAACTTCAGAGCAAGTACAGTGAAGAAAAATTGAAAAATGGTCAAATTTAAATGCCTGGATGGAAAAAGAAAACTGGCTCAATGGAGAACAAAGTAGTGTCCCGTAGAGATCAAGGAAGTGAAGCTTTCAACAGGATGAAGAGAATTTGACGATCAAACATCTGCTTACTTTATGTAAAACTCATGCTCTTCAATAGCAACACTCTGTCTATTCTGGCGTGTATAATTGATTCACGGCAGACTGATAGAAAGCAAGAGCGTTGGATATGGCCTTTGAAAACACATATGAAAACTTTCCATTTTCACTTTCCATATGAAAACTTTCCATTTTCACTTTCCATATGAAAACTTTCCATTTTCACTTTCCATATGAAAACTTTCCATTTTCCCTTTCCATATGAAAACTTTCCATTTTCACTTTCCATATGAAAACCTTCCCTTTTTACCTTCCATATGAAAACTTTCCATTTTCACTTTCCATATGAAAACTTTCCATTTTCACTTTCCATATGAAAACTTTCCATTTTCACTTTCCATATGAAAACTTTCCATTTTCACTTTCCATATGAAAACTTTCCATTTTCACTTTCCATATGAAAACTTTCCATTTTCACTTTCCATTTTCACTTTCCATATGAAAACTTTCCATTTTCACTTTCCATATGAAAACTTTCCATTTTCACTTTCCATATGAAAATATCCATTTTCATATGGATATGAAAACACATGCCTTGAAATAATTCTGAACATGACTGAATCTGAAATGTTGAGATCTGAAAGATCACTTATTACAATTATAATTTGCCCCTGTTGATGACAATATCTAGACCATGTCTTGACAACAGGACCATTGAACTCCCAAGGCAGCAACCATTCAGTGGTAACTTACGAGATCGATGAGGAGGGGTTGTCCCAAGGACACCCTACGTCGCACATACCAGTCAGATCTCTGCTCTCTTGACACGCCCCTGCGATTCAGGAAGAAGATATGCTCGCAGTAGCAGGATAAAGACTTCTTTTTGAAGACCTGGATGCCTTTAGAGGTGCATAAAAAACCAAGGTCAAAGTAAGAATTATTGAAGGTTAGCATGAATATTATATTATGCAAGCAGAATTTCATCAAATTTGAAAATATAAATTTGAAATATATAAATATAGTTTGGAGACCCCCTGATTTAGACATGATTGATGATCGATGACATGATTTAGATATGATTGATGACATGATGAGAGATGATTCTGAGCTGCTATCATTTAAAGACTGGCAAATCTTTAGTACTAATTATTTTAAGGCTAATTGACTATTTAGGAATTCAAATTTATTTTTTTGTCTATCTTAGTTGCCAAGTCATGATGTCGAACTACTAACTGTTTAAATATTGGCCATTTTTAGTGTTTTCGGACTAACTTAAAATTTAGCAAATGTCTGTATTTATTTCAGTTGCTAAGACTTGAAGATGATCTACGATCATTGAGCACTAGATGAACTGAGCTTTAGCAGTAATTAATTTTGGGCTGATTGGTTAATTCCAAAATTTTAGCCATTTTTGTTATTGATTTCAATTACTAAGACATGATGCTGAGCTGTAATCATTTTACAATTGAATAATCATTAGATTATTTTTGTGCTAAAGTAAAATAATGATTACTTATTATTATCATTTATAATATATATATAGCATAAAAAACAGTTATCTAGAAGAAAATAATTATTCTAGTGCTAATTTAGAAATGCAGAGATTTAGACTGTTGTATTCATTGCAGCTGCTGAAACATGATGCTGAGCTGCGACCATTCAAAGATTGGCTTTATGAACTAGAGGTGAATTTTCCTCCTAGCTACCCTTGTCAGGAAGAATCTGACGTCGTCCGATACCTTCCAACAAGGTGCCCAGCATGGTGCGATCGAGTGCTAATGAACAAAAAAGCTAGAGAACTACTTAGTGGAGATTTTCGGTATAACATGATAGGTAAAAAGACGAGCATGGGAGATCATAAGGTATATAGCCTGCTATTTCTTTAACTACTAATTACTAGTCCTAAGAAAACCAACCAGAATCCAAAAAATCACAAAGTGTGTCCAGTCTCCTAACTATATTTACCTCGAGGGTTACCAGTCCTCGAAGGGAAAATATCTGAAACATCTGAGTCTTAGATGCCAGGTGAGGCGGAAAACGCTTGATCCTGCCGCAAGTACAAGTAAGATAAGACATTTTTTCCTTTTGGAAAATGTTTATCACAAGCCCAGATGAGCCGATCCGCACTTAAGAATAAAAAAGCACACACACACAAAAAGAAAAATAATCAAAAACAAGCAAGTTTAACAGTCAGGGAAAATTATCGAAATATCAAAAAGGTTGTAAATTTTTTTAAAACAATTAAAACTCAAAGAATTTAAAGAGAATAAAGCAAAATAAAACACAAGGAAATTTGGTCTTGTGACTAAAACCTGCAAGCTCAAAATTTGTAAATAAACATAAAACAATAGCAAAGTAAACAAAAAGGCTGGGATACTCACTTATTTAAGCAATTAATTATTTACGGGACGAAAGTTCCTGTATATAATTTAGCGATAAACATTATTGGGGTAAGAAGGGGGGGGATCTTTGTTGAACCAGAACTAGGGAGGGAAGTTCGAGGAGGTGGAGGGAGTGTCTAGGGAAAAGAGAATTTGCCCGTGGGCTATGGAGAGATTTTTGGCGAAACGCAAGGAAATTTGTGTTCTCCTTTCCCTGAGGGTGACCAGATTGGTTCACCAAACAATGGAGATATAAGAAGTACAAGTAAGAAGGAGAAGATGTTGCAGTAAGCAGGTTTGAATGCTTGCCCCAAGAGTTTCCAGAGGTGACTTAAATTCATCTAGAATTAGTTTTGTTTTCTTTATTTATTTAGCAATCTTAAAGCACTTAAATAATTTCTGAGACCACACTGGCTAATCATGACCAAACAAAAAAATCACAAAGAAGAGAGAAACGAGGACAATAACAGCCAGTGAAAAGCAGAAGAAAAAGTCATGCAAATATTTCGGTTGAGACCTCCGCTCAACCGTTTTTAGTGCAATTATAATAAAAAAATGCAGATAAAAGTCCAAAGGACTTTTACCTGCATTATCTGCATTTTATCTGCAGGAACGATGAAAGGGTAACTGAATAAAATAGTATTGTATTTCAGTATTGTATTTTTTATTCAGTTACTTCGAAAGGGTCTTTATTTTAGTTTCAGTGTATATTTGAGGTTTAATTTTATATTGTCCTCTGGACTTTTATCAGCATTTTTTTTTTATTATTCTGCACGGAGGACGGTTCAGCAGAGGTCTCAACCGAAATATTTGCGTAACTTTTTCTTCTTTTTTGACTGACTGTTATTGTCCTCGTTTCTCTCTGTGTGATTTTTATTTTTTATTTTTTTTAATGCGCTTAAGGAATCCCAAATCTAAATGGAATCCAAAATTTCTTTTGGATCAAGTCCAAAAGTAGTTTTAGTTCTTTGGCTCTCACACTCGATATTGAATATTTTTTCTTCGGGTTACACTTCCATTTTAATCTTAGTTAAAAGTTTCTCGTAAGATATTTCTAAGGTTTCTAAGAAGCTAATTTCAAAGGCTTTATTTTGATTAGATAACTAAATACTTTAAATGCGTTGCCAGCCGAAAAAATGTGGAACAGGGGTGACGCAGCGTATAATTTGACTGATCATTATTACCGAATGACATGGATCAGAATTCACTCTATAAGATTTAGGATGAGTTTGCACAGCTCTGTTGATCACATGCGGCTTTGTGTAGTAATACGTTGCTAGTGGAGCTACTTGCTATTTTGTTAACTCAACATTTTTATTTAACATATTCACGGAAGGAGTGTCTTCCTAACTTTCCATAAGTGAAACTTCTCATGGAAAATACAGCCACAAGTTGGCATATGAACTCTGGAGCGTGGAGTTTCTAGATGTTTCACAAAAGAAAAGCCAATATGTTGAAAGATTTTATTATTATTAAAATTTTAGTTTAAATTTTTAAATTTTACGAAAAATTCTCAGAGTAAAAAAATGGATGTAAAGTACGTATTCTAATCCTAAAGAAGCTGTTATACCACATAGGAGTCTACAGATGACTCTAACCCAAGACACTAAAAGCAGACGAATTCTGCTTTGGTGAATTTCGTTATATCTGGGAGCTATAATTTTAAGATGAATTTCGTATTCTGGGACTCTGGAAATTAAAGGTTCTCCCTGCAAGTTGGACATTATTCACAAAAAATTGGTAATTAGGAAAATGAATGCGGGAAAGGAAATGAATGAAAGTCAGTATACTCGTATATGTGTCTTGAAATGAAAATGAATGACAGTCAGGAATGAAAGAAAAATAAATGAAAGTAAGTGTACGCGTTAATGTGTAATGAAATGAAAATGAATGAAAGTCAGAAATGAAATGCAAAGGAATGACCATCAGGAATGTAAGGAAAATAAATGAAAGTCAGAAATGAAAAAAATGAATGAAAGGAAAATAAAAGTCAGGAACAAAAGAAAAATAAAAGTCTGTAATAAAAGGAAAATGAATGAAAGTCAGTTTACTTGTATGTATGTAACGCAAAAACAGCACAGTTTTCGATAGCGAAGAAAAAACTGGGGATTTCCTGTTCTGACTTAAGAATTCCTTACTTCAAATTTTGTTCATTGTTTTTTTTTATTTGACTTATGATTTCAGCAATAGAAATTAACGCGATATTTCGTGTTCCATCAAAGGGGACAACACTTTTTCCCTTGATTTTCATTGATAATTCTCCGCTACAATTTTTTTTCTGCTGTTATTTAAATATGTCTTAAACTTTTGGTAAACAAAAAAAAGGATATATGGCTCTTGGATGAATTTTTATTGCCATCGGCAGTGAAACTTACTTTCCATGTCATAACACTTACTGCCATCTATGTCACATTCTTGGTTTCCTTGGGCACCAGTTTTACTTACTTTTAACCCAGTTTTGGGTACACGTGCCCGAAAGATGCTGTAAGTAAAAATCCTGTTCAAACTACTAAGAGATATCCAACGTTGTTGTCCGAAAGCCAATATGCTGCTTCTTCTGCAAAAGTATCGATTTATATATTTGGAATTGGCGTTAAAACGAATCTTAAGTGGTGTGTTCATGGTTAACCTTAAGATGTTGTAATTGAATTGTAAATTTACTCACTTGACTGCGTCCAAGCTCTTCCTTAATGCAAATTTGGTACTATTTGGCATTCTGCCAATTTTTATTGAAAAACAGTTACAAAATACCTGAAACCTACTAAATTACCGAACTTTTGTCTATGTAAAGATAATTTCTTAAAGCACATTGGCTTGACATAACACAAAGAAAGAAAAACGAGCAAAAATGGAGTTTTTAAAGGCCAAATGAAAATACTAACAAAACACAACAAAGCGAATATTTCGAGGGGACAAACGCCTCTTTTCTTCACCACGAAACGAAAAAATATAATCAATGAGAGTGCCGAAAAAAAAACAACAAATAAAACGCAGTAAGTCAATGTGAGTGTGAAAAAACCAATGAAAAAAAAAAATTAAAAGATGAATAAAACTAAATAAAAGCCAAAAATTGTAAGAATTAAAACTAAATACTTAACAACAATAAAAGTGAGTCATTCACCATTATCCGTGATTTGCAAAGAAATTAAAAACTGAACCGCCATCGACGGATACTAGTGAATAACTGAGAAATAAAAGAAAAACATTCATTCACTCAAACCAAAACGAAACAGCATTGAATGAGTTGGAGAGCTATGTCATCTGATTCCTGATTTTAATAATTGCATTCCTTGCAGACACTCTTTGAGACTTAAGGGGTTGTTGACGTGTCTGATCCAGTATTGGGAAAGTGGTACAAGGGATATATCTGGGACTACTAAAGTATCGGCTTCTCTTTTGAGAAAACAGAAATACGACTCATTTATTCTTAAATCACCTGAATCCCTGTTCAAAGCTAGACCTAAATGTTGGTATTTATAAATTTCAACAGCTTCTCTGTAGTGCTGGACAATACCTTAGTCATGCGGAATTAGGCTAGCTTGATTAAACAAAATAGTATGGCCAGGGTTTTCAAAAATATGCTCTGCAACGGCAGAGTCAAAATTTTTTCTAGTTTTTTCTACTTTTTAAGTGTATTATTAATTTAGGTAGAGTACTGAGTTAATCTATCCGTAAGTCGTTGATCAGTTCTTCCGATATACCAAAAACCACACAAACAAGGAATTCTGTAGACACTGGAGTTTTCACCTATCGGGATAGGGTCTTTACCTTGATAAATTTGGGAACTGATAGTTTTTCTGGGTCTATAGTAAGTGTAAATGTTTTTTTTTTTGAAATGTGGTCTGAAACCCCTTTAACATACGGGAGACCAAGATAAACTGAATTTTCCCTTTGATTTGCGTTTTCTGTGTAACTATCTGATAATCTTTTAATGCGTTTTGCAACTAGATAATTTATTAAACCAATTGGATAACCATTCCCAAATAAAATATTTCTAAGGTGGTCGTGCACTAAATCCAAGAAGCGTGTTGAACAAACTTGCAATGCTATATCAACTATACAAGTGACAACTCCTCTTTTCACCGCAGGAGAATGATTAGAGGAATAATTTAAGTAATGATCACTATGTGTGGGTTTTCTATAGACACCAAACTCGAAACTTGTATCATTTCGGTGCACCAGAACATCTAAGAAAGGAAGACGCCTCTCTACCTCTGATTCCTGAGTAAATTTAAGTTTTGGATCCAAGGAATTGAGCAAGTGAAGAAAAGACCCCAGAGACTCGTCACCATGCTCCCAAAAATAAAAATATCATCTTTAAAACGAACCCAAAATTCAGGTTTACAAAAACTTTGCATAATAGCCCTTTCTTCAAAGTCTTCCATGAAGATATCAGCCTGTATTGCTGAAAGGGGGGCACCCATGGAAAGCCCCTATTTCTGTGTAGCTACCGATCCCACAGAAAAATTTGTCCAGGAATCCCGAAAAGAGCTTTCTTGTCTAAAAGGAAAAGGTGAAATCACAAATCAATTGTACAAAAGGTTTAACCAACGCGGGTGCACGTCCCCTCGTTTTTATGGTCTTCCTAAAATTCATAAGCCCGGTAATCCACTTCGACCCATTGTTTCTTCTTTTAATTCTCCTACAGCAAAAATAGGGAAATTCTTATCAGTTGTATTTCGCCCACTAATTCAGGCTCAAAAATCCTATATTAAAAATTCAGCTGATTTTGTTTCCAAGGTAAAACATGTTTCGGTCAAACCAAATACAAGAATTGGCAGTTTTGATGTAGATTCAATGTATACCAATTGTAATCCTCAAAAGGCCGAACTGATTTTGGAGCATAAACTTAGTTTCTAAACCCATCTATATCAGGCAAATCTACTCTTTGGAATCAGACACTTCTTTCACTTACATACAGCGAACAAATTCTTTAATGCGCCCAAATGAAAACGAAGAAAACAAAACGAATATTTCGCCCGTATCTAACGAGGCGTCTTCAGCGTAGAGAAAAAAATAAACTAAAACTAAAAAATATACATAAAACTAAAATAGACTCACCTAAAAATATAATTTACAATTACTTAATATTTACAATTTGAAGCTATCTTCGTGAAACCACCTCACAAAAGTAACTGGATTAAACATTTAAAAATTTTCGAAATTTAACTTAATTCAATTCAATTTATTATTCGAATAAAAACATAACACAAACATCAATAACAATAAAGATCCTAGAAGAAAACTTGTTAAAGACCAAAAAAAAAAAAAATAAAAAAAATAAAGTGACAATGAAAACAATAGAAGAATAAAACATGGGTAATCAAAGCAAATTGGTTAAAAGTTGAAAGATTAAATTGTATTATCAAGTTTTGTTACATTGTTGTACAGCATGCAGAAACTTGTGGCTAGCTCAAAACTGGAGGGTATTTTGTTCCATTGAATAATAGATTTGTAAATAGGAGATTGCTGGGCAGCACTAGAAACTCATTTAGGAATTATCAAGGCTCTATTGGATGAACGGAGACAGTGGGCGTCTGAATTATTAATATTATAATAGGTTAGTAGTTGAGGAAGAAGATTATTGCGGAAAACAGAGTAAGCAAGCGATAAGTTTAGTTTTTGTATGATTTGATCTAATGGAGCTATACCAAAATCTGAGTACAAATCACGGGTTGGGTATAGACGGGGAAGCCGAAAAACTGCTTTAATGGCACGTTTTTGGGCAAATTTGAGTTTTTTAGTGAATGACCCTGGTTTGTATTTCCCCAAACTGATCCGCAATAGGAAAAGTAAGGAAAAATAAAGGAATAATAGAGGGTAACTAGGATGTCAGGAGGAAGAAAATAATTCACACGGTTAATCATAGCTACTTGTCTCAAAATTATTGCTGTGATGTAAGAAATATGATTAGAGAATGACAAGCATGAGTCAATAAATACACCAAGAAACCTGGCAACCTCCACTTGTGGGAGGATGTCGGAGGAGTACTTGAGACCAAGAGCAGGCTGGATTACGTGTTTGTTGTAGAGGGTTCTGAATAATACTACTTGAATTTTTTTGCTATTAATGGTCATGGTACTCGTAAGGCACCACGCCTGGACTCTGTTCAGAAGGACTTGGGCAGAGGTTCTTGCTGATGGTAAATTGGTGCCAGTGATGAAGAAGTTACTGTCATCAGCAAATAGTATAGGATACACTGAAGGGCCCAGGTCCATAACAATATCATTGATATATAGGAGAAATAAAATCGGGCCTAGAACGGAGCCTTGCGGGACACCCCTCCGAACAGGTAAGGGCTGAGAGGATACTCAACTTCAGCTCACACTCTGTACCCTTCCATATAGATAAGAGTCAAACCAAGAGAGGGGAACACCACGAATACAGTAACTATTTAATTTACTTATTAAAATACTATGATCGACCGTGTCAAAGGCCTTAGAGAAATCCAAAATTAAGCCCAATACAGTTTTTTAAGGTCGAGTTGTGAGCGTATGAACTGTGTGGCGTCAACTAGAGCATTAGAAGTTGAAAATTTCGGCCGAAAGCCATATTGGTGAGAATAAATCAAGGAAACGGAGTGCTGACTGCAAAACAGAAAGGGAGACAGACGTCTGATGATAATTCTCTTGAGCACTTTGGATATAACACGAAGAATTGAGACTGGACGATAATTACCTATCTCAGTTGGATCACCCTTTTTAAGAACTGGAACAACAATGGCTGACTTTAGTAAATCAGGGAAAATTCCCTGGGTTAAAAATAGGCTGGCAATGTGCTTGATGGGCTCGTAAACAAAAGCAGATTTGGTCTTCAGGAGCTTATTACTTAATCCAAGACAGTCAGGTGTAAAACCAATAGGGAGAGAACCGATGATTTGAAGCGTTTGATTGCTATCAGTTGGGCAGAAAAACATGGATCTAGAATTGAAGCAAGGGAGTACAGCCTGTAAGGAGGAGCAGGAGTCAGTATGAGGAACATTAGAAAAATAATTATTAAATGCGTCGGGTGCATGCAAAGGGTCAATTAATCTGCCATTTGTGTCTTTAAGTAAGTAAGTAAGTTTATGTATAACCCGCAATATAAAATAAATGCGGAGTAAAAAAGAAAAACAAAATAATATTATCCATAAGGAAATAATAAGAAAAACACAACATAAATAACATAACAATATTTATAAATCTCTTATCTGGAAAAAATAAGTGATGTGGTCGCTGGCACATATCTTCCTTGGTGTATTGGTCCTCAGGTCCTTAGCGATGTTGTCAAGCAGCACTAGAGGGTCGATAAGTCCAAAATGAGAAATAATCTTGTGATTTCTGTACCAACTTGGTAAATATAGCAGGAATTTACAATATTTAAAATAGCCTCCCCTTAGCTGAAGACGGTCTTTTTTGCGCATTAAAGGCTGCAAACCGGAAAGAAAAAGAATTGTAGGGGAACAAAAACTATGGTAAAGTTTACATAAGCCTCGACGGCTGTATCCCCCTCTATTAGGCGAGATTTTACCATATGAGAAGCGAATACACTGCATAGCACTAGCAACCAGAGACGAGCATGTAGTCGAAACTGTATCAGAAAAAGTAATACCAAGCCATTTCAACTTTGAGACACACTTGAGTATCATTGTACCCACATGTAAAGGAGGAGCTGGTTTAGAAATATTAAAAAACAGAAACTCGCATTTTGAAGCATTTACAGAAAGCCCAATCATACTTAAAGCATTAATCAGAATGTTTAGATTTTTTGTGAGGCCTGACCTAGTATGACTAACTAGCAGAACATCATCAGCATAGGCAATGTGACTAACAGCACTATTTTCGAAAAACACAGGAGGAGACAGCATTCGCAAACAGTCCGCAAGCACAGTTTTAAAAATATATGGAGACAGCACACCACATTGCCTGACTCCCTTCTTTACTGAGATAGGTTCGGATATATCAGACATCCATTTTAACCGAACCAACGAATTGGAATACCAATATTGTAGAACTTTTACTACGGAAAAATTAACTCCTGCTTTAACTAAGCAGTGAAGCGCTTGCGAATGTACAACGTTGTCAAAAGCGCCTGATATATCAACCGAGCAAAAATAAAGTGGCCTTTTTTGCATTTTTGCCGAGACTAGCAGATGACCAAGTATATGATGGGCTTGAGAACAACCAAAACCGGCTCGAGGAACAGTATTATGCAATAAGGAAGAAAACATGGACTGGATAGAATGATTAAATGTAGAAAAAACACGAGTAAAATGAGCAACAAAATCACTGATTTTGATAATCGAAACGGTAGCAGGCACACACTTGCCGCTAATAATTACATTGGACCAAGACTTCCGATCCGAGGGGCCATCCAAACCATTCAGGCGGGCTTGACGCAAAGAAGATCAAAAGTGACGTTTCGAATTTTGCTTAATTTTAAATACTTCACTAGACTTTTGCCAATCACAAGCAATCCAAAGGCGAAGCCAAAACTTCGCGCGTTGTTTAGCTTTTTTCACTTGTGGGCACACATTCCATAATGGTTTTCTGGTGCCAAATCTAACACTTTCAACAGGTTGAACGCGTTAGCCTGAAACTGAAGCAGCTGCCTTCAAACAATGTACAATCTGGTAATAGTAACAATTTAAATCAATCTTAGCTGTCGATGACCTTACAGAGGTTTGTAAAAGGTGAAAAGGAACTTTCAGGCTTGATAATAACGAGCAAAAAACATACAAATAAACTTCAGAATTTACTCGTTTCCAATTTGGCTTATCAAACCATTTATTATGGTAAGAAAAATGGTTATAAGCCAGTAGAGTAGACGACTCAATTTCGCAAGTTAAAGGCAAGTGATCATCCTCAATTTTATCATCCAAAACAATAACAGGAGAAATCACGAGTGATCCACTTGAAACTATAATATGATCAAGATTTGATCTAGAACCATCACGGTTATGAATGTAGGTAAACTGTTTATCTTTATTAACTAACTGATAGCCACTAGGCAAAGCATTAAAAAACAGGTCACTTCTTTCAGATTGAGACAGAAGATTGGCATTGATATCACCAGCCACAATCCAATTTAGTTCCTGATTCGTCACTCTTAGCAGAAGAGTCCTGAGTCGATTACAAGAACCCGCGAAGACAGATAGGGAAAAAATGTTCTTGCGATTGCATGGCATATAGACATTGATGAGGACCATATTACCACATTTTATTGCCAGTAAATTATGATCAGAAGAAATAAGCTCAGGTTTCTTAGCGAGGCGAACTAAAGTCGCAAGGCCTCCAGAGGGTCGACCGCGCGTTTTGTTTAGCCTTACGTACAAACGTGAGATGGGTGGGCGACCGTTTAAGAGTATCTGTATTGGCTTTAGTTAGAAAATGTTCCTGCAGGAAAAATATATCATAATCAAGAGGCTCATCAATAAGAAGATCTTTGTCTTTGGTTCCGTTAATATTAAGTGAAACAAAGTGAAATCTATTGCCACTAGCAATCATTTTTTATCCTTATTCAGAGCTTTTTTTAACACTGGGCATCTGAGACTATAGGAAACATGATTTCTCCCGCAGTTGGCGCAATTTGGGCTTTCAGTGCAAGGATTATCACGTGTGTTACAGTGTCCACCAGTGCATCGTGAACACTTTTGATTAGTCAATTGGAGTGGGCAGTTTCCTACAATGTCGTTCGGCGATTGACAACAGTAACATCTAGGAGGTAACTTTTGGAAAGGTCTAATTTTAAAAAGCTCGTATCCCAAATGCAAACCCTCATTTATAGCTTTATTTAAGGCAGCATCGTCTAAAAATTCAGGGCGGAAGGATCTGGAACTCCCAATTTTATTTGTATCAACAAGACCGGGAATCATACTAATAAGCTCTGATTTTTGCAGAAGAACAGGGATGTTACTCACAATACCAAACACTTTTTGATTAAGGACATAAGAGGATACATTTAGCTGACTAGTTGCAGCGGCGGCGAGAGAGACGGCTGATGCTTTATCTCGGGTATGGACTACCCTCCTTTTCTTGACAGGATCAGATCTCACACTTACGATACCATCATGACCATCCAGGGTATCAAGGTTCTCTTTGCGCTCAATAGGATATTTGAGGTTAGTAGGTGGGTTTTTTAGAATAGCTGCATATGACGGTTTTGAAGAGAAAGAACACTCTTGCATTAACGACGGAGGACATCCAATTGTTCTAGGCAGGAGAGCTCTCACACACTCAGACAAAGAGCGCAGCTCAGACAAACAGGAGTTTACACGGCAACTCAACGCACTAAAAGCATCGGCATGAATAAGTGGTACTTCACTAGGGTGGCGGATAACAAAGACTGGCAGACCAACATCATCAGCATCATACTTTGCGATAGTATCGATAATATCGGAGACACTATTAATAAACGCACTTGTACCCACTCTCTTAGGCTGAATTTCCCCAGGATGGCAAAACTGGAAGATTTGCTTCCTCGCATCAGAAGCCTGGGCGAGCGTGAAAAATTCAGACATATGTTTCTTCATAATATCTGGAGGAAAACCTTTTTAGATACTGTTTTGGACAAAATTCAGAACAGGATAATAAACAAGTGATCCAGTGGTCCACGCCATCAGCACCGAATGCTGGATACATACAGAGTGAAGGAACCTAGGAACAAGGGAAGTGTAAGGACCTCCTCAACTGTCCCCCTCAATTTATGGGTAATTTAATACCGGCGGGTACAATACGTCGCTTGAGGAAGGTTCCTTCCCCTCTTCTGCTTGTTCCCAGTACGCTTCTTAACGATAAGAAATCAAAACTGGCGCTATAAAAGTTGATACTATAGATGGCGTTTCAGTCTACCAGAGAAAAAAGATGGCGCTAGTAAAAATACCCATGGAAAAGGGCTTATTCTAGCAATTAGAGAAGGTCATACAAACACTACATGGCAAAAAATCTATCTTTAGAGGGTAAATAACAACAGGAAAAAAAAAACATTAAAATAATTCAGAAACTTTTTCAAGTTACCAGCAAAGATGCAAACTCAGTCGCAATAGCATTGAACATACTATAGATGGCATTCTATTTTTTTGGCGAATAAATATAGACTTTGATTTTCTATTTTTTTTGAGAGTTTATCACGAACGGTGAACCAAATCTTTTTCAGGTTTCCTTTGCAATTGAGAATTTTTGTATAATAATAATTTATCTTCGCCTCACGGATGAGTTTAGTCTATAAGTTTTTATAATTTTTATAATTTGATAAGTCAGGTTAGTAGTGATATTGACCTTCATAATTCTATGCCTTCTTTGAAGGATAAAAGTAGGACCGTAGCTTTTTGCCAGATTTCCTCTCCTAGGAGCGTAGTAATGGCCTTTTTTAAGCATATTTTTCAGTTCAACTGGTTAACTGCCAACCTCGATAAGATCGAAAACTGCGAGGTATGTGGCTAACCTTTGCCATTCTTGATTATAATGATGAATAACTTATGGATGCGATAAAACTGGAAGTTGGGAAGAGGACGGCTGCGATTTGGCGTTAAGTAGAGGAAATTGAGTGAAACATTGGGTAAATGAGAAGCCTTTATCTATTGGGGGTGGGACCTATTTCCTCTGGTCCTTTGAAACTTCGGTTTGGCTATTTAAGGGTCGACTTGGAGCTGGGTGTCTAGGGACTGTAGCGGCTACGACGGAGTAGGGCAAGTTAAATCTCACAGAGGTTCGGAGGATCTCGGCTCTCTTGTGATAAGCCGGACAATGTTGCTTCTCAAGTGCCGTGTGCCCTTTATCATTACAATTTTTACAGTAGGCTTCTTTCACGGTGCAATTTTCTGTAAGGTGGCTTAGTTTATCACATTTTCGACATGATTGGAGTGACTAGTTACAATTATTTTGCTATGACCATGAGCTAGGCAAATTGTGCATTGTAGGGCCTTTGGTTTATAGGACTTATGGCGAAGGGCCATACAATACAAAAAAACTTCTCATTGCAACTCTTTTTTGCATACAATGAGCACTGAGCGACTGGGTATAAGATTACCATCATTTTTCAAGATGAGTCTCGTGGCTGTTGCTGGTTGGACGGGATGACCAGAAGAATCAATTAGTTCAGCTGTAAATTCCTCTATTGGTATACCGGTATCAACACCGTAAACCACGTAGACTTTTCAACTTCTTTTGAAGTGGAAAAGATTTGGGAACCCTCAACGATTAGTTCCTTGGACCTTGAAAGGACTGAATCCGCGGCCTTGTGAGAGGTAAAATAGAAATCTATCAGACCGTCTTTCAGAAAGACTACTTCAAAAGTTGAATTAGCTAGTAGAAATATAGGCTTTCTAATATCCATTAACCGATCCCTAGTAAAGGGTTGACCATTGGTTTTCTTGATGGTCACAATGTAATAGTATGGCTGATCTAAAGAGCTAGGTAGTGATTCAATTGGTGGGGAATCATCAGGGAGTGATCTAATCTCTGGTTGGGGTTCTTCAGGGGGCGATCTAATTGGATCATTTTTGCATTTTTGCCAGGGGTTTCACCAGTACTTTTAGCTTGACGGATATTTAGGGCTTGTATCCCCTTAAGATGTATGGTTGATTTAGACATAGGAGTCGGGGAGGGGGGGGGGGTAGGGGTTCTAGTTCTTTTTGAGGGCAGGAAAGGTGAGATATCTATGTCTTTTTCAGGAGGTTCCTTTGTGTCAGACATGAGCTATTTAGAACTAAAAATCTCACCTCCGATTTCTTTCACTATTCAGGACTATAATACAAATCCTATAATCCAGTTAACAAGAACAAAGGTCACTAATATCACTTAGGAAAGCCCAGTAATATGCATGGTCCTATAGATGTTCAAGTTACACACGGGGAATTTCGACTGGCAAATACCAAGAGTGAAAAAAACAATTAGATGTTAAAACAGCGGAAGCGAGTTCGTAACTCCTAATATAGAATTCTGACTAGTATTGATCCTTTTGTCCCAGTTATGAAAAATATTCGGCCCAAGTTCTAAGGCCCAACACTAGACCGAAGGTGTTAATTTTAAGGTACTAGGGTGGTTTTGACCCTTGGATAGATCTTTAGGAATTTATTGCTCCGAAGTATTATTTTATACCATCAGTTATTTTTTGAAGTGATAGCTTTACCTGTAAAATTTTCGTAATTATATTATGTTTATTTCTTTTAGCCTGTTTACCTCAATTTTGTTCAAAGCATTGGGAAGCGATCTCAGTCAACAGAAGAAGATGACGAAGCTACATCCCTCGTAGATTGTATACCTCAAAGAACAGTTGTCGTCAATCATAACTGCCTTTGTATAAATTGAATCTCATAAATCTGCCTCTCAGAGTGTTTCTCTTTTTTTCATGTTGTGCCGGAGTTTAAATAAAAATTGTTTATAAAATAATTTGGTTAGACTAGGCTCTGATAAAAGTTGAATTTCGCTTCAGTCGCTAGATTTTACTTCACCCCATTTCCGATTTACTTCTTTTTCGGATCGGGGTTTAAAAAGACATTTTTTCCTGATATATATTTCTTCTCGAAAACAGCTCCATATTTTTTAGGGGAAAATCGGTATCTTGTGATATTCTCGCATAAAAAAACAATCAAGATAGGTCAGAATTCTGAGAAAATTCGTTAAGAGCCTTAATTTCGGCTCTTGCAAATGACGTCATCTACTATGTTAGTACATCAAATAAGCATTTCTTATGACATCATATAAGCATTTTCTTAGGCTATATGATGTCATGCACAGCATACATAAGATTGTTGAGTTTCCAACGCATCAGTTATTTATATAATATAATGTCAGTTGGAAGGCCCAAACAACGAAAATCTGCAGTTGCAGTTACTATAAATGAATCCCTAAAAATCCCCAAATCCCGAAATGAATATATATATATATATATATATATATATATATATATATATATATATATATATATATATATATATATATGTATATATATACATATATATATATATATATATATATATATATATATATATATATATATATATATATATATATATATATATATATATATATATATATATATATATGTATATATATATATATTATATATATATAAAGTTTGCCCCTATAGATAGATCGTGTATTTCAAAACCCCAAGAGCCATATACACACAAACATTTATGAAAAATAAAGAAATCACAACAGAACAAATTACGAAACACACATTAACATGATACATAGCGAAAAATACCTTATGGTAATTTATCGAGAAAATAAATTTAATTCCATATAATTAAAAATAATTAATTGTAAAAACTTTTCCTTCTTTCTAATCCCTTCTCTATGTACGCACCAATACGAAATATTGTGGTTGGATTACTACTTTGTAAAATTTTAGGAAGCAGCAAAACAATCCCATGTAAGTAAATTTCCCTTAAATCAGAGAGCACTGGGCACTTTCGGAGAAAATGGTCCAAATCTTCGTCCTCATCCCTACAAAGAGGACACACATACCGACCATCAGGATGTACTATCCCCCTGTCGAACACCATTTGCCTGCTCTGGATTGGAAGGCAATTCGCCCTAAGCTGAATCCATCGACATAAGATCATAGCCGGTAAATTAAATTTAAAATAAATTTCCTCTACAAAACTAGGTTTAACCTGATTATAATGATTCAATGTAGCAGAATTTAAAACCAGCCCTTGCCAATACTGAATTTCTTGACCCTCTAAGATAAATCGTACCTGGCTTACTAAATTTGTTGGTAGATCATGGGAACCAAGACCGTCATTCCATAAGTAAGGCATTCCCACTCTTTCTAGTAATGACCTGATTTGGGATGGCCACGATGTTTTCGAACCATAACTCAACATCTGATAATAAGCAGCTCTTACTAGTCTATCTTCATTACACCTAATGAGCTTCAACCAAAATCTAAGCATCACAATAGACCTACGTAGTTTTAACGAAAACAGGCCCATATCACCTTTCAGGATCTGTGAATGAGTTGTCTGATGTAATCCAAACAGTCTTTTATAATACTGGAGCTGGAGGGACTCCAACTTCTGTGCCGCTTCTCCGCTCCAAATCTCTGCTCCATATTCTATTACTGGTAAAATTTTTGTATTAAATATTCTTTTATGCATTTTTAGGTTTTTAATTCCCATTATCGTCGGATTTCTAAAAATTGCAGACATGGCCACTTTGCCTCTATTAATTAGTTCATTAACATGACTCTTTAAACTTCCGTTTTCCGATAAAACAAATCCTAAATATTTTATTCTTTTACTTACTTTCAGTTCCTTATTATTAAATTTAAATCTATAATTATCTTCGCCGCTTGTTTTTCTTTTTTTTTAAATAACAACTTCACTCTTTTCAACATTCAGCCTTAATTTTTTCATCTGCAAATATCAAGGAGGCACACTTGTGCCTCTATAAAGAGGCGACCCACCACAATGTCAAGCGATTTCAGGTCCTAGAGGTCGCAGAGAGACGGCGGTAATCGCATTTTGTAGCCCAAGCTCAAACTAAGAAACTTGCAAAATTTCATCCTCCTCCGACTTTATCTTCATGGGGTAAACTGGGCCGGAAGTTTGGACCCTCCCACCACAGCCCCCCTTTAACGTTGTCCGATTGGGCTGAAATTTAGAGGTTAAGCTTTCCTAGGGCCCGGGAGCTTATCCTCGAAATTTCAGCTCAATCCGATCACTCCTTCCCTGTTTTCAAAAAACCAAATATAGCCACTTAAAATTCATTTCTTTTTTTTTCTTAGCCACGCCTACAGGCCACAGTTGGCAACGGATCCGGTTGAATGAGGACTCATTCGAAGCAGAATTCGACCTGTTAGGGCCTTTTGATATTTTCAGACCGAAAAAATTATCCCCCGAATTTACATTTACGAAAAACCTTAGTTTTTTTCAAATAATACAGATAAACAGGTTAGACATGCTTTGTTATGAAAATATCTGCGCGTCAATTTTCATAACAAAGCATGTCTAACCTGTTTATGTGTATTATTTGAAAAAAACTACGTTTTCTAAAGAGTTAAAGAGGCTGAGTTACAAGGTCAACCCTTAAAACGTACAGGGATTAGGAGGCACAGTTGGGGGGGGGCTGTTAAAGAGGCTGAGTCACAAGTTCGAACCTTAACGTACAGGGATTAGGAGGCACCCTGTACGACGTGATTTGAGTATTCAGGAATTAAAAGCCTTAACACAAGAATGTTCAAGAGCGAGGGGTTTGGGGGGCGGCAGCCCCCAACTTCAACTCCTGACACGATCAGCTAACAGTTAGTCAAGCAATAATAAGTAATAAACTGTACAAAAACGTGCAGAAATTATTTGAAAAAAACTACGTTTTCTAAAGAGTTAAAGAGGCTGAGTTACAAGGTCGAACCTTAAAACGTACAGGGATTAGGAGGCACAGTTGGGGGGCTGCCGCCCCCCAAACCCCCCGCTTTCGCAGCCTTTAAATAAAAAAAAAAAAAAAATTTAAACTGAAAGTAAGGAGCGACATTAAATCTTAAAACGAACAGAAATTATTCCGTATTTGAAAGAGGCTGTGCCCTCCTCAACGCCTCGCTCTTTACGCTAAAGTTTTTATTGTTTAAAAAAAGAGTTGTGAGAAAGTCAAACTTTAGCGTAAAGAGCGAGGCGTTGAGGATGGCACAGCCTCTTTCATATACGGAATAATTTCTGTTCGTTTTAAGATTTAATGTCGCTCCTTACTTTCAGTTTAAATTTTTTTTTTTTTTTTTTTATTTAAAGGCTGCGAAAGCGGGGGTTTGGGGGGCGGCAGCCCCCCAACTGTGCCTCCTAATCCCTGTACGTTTTAAGGTTCGACCTTGTAACTCAGCCTCTTTAACTCTTTAGAAAACGTAGTTTTTTTCAAATAATTCTTCTATAAGACTCAAAAGCGTCTGCAGATCTTGTGGTGTACTAGCCACCAAAGCAATATCATCTGCAAATAATAGTAGTGATAGTTTATGGGTCCCTAGACTAACTTTCGGAGCCCATCTATTCTCTAGAAAATCAACATCATTTATAAAAATATTAAACAATTTAGGAGAAAGAGTGCTGCCTTGTTTTACTCCCAGCTTAATATTAAAAAGCCTAGAAAACCTGTTACCAACTAACACGATTCCACTCACACAAATATACATACTCACTATCAACCTCACAAACAAATGAGGGAGGCCAATTCTAAACAGGGCATCCTTCAATAGATCTCTGTCGACACTGTCGAACGCCTTGTGGAGGTCCAGAAATCCCACATAAAGACATGTTTTTTCCCTTTCCATATTTATTAATTAATGCCTTTAAAATAAATATTGTATCTACCGTCCCGTACCCTGTCCTAAAACCTCCTTGTTCTTCATGTATTATATTATTTTTATTTAACCATTTAGAAAGCCTGGTATCTAGTATTTTCTCCATTACCTTACTTAAAGCAGGGACAAGCGCTATTAAACGATAATTCATGTGGAACTTAGGGTTTCCTCTCTTAAAAATCGGCATAAGCAATGATCTCTTCCACTCATTTGGCCATTGTCCTGAAGTTAACACCTTATTACAAAGAAAAACAATTATCGACATAAAAATTGAAAGAAAATTCTTAAATAACGTTATTGGTACACCATCAACACCCGCAGCCGAACCTCCTTTGAAATTCTTGAATACAAACTTAATCTCATCATTAATCACTTCCCCTACTAAATCATAATCATGTTCGTTCATAGGATAAACAACCATCTCTGGGGTATGTGCTACCTCTTGTATTTCTGCACCATCACCTTCCAAGCTTTCCAGGTAATCAGGCCATGAATTGGCGTCTGGAGCCACCTGTGTATTTCCTTTTTCATTTCTAATATCATTCCTTATATAACCCCAAAACTTCTTAAAATCTTTATTTCTAAAATCATCTGCAATATCCAGTTTCTTCTTATTCGCAAACTCTTTTTTTTCCTTTTAATTAACCTTTTATAATCTCTTCTTTTATCTTTATATTCGGCTAATCTTAAACTTTGATCTTCAGCTCTATCACATTCTTTTAAATGACTCTAAATATCTGACCTTTTCTTTCATTAACTTACATTCCAAATCAAAATATCGCTCATCTTTTTTTCTTTTTTTTTCAGATTACACGATACTGCACAACTGCAAATTATTTCATTTAACTCCATAATTATACCATGTATATCTTTTCCATCTTCTTCTAACGCTTTCAACTTATTTGTTACATGCAACTTCATAAGCCCCCTTTTAAACGTTTCAAAATCATTATCAGTTAAATCATATCTAATTGGTTTTCCTAAGCCCTCTAATCTAAGCTCCCCATTACATAAATTTCTAACTCGAAGAACATCATCCTGAAGCTTCCCAGTCTTCAGCTCAAGCTTAATAGCTCTATGATCGGATCCAACTAAATCTAGTACATCAATATCAATCGAGTCAGGTACAAATTTCGTATTAATCAGCGCATAATCTACAACACTTGGAGTTGGGCCCGAAAGGCAAGTAAACTCGCCCAGACCCTTATCATTTCCAAACCTTCCATTCGCAATGATCAGACCATGTTCCCCGCAAAGCGCCAGGAGCTTTCTTCCCTAAACATTTATTTTTCTTTTTTCATCCTTATTACTTCGCGGTATTCTACAACAAATTGGGACCAAATCTCCTAAATCTGGGATTAATAAATCTGGAACCTCAACCTCAACACCGGCATAAGCATTAAAATCCCCCATCAAAACGCACTCAAAATCACTATAACTTTCTTGTATTAGCGACGATTCATCATCTAAAATTTCCCGAGTATTTTCTCGACTATACGAACTATTTTGTGGAGGGATATACACAACGCCCAAAATTAATCTCTTCCCACATTTAAAACAAATACGCAGCCAAAGTAAGTTTTCAGATCTACTATTAACTCTTACATAACCATCAATATCTGATGATTTGATCAAAACCAAAATACCGCCATAATGTCTATTATTTCTTGCTGGTTTACGTACAACCTGTTCAACCAAATACCCTGGGAGAGGTGATATAGGAGAATGATCGTTCCATGTTTCAATAAACGAAATCACATCAAACGAAAGTAATTAATCATATAAATAAGGCAACTTATCACGTAGTCCTTGTATGTTCCATGACACTAAACTCAGTATATGGCTCTTTAATTCCTATGCGTCTACGCTTTCTGTCAGTGCATTAATATCACTAGCCACTTCTTGGAGTTTCTCGTTCCTGGCCTCTGTCGGAGAAAAGGCAAAATGGTAATACTCACGACTGCGACTATTAAAATCTGTTAGCACTTGCTGTCTATTATCAACAAAATCACGGGAAAAACTACTGCGAGGTCTTCTGTTAAGTCCTTTTCCTGTTACGAGTGCCTGGTCGATGTAGGTCATTAGAACTAATAACAGCACTAGTAGGTCTTTGAGTTGCCGATACTGCCTGAGAATAGGCTTTTGATGGTATCACTGTCTCGGCATCACTATCACTGGCATCACTATCTAGCCTCATCGGGATAACAGCAGGGTAATTTGGGAGCCCAGCACTAGGAGGTGGACCAAGATTTTTAACTGGCACCAAGTTACTTTTAACCTCAATCACAGCCGTTCCATCGTACGTGAATGGTCGGCCTTGGATAAACAGCTTGTCACCTCGTAGCTGTGCATCACGGCCGTCGTTCTGTGCAAGATTCTTAATTTCCTTTTAAGTGTTTACGGGCTTGTCTTTGTTTAGCCGTGTAATCTGGGGCCACCGATAGACCTACCTTTCTCAATAAGGAACTATTTCTTAAGATGTAGTCTCTGATTTCGACCGAGTTTAGCTTCACTACTACTGGCCCTGATTTCAATCCAAAAATGTCACGTACATCACCTCGACTTATTTTAAGAGATGGCATAGCATGGTTTAATAAATCCATTATTTCTTGCTTCACAGTATACTCGCCAAGGTGTTGCGGAGTATAATTATAAATAATCAAATTTGTTGTTTTCTGCTCTGCTTCGAGCTGGTTGGCTCGTTCATATGTGATTACTAGGTCTGACTTCACATTTTCCAGCTCTTTTTTAATTTCTTCATTTGTCTTAGCATTGCTAGATAGCTGTGTACTAATGTCATTCATCTGTACTTGTAAGGCAGCAATGCTATCCGAAAGTCTAGGAATTACATTATCTTTCTCCAAAAGCGCTGGTAATAAATCCAATTTGAAATTTATTTCTCGCAAAAACTGGGCATTTTGCATTTTCTCGGCCTCTATTGTTTGGTTTGTCATTTTCACACTTTGGATCTTATCGATGTACAAATGTAGTCCTTAATTTGATTAAATAAAAAACAAGTTTTTTAAACTGAAAGTAAGGAGCGACATTAAAACTTAAAACGAACAGAAATTATTCCGTATATGAAAGGGGCTGTCCCCTCCTCAACGCTTCGCTCTTTACGCTAAAGTTTTTTATTGTTTTAAAAAATAAAGTTGTGAGACAAAGTCAAACTTTAGCGTAAAGAGCGAGGCATTGAGGAGGGTACAGCCCCTTTCATATACGGAATAATTTCTGTTCGTTTTAAGTTTTAATGTCGCTCCTTACTTTCAGTTTAAAAAACTTGTTTTTTTTATTTAATTTCTGATCGTTTTTTAGTTAATACAGCTTTTATTTTGGCTCACCGTCATTGAATAAGTAAACAAAATTTGCATAAAAATTTTACTTTTCTTTTGTTAAATGGATGTCTCTAAATTTGGTTATGATGTAATTTACAAATTAACTTACGTAACTAACTTCTATATTCGTATATTTTTCTTCTGGCAAAAAATACAAAGTTGCAGATTTTTGCAGATATGAGCTTGAAACCTATGTAATAGGGTTTTCTGATACGCTGAATCTGACGGTGTGATTTTCATTAAAATTCTTTCACTTGTAGGGGATGTTTCCCCCCTCTTTAAAAAATCGGGTAAATTTTCCCAGGCTCGTAGCCTTTGATGAGTAATACTAAACTTAATAAAATTTATATATTTAGAATCAGCATTATAAACCCATTCTTTTGGTACATTTATTGACATCAAATTTCCGTTTTTAAAAGTTCGATTACTATTGAGCCGTATCGCTTGTTTTTTTTATTGTTTTTTTTTTATTACGTATATGTTATTACGTATATGAGGGGGTTCTCCCCTTAGTCAATACCACGCTCTTTACGTTAAAAGTTAAAAAAAAATTTAATTCACAAACCCAGGAATCACAAAGGCCGTTTAATTAGAATATATAGCTCTTTTGAAAGCACTAAAAAAAACTGTAGCGTAAAGAGCGAGGTATTGACTTGGGGGAGAACCCCCTCATATACGTTATAATTTCTGTTCGTTTTAAATTCTAATGTTGCTTCTTATTTCCAGTTGAAAAAACTTGTTTTTTTTTTAAATTCAATTTCTGATCGTTTTTTTAAATAATGCTTGGAAATCCGGCGCCCCCTTCATAGAAATGTCCCTTACCCCAAAGAAACATCCTCCACGGAAAGATTCTCCCGATTAACTCCCTCCTCCACCCCCCCCCTCCAGAAAAAAATTCTTCCTGAAAATGTCGGTATACTTCCCAATAACCAATAAATAATGTTGGCAAGTCCGGCGCCCCCTTCATGGCAATTTCCCTTCCCCCATGAAAACTTCCTTCATGGACAGATCCTCCAACATAACCCCCAACCCACCCACCCCCCCCACTACCAGCAAAAAACCCTCCTGAAAACGTCTGTATACTTCACAATAACCAATACTATATGTTAACATTGGGTAAAGTTCATAACTTTTAGCCCTCCCCCCGGGACTTCGGGGGATTAAGTCATCCTAAAAGACATAGTTATCATATTTTCGACCATACTGAACAAAATGGCTATCTCAAAATTTTGATCGGGTGACTTTGGGAAAAAATGAGCGTCGGAGGGGGCCTAGTCGCCCTCCATTTTTTTTGGTCACTTAAAAAGGGCACTAGAACTTTTAATTTCCGTTCCAATGAGCCCTCCCACGATATTCTAGGACCACTGGGTCGATACGATCACCCCTGGGAAAAAAAAAACAAATAAACACGCATCCGTGATCTTTCTTCTGGCAAAAAATGCAAAATTCCACATTTTTGCAGATAGGAGCTTGAAACCTCAACAGTAGGGTTCTCTGATACGCTGAATATTATGGTGTAATTTTCATTAAGGTTCTATAATTTTTAGGGGGTCTTTCCCCCTTTTTTTGAAAATCAGCCAAATTTTCTCAGGCGTGTAACTTTTGATGGGTAGGACTAAACTTGATAAGAGTTATATATTTGAAATCAGCATTGAAATCTGATTCTTTTGATGTATCTATTGGTATCAAAAACCCGTTTTCTAGAGTTTCGGTTACCATTGAGCCGGGTTGCTCCTTACTTACAGTTCGTTACCACGAACTGTTTGATCTAGTATCGTAACAAAGCAATAAGTTATTTTTCTTGTCTTCAAAAAAGATAACCACAATTTTGGCACAAAGCCACACACAGGTAAAAATTGGTTACGCAAGCTGTCCAGATTTAATCCTGTATTTTATCCGATTGAATTGCTCTTAACTCTCTGAACTCTGAATCAATACTGATAATAAGACCTCAAAAATCCCCATTATAGGGGGTAAATCCCTAAAATGGAAATGGAATTAAAGTATATCCCGGGAAGGTGTTTTGAATTACATACCACCACTCCTCTTCCTCTAGAGGGTAGTGACCTTTGTTGACCTTTAAAAATCTTATTAGTAAAACCTTACAAAACAGATCTTCTGCTTAAATGAAGTACAAGAAAACTGCTTTTAACTTCACAACTTTGCTTAATTCCAATTTATGAGGGTTCAAAGATTTGCAAACATATTACTAAATTTAGAAGAAACTTATTGATATGGCTTAAAATTTTACTCAAATAACAGGAATTGCATTTTCAGAAGAAGCTGAAACTGGAAGAAGAAACTTTCAAAGGAAACTAGTAACTGAAAATTAAGGTAAAATGTTATTTGTCAAAATTTCAATAGGTATAGACCTGTCAAGTAGGCAAATTAGAAGTCAGAAGTAGACTTAGTGACAGATATAGACCTGTCAAGTAGACCTAGAAATCAGAAGAGGGTTAACATGGAAGCATGGTAACATCTTCCCAGAGTATAGTTTTGGCCCTGGATTCATTACTGAAAGTTTCATTTTTCTAAATGAAACTTTGATTTTGAATTGAAAATCAAGTATTTTGCAGTAGGCATCAAGACATGGCTAATTGTAGAAAAAGCCGAGACAGATAGTCCAAGTAATTGAGAGGCAAATGTTTAAATGGCTGCACGGGTAAATGGCGGGAGTAAGTATGACTCTCTTCCTAACTGTAAGTCCTAACTGTAAAATGACTTCCAAGATAGCAAAAAGTAGCTAAACTAGAATTTTACTAAAATAAAAATCTACAATAACTCAAACTCAAAACAACCAGAAATTACAATTAAAGAATAAATAAAACCCAAAACGAACAGAAATTGAATAAAGAATCTTAGCAAAAAAACATACAATAGGTACTAATATAAATTAATAAATAAAGGTACTTATCTGTTATAGCGTCTATAGCAGATTAAATAAAAAAAACAAGTTTTTTAAACTGAAAGTAAGGAGCGACATTAAAACTTAAAACGAACAGAAATTATTCCGTATATGAAAGGGGCTGTCCCCTCCTCAACGCCTCGCTCTTTACGCTAAAGTTTGACTCTGTCTCACAACTATATTTTTTAAAACAATAAAAAACTTTAGCGTAAAGAGCGAGGCGTTGAGGAGGGGACAGCCCCTTTCATATACGGAATAATTTCTGTTCGTTTTAAGTTTTAATGTCGCTCCTTACTTTCAGTTTAAAAAACTTGTTTTTTTTTATTTAATTTCTCATCGTTTTTTAGTTAATGCAGCTTTTATTTGCATAAAAATTTTAATTTTCTTTTGCTAAATGGATGTCTTTACAAATTAACTTACGTAACTAACTTCTATATTCGTATATTTTTCTTCTGGCAAAAAATACAAAGTTGCAGATTTTTGCAGATATGAGCTTGAAACCTATGTAATAGGGTTTTCTGATACGCTGAATCTGACGGTGTGATTTTCATTAAAATTCTTTCACTCGTAGGGGATGTTTCCCCCCTCTTTAAAAAATTGAGTAAATTTTCTCAGGCTCGTAGCCTTTGATGAGTAATACTAAACTTAATAAATTTGTATATTTAGGATCAGCATTATAAACACATTCTTTTGATACATTTATTGACATCAAAATTTCGTTTTTAAAAGTTTCGATTACTATTGAGCCGTATCGCTTGTTTTTTTATTGTTTTTTTTTATTACGTATATGTTATTACTTATATGAAGGGGTTCTCCCCTTAGTCAATACCACGCTCTTTACGTTAAAAGTTAAAAAAAATTTTGATCCACAAACCCTGAATCACAAAGGCCGTTTAATTAGAATAGATAGCTCTTTTGAAAGCACTAAAAAAAACTGTAGCGTAAAGAGCGAGGTATTGACTTGGGGGAGAACCCCCTCACATACGTTATAATTTCTGTTCGTTTTAAGTTCTAATATTCCTTCTTACATTTGAGTTGAAAAAACTTGTTTTTTTTTATTTAATTTCTGATCGTTTCTTAAATAATGCTTGGAAATCCGGCGCCCCCTTCATAGAAATGTCCCTTGCCCCAAAGAAACATCCCCCACGGAAATATTCTCCAGAGTAACCCCCTCCTCTAGCCCCCCCCCCCCCCTCCAGAAAAAATCCTTCCTGAAAATGGTTGTATACTTCCCAATAACCAATAAATAATGCTGGCAAGTCCGGCGCCCCCTTCATGGCAATTTCCCTTCCCCCATGAAAACTTCCTTCATGGAAAGATCCTTCCATATAGCCCCTGACCCTCTCCTTCCCCCACCTACCAGAAAAAATCTCCTCTGAAAAAGTCTGTATACTTCCCAATAACCAATACTATATGTTAACATTGAGTAAAGTTCATAACTTTCAGCCCTCCCCCTGGGGACTTTGGGGGATCAAGTCATCCTAAAAGACATTTTTATCATATTTTCGACCATGCTGAACAAAATGGCTATCTCAAAATTTTGATCAGGAGACTTTGGGAAAAAAATGAGCGTGGGAGGGGGCCTAGTTGCCCTCCATTTTTTTTGGTCACTTAAAAAGGGCACTAGAACTTTTAATTTCCGTTCCAATGAGCCCTCCCACGATATTCTAGGACCACTGGGTCGATACGATCACCCCTGGGGAAAAAAAAAACAAACAAACAAACAAACAAACAAATAAACACGCATCCGTGATCTTTCTTCTGGCAAAAAATGGAAAATTCCACATTTTTGTAGATAGGAGCTTGAAACCTCTACAGTAGGGTTCTCTGATACGCTGAATATGATGGTGTGATTTTCATTAAGGTTCTATAACTTTTAGGGGGTCTTTCCCCCTTTTTTCGAAAATCAGCCAAATTTTCTCAGGCACGTAACTTTTGATGGGTAGCACTAAACTTGATGAAAGTTATATATTTGAAATCAGCATTGAAATCTGATTCTTTTGATATATCTATTGGTATCAAAAACCCGTTTTCTAGAGTTTCGGTTACCATTGAGCCGGGTCGCTCCTTACTTACAGTTCGTTACCACGAACTGTTTGATAAGCGTCTTAAAGTATATAGAAGCTAAGTAGAACCCGTTTTCATTTAGTTTGCAGTCTGTATTGAATGAAATTCATTTAGTTTGCGAGTTGCATTGAAAGAGAATAGTGTCTGACTATGGATGCTAAAATGAAAATATGGAAAACGAAAAATCGCGAAGAAGTGAGATAACGAGACCATTAAGAGAGTTATTGTCCTCGTTTTCTCTCTTCTTCGCGATTTGTTGTTTGGTCATGATTAGCTAGTGTAGTCTCAGAAATCATTTACGACTAGGTTGTGAAAGTTTGGGATTTACAATTAGATTTTTCCAGGATAAGGGGCTGTTGCCCAAAACAAAACAGTGTGTCAATGAACACAGCATGACTTTATACTCTTTCGATAAAAAGCCTTGCTGGAGGTGTACAAGTTGGGCATGTCAGAAACAAGCCGGTTTGCGAGTCAATACGTGGTTTGCTGAGAGTAGAATGCCATTTGTTACTGCAATTTGTTTCATTTATTTGTGGACAGGGGCGTCCCGAGGGGGGGGGAGGGGCGCGCCGTCCCTCCAACGGTTTTGGCATTCGGTAAAATTTTCGTCGAACGCGAAAATTTCGGTAGAAATTTTGCAAAATTGCCCGAAATTTGGCAAAATTTTTGATTTCTGCAGAAAATTCGGCATAAATCAGATATCAATTCGGTAAAGTTTACAAAGATCGCCCCCCTCCCAATGAAATGAGTCTCGGGACGCCCCTCTTTGTGGGCTCTAATTTTGTTAATAAAGTATTATATTTTCATCATAATTTGAGTAGAGAGGGGGGTGCTACTCGTGACAGCACACCATATATGGCCATAGAATGCTGACGGCACATAATTTATTCAAGGATTATCGATCTGTTGTTGTTTGGCCACGTGTAATGACATGTGCTGCCACCTACAACTTTTTTTTTACATAATTTATTCAAGGATTATCGATCTGTTGTTGTTTGGCCACGTGCGAATGACATGAGGGGTGATTTACATAATCGATGGTGGAATTATTGATTCACGAGCGTGGGGAATTATGAAACAATATGGTCATAGAGTCCCTAGGGAGAAAGATTACGTAATGGGCTCAATGACCTCTTCCTTCAAGGTCGATTTATTTGTTGTTTCTATGTGTAATAACCTAACCGGGACGAAGGTTACACATGCGCATTGAATTCTAACGGGAACAATGTTATTGATCTAGGACTCGAGGGGGAAGTGAATTTCCGAGAACTTGTTTGCGTAATCGATTGGGAATTTTATTGATCTGATAACGGGAAACAGTTAGATCACGTGTTTCCTTCTCAGCCAATCAGAGGGCTTGTTTACATATTAGCGGCGGTGGGAATATAAGGAAGGGATTTTTGCTAGAGTTTTATTAGTCTGTGAATAGAATTCAAAGGAGTGAGAAGAAGAAGAACAGTTTTGACTTTACTCATTTGGATATATATTTGTGTTGATGGCGATGAGTGGAATGTTTACCCTATTAGAAGTTGATAGTGGAGTTGATGATAATAGTACAAGAGCACCAAACATTGCGGTGGAAATCACGAAAGGATCGCGGCTTTGTCTGGAATGGGATGCAGTATATGCAAGATATGTGATATCCTTGAGCAAATTTAAAATGGAGGATCAATTATGTTTCGCCGCTAAAGTTGATATAGCACATGTGAATAGACTTCAATGTGCTTTAAGTGCATTGGTGAAACATATTGAAGACAATAAACAGTATCGCTGAATGTACATGCTCTGTATTATTGATGTTGTTGTTGTTCTAATTATTCAATAAAATTGTTTCGAAATCGAAAATGTTCTCTTTCTTTTCTGGTCAGGTTAGGCTAACGAATCAGGGTCAGTCTAGAGTCAGCAGTCGGAGTGAAAGGATTGAAAAATGAATAAATTTGAGAAAGAGAGAATTAGATCAAATCTAGTGTTTATGGAAAAACATTTGATTTTGGATGATGATTTTCTCGAGTTATCTCTTAAACGCAGGATATTCTCTTGTCCGGGCACACTTGACACTATAATGAGGAGTGATTCTCCCCCTCATAACCTGTTGTTTGCGTACATGAAGTATTGCCGAGGTGAGGGAGAGACTTACATCAGGATTGGCAGCAAGTTCTTTTCTCAATATGAAATTGGAGGGTGCAAGCGTCAATTTTATATCCACTTTAACATTGGGCGGTAGCCATTGGGGTATATTAAATATTTCATGATATATTTTTCCAACTAGATGTAATTCACTAGTTGTAGCATTTTTAAGTGCATCTGTACTATCAGTATTAGTAATATATTCATATCCATTGGAGGCGCCTCTCAATTCCTTGTATGACTTGGGTGTCATCAGCATGAATTGCATATAGCTTGTATAGTTGGAGAGATTGTTGCTTGTGCTCACCAGCGTGCCATTGATGTAGACACTAATTTGACGAAATAAATTATGTAGTATACAATTTTCATAGGATATCCCATCGGCCCGAATTGGCATTGTATTATCGGATTTCCGAACTTTCATTTGCAAATCTATAAATGTTGAAGACATGTCCATAAAGTAGTCTTCATTGGAATAAATTTGAAAGTGGATATTATCGGAGAGGGGTTGTTGCGGATAAAATTGTTCATAGTATCCATGCTTGACACTCACATCAACATTTTCGGCATTGAATAGATTCAATGAGGCGGTGATTGAAGGTTGAGAATCCTTATGCGGTAGGTAGGACATTTTAGGAGAAGAAATCTAGTTTCGATCTGACAATTCTATTCTTCCTGGGACTTCTTCTTACAGCACGTGTCGGCTTTTTCCTTCTTTTCTTTGACAAGAGGGATGATGTCTTTCGTTTCCGACCTGAGTGGAGACTGATGAGTGATGCATTGTTTCTTGACCTTTTTAAGCCTTTACCATTCTGTTTTAATCTCTCGCCAAGGGTTCGCGCACTGGACCTAAGATTTTCCGAAGCACTTTTTTTAAAATCCTTGCCAGAGCCCCAATCGTATAGTGTAGAGGATGCAAAATCTGTCGCAGCCGGTACAAGATATTTTCTGGCCAGTGGTAGTGAAGAGCGAAACAGCTTAGCAAACCAACTGCCAAGACCGTAGCCAGACATTGACGAGCGACCTTTGTAGTAGTCCATTCCATTGCCCTGTTGTCTTGGGCCAAGAGTATTAACATAGCAGTCAATATCAGGACAAGTGAATACCACTTTTTTATTAGACATCTTGTTGTTGAACGATGGGTCGAAAATGGCATGTAATCACAGCCAAACCTTTTGAAATTGCTATTGGATCACCCAATTCGGTTCTTAGTGTTAACTGACAGAGTTCCAAATAGGAAGTGTTTACGGGAATATACTGAAGATGCTTTATATTGTAGTGGTGAATATGTTCTTGATTGGTTTTTTTTCGTTCAAGAACTCGTAGGAGGGGAACATTTGAATTACCAACTCGAGATGTTTCCACAAATGAAGCGTAGAGAAATATACAGGTGTCTGTGGAGAAGGCAGGCGGGTAGTCAGCAAAATGAAATTAGTGTTTCCGGCACTTTTACCATTGATTATATTGAGCTTAAAGCCAAGAACATCCTTTAGATTATCGTTGAGAATAACCTTTTCACTGGCAATAGGTGAACTAATGTAGATCTTGCCCTCCTCCTTTGAATAGTTGAAATGAAAAGCTCCCTTTTTACGAGCGGAAATTCTTTTATTGATAGTACGACATAAATCATTCATACAGGTGAGTTCCTCGTAGGGTAATTCAATATATGGATATTCCATCCAATTGATTTTTTGAATTTGTTCTTGATCACCTGTTGGTGGTGGTGGCCAATCATAGGGTCTAATTCTTATTTCATATTTACGATCCTTTCTCAGGATGTCATAGGTATTTTTGAGAATACAGTCGACAAGAGCCACTTCATACTTTCTATTGTCGTCGAATTTGATGGTGGGGGAGAGTTTCGTCCAAAAATCAATTGTTCTATTCAAGTCACTGTAGAGAGGATCAGAAACATTGGACATGAAAGTCACATAGAAATCATTGGGCATTGTCAATATCTTCAGCACTGACCCAAGAATCAAAATCTGAGTTGTATCCTAGCCAGCGAACAAGCAACTGTCTCTTGCCATGGCGTGTACGACTCTTTAATATCTTTTCAATTTGATAAATTTCACTAGTGTTTCTAACTTTTTGCAGTTCATATTCATAAAAACCGCCGAGAATCTCATCATCTTTGGTGTCTCGCAGCCGATAAATTATGGGCTCGGTATCCAGGATTTTGGACACTTTAAAAAGTTCAGTGCTCCATAAATAATTCCCTTTTCAAAAATATTGGTGGTTCTATTAATTCGAACAGTATCACCAACATTGAATTTCTTCTTGTTTTTTCTTCTTCTCATTGCCATAGGAGTATTGCTTTAGAAAAGCATCAAATGTATTTTCACTGTAGTGAACATCCGTTGGTTGTAGAGTTGGATAGAGATCGATGGGGTCGATGGTTGTATATCTGCATGATTTTATCTAAATCATGAATAAAAGCCGGTGTATTTTTCAATGTGCAATATCTTGAAATTAATAGACGAATCGTTCTTATTAATCGTTCAGCCAATGCAGCCTTTATCGGACTGTGACTATGATAAAGTGTTGTATTATATTTCAAAAGAACCTTTTGCACATGGGGATTAACAATTCACTGCCACGATCCGATTGAATTTTTCTATACGAATCCTGTTCTAGAATACTTTCAATGGCCCGAGCAACTTCAACACCTCTCTTTGACCGCAGTGGAATGGCATAGGCATAGCGACTAAAGATACTGATTGCCACTAGAATATATTTGTAGGGTGCATTGTGACGCCGTTGAACTGCGTCTAAAGTTAACAGATCCATTTGCATTATATGCAGAGGGAAAAAGGCTTTAGTTTGTCGATATTGTTTACTGCGAAGCCTGTGATTTCGATGCAGTGTGTAACTCGCTTCATTTTCTAGATACTCTTTTGCATTTTTCAATGTGGTGGTGGTGCCGGAGACAGCTTTGGAAAGCGTTTTGGGAGAACTTAAACTTCCCACCTCGCCAATATTTCATAGACGCCTTTCAAAACTTCATCCATTTTGAACGTAAACACGTAGTGTAATGTCCACTCCCCTTTTGCACACTGGCGGGCGAATCAATTCGTCTTCGCTTTTGACTAGCAGCCACAGGTGTTGTAAAATCAGTGACGCTGCTGCTGATAGTATCTTCAAATATTGAATCTTCTTCTTTTTTAAATGGTGTTGTTCGAGGAGGACTATATTCTCTTAGTTTCTTTAGAATTTGCTTATTGCCAATAAGACTTTTGGGAAAGTTTATTGCACACAGAAAGGTGTATAGATTATCGTCAAAGGATAAGAGTCCTTTACGATTCGTCACCATATCACAAATTAAATCAACTAGATTATAACTTTTTCCCTGAATTATAATTCGTTTCCCTGTGCTCTCGACTTGAACTTGATCACTAGCAGTTTCCAACATGAGATAAGATAATACTCTTTTACTCTGTTCTCGATAGGTCAATGGCAATAGGTTTCCAATTTTCAATACAATCGAATTCAATTCCTTCTCCTTTGATTGCAGTGCTGCTGCAGAATCTTGAGGAGATGTTTCCTGTTTAGAGGGATCAGTGGTGACGGTGACGGTGGCAGGTCTCTCACGATATGGTTTATGTTTGTCCACACGTCGCAATGCATCTTGAAGTAAAAGCAGTTTTTTGTCGTCGGCAATATTCTCATCGTTAATGAATTTGCTTAGATTGTCTTCAAAATGTTCGATGGGCGAGAGGACAAGTTCAAATGGTGTCAATTTATAGGGTTTTGCCATTCTCACTAGAGAAAACTGGTTACAAGTCCTGCAATTATCGGTAGTAAAGTGTGAAGAAGCTACCGCCCGCTTGAAGGAGCCGTTTTCTTTTAAATTTTTTTCCCTTGTTTTTACAAGCCAAGGCGCGTACAGTGGAACGATGTTGCTTTGTCTGTTGTCTAACACCTTCTGGCAGTTGAACATTTCCCTCGGTCAAATTTAAACAAAGTTCAGATATTAGATTAATGAAATCATTGTCAACCCCATGTTTGAGTATAGCCTTCCTAAGCAATGGTTTTGAAGTGCTTAAAACGGAAAACAGATGCCGTTGTTCGTGTAGTTTCTTCAGTGTCATAATGGCGACTGATAGTCTTTTCTACTGTTCACTGGAAGATATACTGTAATTTCATTGTTGAAAATGTCGGTGACTACACGTAGATCCTCGGGCGGTGCTCTGATTAAGATCCAGCAAAATGTAACCGTAGGGCTTGCTAGTCGCCTGAGTGTACGCTGACAACAGAAATTTTGGAGCGCCGGGGTATATCTGCTTATTGAGAGTTATGAGCGAGCTAGAATCACGAACGACTCGATAGATAATATAGACGGTGCAATTCAAAGCAAGGGTTCGCATACATTTGCTCTGATGAAACAGATTGTGTAGAACTAGGGTAACGGAAATGTGTTCATGATGGGAGCGAACGGTGAACAGTTGTAGCATTTCCTGTGAGAACTGTTCAATGGATTCAGCCAAATCATCAATAATCAACCACGAGTTCGATTCAATACTATTGAAAACATCAAGTCCTCGTATGAATTGTATTGGTATGGTTGTGGCAATAACTTTTATTTTATCATAGGACTCCTGCCAAATACTATAGCAATAGTAGATTTTTTTCGGCTTCTTCAAAAACATTTTATCGCAATTTTGAATTATTCTAGCTAAAAGCGTTGTTTTCCCCGACATTGAGGGACCACACAGAAACGATCTGAAGGGTGTTTTAAATTGATACATGCTGCTGACAACAGTCGGACTACAACTAACTGTAAATCATGTGTGCTCAATGAATAAGTAGTAATTTTCTCCCCATGGATCTATCTATTCAAGAACAACAAAAAAACAATATTACATGGCAGCATTTATTTCGACACTGCATGAAAACACTTGTTCAACATGAACAATGATAAAAATAACACTTGTTCAACAAGAACAATTGACAAAATTTCATGGTCAAAATGAAAACTCTATTTGCAGTCAACATGAACTGCAATGATAACACTTTATAAATAAAACACTTATTGTCTTTAAACACTTTTTGTCTTTAAACACTTTTCTGTACAATACTTTTTGTCTTTAAACACTTTTTGTCTTTAAGCACTTTCTGTACAACACTTTTTTTTTTTTTTTTTTGGTCAACTTAAACACTTTTCTATACCTGACAACACTTTTTGTACAACAAAAACACAGAAAATACACACACGGGAACTAGAACTAGTAGCACAGTTGAGCATTATGAATTTAAAGGTGTGTGGGATCCCCCCCCCCCCCCGGGGACCGCGGGGCCGAAGGCCGGCCGGCCGCGGGCGGGACCCCCCCCCCGGGCGGCCGCGGGAAGGGACCCCCCCTCCCCCCGGGAGCCGCGGGGCGAAAAAGAATAGTTGTCATCACTGCTATGGGTTAGTTGAGGTTGAGTTAGTGCTTGGGTTAGATGAGGTTGAGTTAAGGTAGTGAAACGTTGGTTAGTGGTTAGTCAGATTAGGTTAATTTATCCAGACCAAGTTGATTGCGATAGTCAATGCATTCAACTCGATCTGAAATACGGTAGTGGCCGTGGGGTAGAACACTCACACCATTCTCGAGCACATAGACCTTGTCGGATATACACGACATTGCATTCTTTTCCACTCTCACAGTATAATTTCTATACTGTAGAGAGCGAATTGCAAGCACTTGTGCTCTCGGCACTAGGCTACTTTCTACACAGTCTCTGTACACGCTCATGTTGAAATTGCTCTTTACAAAATGTGTAGGCACCCCTTTACACGCCTTCTTTTCTTCCCCACTATGAGTTTCCACGCAATAGACTTTGGGGCCCGGGAACACCCCCCGGGATATCAAATCACTCCCCGTCTCTGATTTTAACATTAATAGTTGGTTGGGGGCTTGACGTTTCACCAGCTCGGGTAGAGTGATGGATTCCAGTTGGTGAAATCCAACCGCGAGCTGATGTGTTCCCCCTTTTGCAAATCACCCAATAAATCCAAATCTTCAGTCCCATTTACCTTTAACAGCAGAGAATCTGTATCCCCATAGTAAACTTGAACCTCCCCCTCCCGTGGCCATTGCACCTTGCACACATTGTAAAAGAACGACAACATGAGCTTTTTGGAAATTTCTAGTACTGAACTGCCACCTGCAATATTCTTGTTCAGTACTACATTTCGCTTTCGCCTGTGTAGAAGAACCATGCCGGTCTCTATGCTCGTGAACGATGTAAAATTGGGGTCGGCAATAATTTGTGCACACTCTAGAGGGTCAGTCACAACGTCGCAGCGAGATCTATTACGAAACGCTTTCACACATTTGCCAAACGCTGAATTTAGGATGAGCTTATACATTTCCTTCTCCACCTTTGAATTTGCCTTAGAGCGTTTATCGACAAAGGTGTCGATAAACGTTTTCAAGTAGGGTCGCTGATTGAACTGCAGGACCCTGTGTATTTTGGTGATCTTGAAGCCGTTGCTCACCATCCAGTGCAAAAGCACATGGTGAACACGATATTCTCCTTAGGGTCCAAATCAGCAATCAGTTTCTGTTTAGAGGGAGTCCAGTGCATCCCCATATCCTCAACCAATGAACGATTGTAGGGGGCTCAGAGAGTCCCTGCTCACTGGCCGATTGATACAGGGAAAGACAAAATCTTTGACTGAGTCGTGAAGCGCCAGCGGAATGTGACCATCTACTTCAAAGAACCATCCTTGTGACCCATTGTCCTCGACGGTGGTAATGTCGGGGAACTCACAAGGATTCTCAAGCCATTGATAGTTCCCACACGGCAAAGAGTAGTTGGACATTGCCGAGGGGTACAATGAGTTCATGTCCAAGAACACTGCATTTGACTTTGCACCGGTGCTGTTTTGTCCGCTCGGATCGGTTGATAAGACGCGGTCCCCATGAAAAACATACCCTCCCCTCATTGAACGCTCTACAAAAAGGTGCTGATCTATGTCAGTGATTAGGCCTATTTCCTCCCTGCTAATTTTTAAAATTAAATCCATCACTAAATGGGGTGTAGAAAAATAATAACCTATATCTAACCCGAACTCTGAATAGATCTGGTCTGTATTCTTACAGACTATATCCAACAAAGTTAGAACGTCACTGGCCAAGTACAGTCTACAATAATCCCACCCATTTTTACAATCCCCCTTGGACCACACCTTCTTGGCAAACTCATACTCCTCGGCTGTGCATTCACTGTTGGTCAGTGAATTGTAAAAAGCTTCAATTGGAGGTAGTTTCTCCTCACTTAAGCGAGCGCCAGAGCAGTAATAATAGTATGCGTATATACCTTTGCAGGTCAACAGGTCATACATTTCACTGTCTGGAAAGTGCTGTTTAAGCAAGGGAAAGCTATCAAAATTGTCGCTTTTTTGCACTTGAATCAATTGACTCAATGCCTTGGGGAAAAAACTAAAGGAATCTAAAAACCTGATTTTATTCCAGCACGTATGCCCATTATCCACTGCCTGCCATTTCAGCTCGAGAAGCAGCAACTTCTCAGCTGATTTGGGAATTATGTTGTAGGTAAATGAACTATTAACCCATTTCAAATCATAATTGGAATTATGAATAAAAACAGGGATAAAAACTGCTGGCTAACATTTAAATTACACGATTGATGCGCAACTCCTCTAAAATTACTACCCCCCGAGGATATTTCCTGCCACAAATGGTCATGATCTCTAACTTTCCCCCTCCCCCCACGTTTCCCTTTAGTCCCCTTATCCCCCTCCTCTGCAAACTCCCCCTTACAAACCCAACATATTTTTTGATTTTTAATCGCGAGACGATCCTCTGCAGACAACACCATTGGATAATGCGTATTTCTCAAACGAGAAATAGCACCATTAGCCGTGCCAATCAGTTTAGTCAATGCCTTGTCCATGCACTCAGGTCCCTCATCCAATGTTTCAACTATTTCTAACAACTGCATGGTGTTAGAATTGTCTCTTTGCGCGTGGGCGTAGGACACTGCAATAGCCTGATGTTCTTTGACTCGGTTTGGAAATTGGGGGTCATTCACCTCCACCAACTTAGCTTCACAGTCTAAAGATATTTTGTTGCACTGGAGAAGGGTGTTTTGGAAATTTTTGAAGCGTAAAATAGCCCTATCCCCTGAAACCGTTTCCACTGTCTGATAGCCGTGGCGGCTACAATGCTTCATATGATCCCGTAGTTTTATATCACTACGGAATCTAGAGAGGCATGTTGGACAGTAGAAACGTACCCCCCTATGCTTACCACCCCCCAGAACTCTACCAATGTCAGTGATAGGGTTAAAATGACCGATTGTGTTCGGTTGACTAGGTGGTGTGTATAGCAACCAAACCCAGTGTTTAACCAAATCAACTGAGGGGCCCCTTATGGGGAAGACCACCCCCTTCTTTTTAGAACGAACCCCATCTTCAAATTCTGTTTCATATTGTACCACAGTAACGCCGATATTTAAATGGGCATTAGCCCTTTCAAACATGTCAATAGATCATAGCGTTACTGGGTATTTCCCTCTAAACAAGAAAAATCTACAACTGGGAAATGGGACCCTTCCTTCCCATGTATAGCCCATTTGTCTAAATTCGTCTTGGTAGCGTCCCGAGTTAGAGGCTCGAATGCTGAGATGAGAAAAGCATATCGGAAACACTTTTGACCTGTTTCAAAACAAATCCGCTGGACACCTTTACAACCTACTAGATCTGGATTATAATTTAAAACTACTGCCCTTTCCCCACCCCCTCTTAAAATAAAATCTTTCTTAAATTTACATATATTTACGCTTAAATTTTCAATAAATAAAACTACTGAGCCACTTCCATTTTCGTTATAGTTCTCGAGATGCGTTATAATTTGATCGACCCAATCTAAGAAAGCACCCTCAAAATTTTCTAAATTTGAATAAACCAAACGCATCTCGGAATGTATAAAATGATAATAAACCTCGCTTTTTCCCTCATTTAAATAAAACACTTTTAAAACAATGGAGACCTTAATTGAATCCCTACCTCCCCACAACTGAATTTGATTCTCCAGAAGTGCACGAATTTTGTCTACATAGTTGTGTACAATTTCTACAGGGTCATAAACAAAATTACCACACAAAAGCGAATTAAAAGGGTCACCAAACACTGCAGTGAAAACAACTATATTATTTAAAATTCTGTTGGACAGCTGAAAGTCTGGGAGAGTTGTACCCCCCTCCCCCTCTTGTATATTACCCCCTCCCCCAAGCTGTTCAACAATATCTGGTGAATGCTCCACTTCAGTTGTTCGAAGTGGAGTCGTTAGGGTATCGGAGGTTGGAGGGTTCCCTGTTAATTCCGGGTAAAATCGTCTAAAATTTGCAATGTGTTTGGACTCAAGTCTACCAGCTCAACTGCGCTATAATCAACATTTAAAAAATCACCTAAAAACTCGTCAATATTATCTGGAATTTGATGTAAATCATCCCATAGTGAATTGTTGGGGAGCTCCACGTGTGTCTCCTCTCCTTCTCCAACTGACGAGCAGGGGGGAGATGGTGAGTATGGAACCAGGACAACCTGTAAATGAAAAAATAGCTTATTTTCAAAGTGTTCAAATCATCCCCTACTGCTTTTAAAATTTGGATTATTATTGCTTAATAACATTTGGTTAATACAACTGAAAGTTCCAACTTAAGATATGACATAGAAGGCGACAATTTGTTCAATTTTTTTTTTTTTTCGCGGCACTTTCCCGCAGCGCTTCTCGCAGCGCTTCCCGTGGCGTTTCCCTGGCCCGTGGTGCTTTCCTGCGGTGCCTCCCTGGCCCGTAGCACATCCTGTGGCGCTTCCCTGGCCCGTGGCGCATCCCTGTGGCGCTTCCCTGGCCCGTGGCGCATCCCTGTGGCGCTTCTCTGGCCCGCAGCGCTTCCCGCAACGCTTCCCCGCCCCACAGCGCTTCTCGAACCCGTGGCATATCTTATATTAGTGTAAGATATTTACAATCTAAAACATCGCATGACATAGTAGGTTTTGATTTTGTTCAAACAATTCCTCCAAATAAAATTTCATATTAATACTCTTTATCTGCTCTGCGGAAAAAAAAACATGATTTGAAAAGGATAGCCATCTCCTGTCATGATACACAACTCATTCAGATATAAAGTTTTTTTTTTGTAATATTTGTAGAGGCAAGGTGAACCATTCGTTTATATCGCAATAGAAATTACCAAACCTTACTATGACCAGAATATAGTGCCTTTTTTTTGTCTTCACTAATCTAATTTAGCAAAAGGGCGAATGCATGCACTTGACGTGATTCAAAAGGGAGAACATTATATTTCCTTTGGGGAGAAAAAATCTTTCAATATTCCCGCTGAGATATACTCTTGCGCAGTGTTCGAAAATGTTGCATGTGGAAAAAGGCCTATAAAAGTTGGATGAAATCGATAGATATTTCTATAACTAGAGGTAAAAATGCTTACATTTTTATATCTCGGCTGCACTTGGGTGCCAGATGGCCCGGGTAGCGAGTGTTGGAGGGTGGACGGAACGGCGTCACTATGTTCCTGTGCGACTGGGTCGGCTATTTCACGATCTTGCATGGATGAGCCGGCAGGGTTCTCCATATTATAAGAAGCCATCCATTCTCTTTTCGGTTTTTGACCGGACTGTATGGTGGCTGCCTCGTCCACTTTTGCTTTCTTGGGTGGAGGGGGTATGCATTCTTCACAATTGTCCTTAAAAAGAAGAGAAAAAATTAGTATCTAAATAATTTGCCCCCTTTTTTACAGAAAGAAAGTTAGTACCCTCATCCATGTAATTTTGTTTAGTTTATCACTAAGAAAGCACAACGTTAAAAAAATTTCGTGAAATATACTAATTGCATCCTTTTTGAATCTGAGAATTACGGTCCACTGAACCATTCAAAAGCCGGCCTAGTTTGTATATTTATCACACCCCCAGAAAAAAACAGCCCACGGAAAATAACCCCACGGAAAATATCCCTGAGAAAAGACATGGAAAAATACCCCCTCCCCCCATCGAAAGATATCGCATCCTTTTGAATCTGAGAATTACGGCTCACTGAGCCGTTCAAAAGCCGGCCTAGTTTGTATATTTATCACACCCCCAGAAAAAACAGCCCACGGAAAATAATCCCCACGGAAAATATCCCTGAGAAAAAGACGTGGCAAAATATCCCCTCCCCCACCACCGAAAGATATGGTAAAAAATGCTATTCAATTACGCATAATAAAGCAATGTATCTTTTTTCTTAAACCCACTCCCCTTACTTTTCACACGAAGAAACAGTTTGTTTTCACCTTTACAATGGAGGTGTTAGACTTGAGACATTGTCAAACCCCCACCTTCCACCAAATGTCCTAAAAATATTGTTAGGCATTAATTTTGGAAATAACTCATTTCCATGCTAAAGCCGGCCTAGTTTGTATATTTATCACACCCCCAGAAAAAAACAGCCCACGGAAAATAACCCCACGGAAAATATCCCTGAGAAAAGACATGGAAAAATACCCCCTCCCCCCACCGAGAGATATCGCATCCTTTTGAATCTGAGAATTACGGCTCACTGAGCCGTTCAAAAGCCGGCCTAGTTTGTATATTTATCATACCCCCAGAAAAAAACAGCCCACGGAAAATAACCCCCACGGAAAATATCCCTGAGAAAAAGACATGGGAAAATATCCTCTCCCCCCCCCCCACACCGAAAGATATGGTAAAAAATGCTATTCAATTTACGCATAATAAAGCAATGTATCTTTTTCTTAAACCCACTCCCCTTACTTTTCACACGAAGAAACAGTTTGTTTTCACCTTACAATGGAGGTGTTAGACTTGAGGCATTGTCAAACCCCCACCTTCCACCAAATGTCCTAAAAATATTGTTAGGCATTAATTTTGGAAATAACTCATTTTTCATGCTTCCATATCACATAGAATTACGCAAAGCCTGTAACCACACAATGTTAATTAACAATAATCCCTCTTTTCACGCGAAACTGTTTTTAATTCGATGGGAAAAACTAACCTTCTCAGAGAAACCTTTGGTTAAGCCGCTATCCAAATTCTTGTTTATTTATCAAAGCCGGATGTAAATTTATAGCGGTGAAAACACACTATATTAAGGGAATGACAGAAAGTTGACAGTTGCTTTTAGATAAGATACGGAATTTATCAAAAACAGAATTGTGGTCGTAAACAGAGGGGGAAGGAAGGATGGGGTTTACGTAACGAAAAAAAGAGCGTATTTTACGCTTTTTATCGAGTATAAACATCATATAGTGGCGTTTGTATAGGGGGGGGGGGGGGTTTACCCGAATATAGTAGAGGGTGACCACGGAAAACAATTTTATTTTGAAAATAAAAATGAAAACAGAACTTACATTGCTAATTGTGGCTGCCAAGGCTTCAACTTCATCAATAGTATCCATTCTAGTTGTTTGAACTGTGTTCTGGAACTTTCTGATAATTTAATCACATTGCATGCCCGTTATATACGAAATCTCAAGGGCGAATTGTTATGTAACGGGAAAATCATATGCAAGCACGTCTCTGATTGGATGAGAAGGAGGATGTATCCGACTCGATGATTGGCTGAGAAGGAAACACGTGATCTAACTGTTTCCTGTTCCAGGACACCTTGACATTCACCCATAGCATGCACTTGTCCAAAACAACAATAATAAATAAATCCCTCAGGCCTAAAGATTAAAGAAACCTTAATGTTTCTTAATTCCCCCCTTCGTGAATCAATAATTTCCCCTAGTGATTATGTAAATCAAGTTGTCAGGACAGGCTAGCCAAACAACAATGAAGCCTTGTTTGTTTCTTAATTTCCCCTTCGTGAATCAATAATTTCCCCCATCGATTATGTAAATCAAGTTCTCAGGCCAGGCTAGCCGAGAAAAACATCAAATAAATCGACCTTGGAAAAAGAGGTCATTGAGCCCATTACGTAATCTTTCTCCCTAGGGACTCTATGACCATATTGTTTCATAATTCCCCACGCTCGTGAATCAATAATTCCCCCATCGATTATGTAAATCACCCCTCATGTCATTCGCACGTGGCCAAACAACAACAGATCGATAATCCTTGAATAAATTATGTAAAAAAAAAAGTTGTAGGTGGCAGCACATGTCATTACACGTGGCCAAACAACAACAGATCGATAATCCTTGAATAAATTATGTGCCGTCAGCATTCTATGCCCATATATGGTGTGCTGTCACGAGTAGCACCCCCCTCTCTACTAATTTGTGATATTTCATAAGGAATGAGCGTCTTTACATGTTCTACTTAGCTTCTATATACATAGGCGTTATAACAGATAAATACCATAAATAAATTTTAAAACAAGTAAAGCTTAAACTGAATGTGGAAATCAAGCTTAAACCGAACAAAAAATATTTTGCTTTTGAAGTATAAATGAAATCCAAAACGAACAGAAATTAAATAAACAATTATAGCAAACAAACATACAAAAGGTACTAATATAAATGAATAAATAAATCTTAAAACGAGTAAAATTTAAATTGAATATGCAAATCAAGCTTGAAACGAACAAAAATCACTAAAAACAAGAGTTAAGGGTCCTGATACCTTCCCTGACTGTAAAAGTCCTAAGTGTAAAATGACTTACTGCGTCATTGGCGCTTTACTGAAAACTATATGTGTCTTGAACAGTCTTGGAAAGAACTAATAAAATCAAACTGAATATTTGATGTACAATATATTAATTGTTGAAAGCTCATCAGTTCAAAATATTATTTCACTGTAATTTTTATTTTCCTTTTCAATGCTGTAATAACTGGAAAAGAAAATATCCATAGTAAAATTCGTTTTCAGTGAAGCGCCAATGACGCAGTAGGCTTTAGACTTTATACAGTTAGAGAAACGGGTAGTATCTAAACTATTGTTAGTAGTGAAACTATAATTTGTCTTGAACAGTCTTGGAAAGAACTGAAAAATTAATCTAAATCATTGATATATAATTACATTAATTGCTGAAACCTCATCAGGTCCAAATATACTTTTACTGTAACTTTTATGTTGGTACTTGTTAATTATACAGACAACATCCACGAAGCAGGGTTGCCACCCTGAGCTGGAAGAATTTACTAGATCGGAGAGGAAAAATTTACTAGATCGCATCTGTTTTTACTAAATGCTCAAAAATTTTTTTTGCGCGTGCGGCTACGATATATATATATATATATATATATTATATATATATATATATATATATTATATATATATATATTATATATATATATATATATATATATATATATATATATATATATATATATTATATATATATATATATATATATATATATATATATATATATATATATATACATATATATATATATATATATATTATATATATATATATATATATATATATATATATATATATATATATATATATATATATATATATATATATATATATATATATATATATATATATATATATATATATATATATTATATATATATATATATATATATATATATATATATATTGTTACATTTCTACTTACTTTTAATTTCTCTCAGCAGGCTCCTTTTTCCTCAATAAAAATTTTCAAACTGAGGAGTTTCACCTAATCACCTTGGGCGGTTGGCTTTTGTTTTGATTCCAATAGATTCCCAATCATCACAAATCCAAGTGTCATTTACTCATTATAGCTTAATTTTTAGTTGGTAAGATTTGATACACAGAAAGCTGATTTTGTCGACCTTTAGACGCCGGAAGTGAAGTGTCAGTTTATGAAAATAGGTGACTGCTTGTCTGTCTCTGAGACAGACAAGCAAAATTGTAAATTGTCATATGTTTACGATAATTTTTTTCCCTGAATTCATGGAAAATAAAAAAAAAAGTTTTGTTTACTATAAATCATGACTTTTTAGTAGTTTTTACTAGATTTCGGGAAATTTACTAGATCCTCTAAATTTACTAGATTTTTTTCTTACTAGATCTAATAAAATCCTACTGACGGTGGCAACCCTGCCACGAAGTGAAATTATGTTAATCCTAATCAAATACATAAAAATATGATGGAATTATAATACTTTAGAAACAAAATTATGGAAGCTACGATAAACAATTATGAAATAAGGCCGCCTAATACGCATTATATAAAATACCTAACCCCTAACCATCCCTATATAATGTATATTTAATTAAAATAAACATACATCGTAGTTTCTCTCACTCAGTCTCTAAGTCAATTATAACCGATAGCAGACAGACAAACCAGTTTTTTTCAGATGAACAGAGCAAAACGTCTCGAATGTGTTCTGGATAATTAACAATTGCCTTTATATTTATCTTGAGTTTTACACTCAAGATTGCAAAAGAAAATATCGGTAATATAATTCGTTTTCAGTAAAGCGCAAATGACGCAGTAGGTTTTAGACTTTTACAGCTAGGGAAGGAGGCAGTACCCAAATTCTTATTTACAGTGATTTTTGTTCGTTTTAAGCTTGATTTGCATGTTCGATATAAGTTTTACTCGTTTTAAGATTTATTTATTTAAATTAGTACCTGTATCCCCACAGTCCGTGGGGAGAGGCCTGTAAGTTATGAAATTTGCCCATTGTTTACGTATAGTATTTGTTATTGAGAAGTATACAGGCATTTTTAGGGGGGGGGTGATTTTGTGCTTGGAGTGGGTTTCCATTGGGAGAATAATTCTTGGGGAGGGAAATTTCCTGGGGGGGGGGAGTGAAAATTCCAGGGAAATTTTTACACTGGGGGGATTTGACAGAATTCTTACACGAAATTCTTGTTAATTGTCTTACATTATCTTGTCCAACTCAATTTTGCATGTGAAGAAGTTCCAGGGGAATTATCCAGGGGCTATTTTCCGCGTGTTTTCATTTCTGGAAAAAAATTCTACGGAAGGGGGCATTTCCGGAGTGATCGAGAAACCGATTAGAGATTGAAGTCTTTTTCAAATGAAAGTTTTCTAAGAATAATTTTTCAGGCTGAATTGTCCGCAAGACATTTTATGGAGAGGGGTATTTTCAGCGAGGATGGAACTTTCTGGAGGGACCTTGACGGGAGGGGGGGTGTACTTTACTTTGGATGAAATTTTCACAGAGGAGTTTCCCGTGAGGGGGGGGATATTTTATGGAAGCTGAGCCAGATTTACCTGCGTTATTTGAAAAACAAACAGAAATTAAATAAAAAACATGTGTTTTTTTTTTAACGGAAAGTAAGGACCAACATTAAAACTCAAAACGAGCAGAAATTATTCCGTACATGAAGGTTTGCCCCCTCCTCAATATCTTGCTCTTTACGCTTAAGTTTGACTGTTTGTCCCAATTTTTAAGAAATGCTACTGAAACACAGGGGCCGTTTAATTAGAATAGGAAGCTTTTTAAAAGTGCTAACAGCTTATTCATTATATCAAGTTATCAACAGAATCACCGACTCTAAAGAATGTTAGTAAAATGTCTTCTTTATGTTCACGCACAGCAAACTGAAACTCGTAAACACCTCTGACCAGTCTTTTGAGAGCAATCATTAGCTTTTGCTATTAAATCATCGACTGATTTTGCACATACTGTAAGCGCAGTGTCATCCGCAAAAGAAGAAATACATACAACCTGCAGATAAAAGCTTATCATGTCCACGTAAACTAGATAAAGTAAAGGGCCCAGCACAGAGTCTTGTGGCACACCACACTTCACAGGAACAGACGATGAGACTACATCATTAAAAACGACTTTAAGAGACCTACCGTAAGCCATCTCACCATCTTAGACCAACTCCATTTATTCCAATGAAGCAGCATATGGTAGTCAACCGTGTCAAACGCTTTTCTAATATGAATGAAAATAGACACAGGTACGTCACCTGAGTTTAATAAACAGTTAACACTTTGAACCAAATGCTGTAATGCGGGGCTCCCACGGCGTCAATAAAGTTAATAAAGTTTGTCATGAAAGTATGAATCATAAAGTTTGTCCCCCTCACACAAGGATTTCATCTTTTTGACTTAACAGCAGTTTTTCATAGAAAGTAACTGAAATACTCAGACATGGAGCTGACAAAACCATCTTTTTAAGCATTTTTTCCTTTTAATAGTAAATAAAAATATTTTTTGTTTCTTTTACCAAGCTAAATATTTAAACAAGTATACACGATTATATTTGTAGAAACTAATTTGTATGTTGTTTATTTGAAATTCTCCACAAGTCCTCTGCTATTGGTTGAACTTTGCGGATTTTATTGAAAAAGTTAAATAAAGTTTAACTTCTTTCCGACTGCAATAAAGTCAACAAAGTTATGCGAGGAAAACGGTTTATTAACTTTGCGGACAGCTTTAGTAACTTTATTGACGTCGTGGGAGCCCCGCTTAAAGAGTGCGTCGTGGAATGATCCTTATGAAACGCAAAATGTGTCTGACTCAAAAGCTTATTCATCAGAAGAAAATTATAGACCCGTTTATGTACCCACTTTCTCCAGTATATTTGAAAAGATAGGTAGAATTGATATGGGTATCCAGTTTTCTATATTTGCCTTGCAACCACCTATGTGAAGGGGAATGACCTTTGCCACCTTAAACTGCAAAAACTTCCCTTTTCTAGGGAAAGATTAATGATAAAAACTAGGCAGGGAAGAACATATTCTAACATCACTTTAAGAGCTCGAAGGGACAAACCATCAACATCGGCAAAATTAGACTTAAGTGACTGCACAACTTTACGCACTTCTTCACTCGTGCACGGCTGAAATTCCATATTTAATGTTTGACCACGGATGTCATTAAAAGTACTGCGGTTCATTTTATTATATTTATTGCTAATACTAGATTGCACCTCGGAGCCAAGATTCGTGAAAAAAATATAGATGTAATTTAAAATATACCATGTTTCTTCATATTTCCTTTATTCTCCTCAAACTTATTTCCATAATAATCAGACATTGCTTCTTTCCTCAGTTTCTTCACCAGATTTCTTTACTTTTTAAATGAAATAAAAGACTCATCACTTTTAGAATCCAAATTATGTTTCATAAAGCCAATTTTTTAATTCTATTTCGCCAATTATCTCCTCTGTTATCCATGGTTTACGAGGAACAAGCTTCTTTGATTTAAAAGTTTTAATGGACACGTCCTTTCATAAATAGGGTTAATGACTTCCATCAAACAATCCAGTGCTTTATTAGAGCATTCTTTCTCTTCAAACAATTGACTCTGTTCTATTACGCTCCCTTCCTCTGAAAACGTTTAAAACTACACTACACTTTTAACAGTACAACAAATAGTAGCTGACAGTGGAAGATGATCATACCCAGAAAACATGATCACATCGTAAAACTTCGATTCAAGTCGATTGACCACAAATACATTGTCAATAATCGTTGCAGATAGACTCCTGAATTTCGTTGGAATGACGAAAATCAAGCCCCCCAACAAAATTTTTTTTTAACCCTCTCGCGGGCGCTGGTTGGTTTTGAGGACACGTAATTGTAACCCCCTCTTTACCCAAAGCTGAGCTTTTAACATATGTTTTCTGGTGCCATCTGACTGCCGACTCTTCCATAAACTTCCCTGAAGAGCCGTCTACCGGATAAGCTGTGCTTTCTTCCAGCCATTTTAGCAGAAAACTGTAATTTGAGTTTTATCAAGGATTTGCAAGGTAACTCCACTTTTTCTTTATTTTATAGACATTATCGCTGACCTGGGGAAGTCGGGAATTTTTCTCAGAGAATTCGTACCCTTAGAAGTGTGTTAGAGTAATTTTTTCAACTTCTGAATATTTCATACAGTTGAGCCATCTATTTTCCTTCTGTCCCCACATGAGGACATTGCCCATTAGCGCCAGCTTTCTTTATAGTTTTCGTTCCGTATAGTTTCCGTAGAATGCCACAGGTAACACTACTGTTCATTTGTCCCCGCTTGTACCTTGTGCTCACAAACTAGTAAAGCTTCTGTTCTTTACAGATGAGTCGGCAAAAAATCAGGCATGATGAAGAAATCTTGAAAATCATGTTTGAAGACGATAGTGACAATGCAATCGATTCAAACCAATCAAATCTTTCCTCCGACGAAGAAGATGGCAGAGATCCCACTTGGCAGCCTCCATGTGAAGAAGAGGACGTCCAACTTGCTACCGGATCGAGCCCAGCGCCTAGAGATACGCAAGAGAGAGCTACAGACGAAGACTGTGTAGACCACAAGGTAGCGGAACCTGATCGAACGGAACCATCTCTCCAGCGTGTTGCTAGAACTTATGCGAGGAAAAGGAAAAGCCCAAGCACGGAGCCCAATAGTTCTGCTTCTTTTGCGACGTCGCAAGCAGACCCTGCTGTCAACAGTTCAGTTTCAGATGGAAGCTCACAGACCACTCCTTCACAGTCTAACAGTGAGATTGCAGCTAAAACCAAAGTTCCACGAGACAACCCAAAGTCCAAACTGGTCAAGGCCAGACGACGTATTTGGAGAGCCAATGTCGATAATCCTCTAGCAGAGTCGGTTCCTCCGTTCACCGGTGATGGTCGGGTCTTGCTCAATCTCAGCAACGAGTCGGATCCTGTCGATTTCTTTGAGGGACTTCTTTCCGACGAAATTCTTGCAATGGTCGTCAGGGAGTCTAACGCTTACGCATTGTCAAAAAAGGGTATGAGTTGAATTTGACATCAGCAGAACTACGCATCTATGTTGGATGCCTTCTGATTATGAGCTATGTTCGATACCCAAGAATTGAAAACTACTGGTCAAATAGCCTGAGGATACTTCAGATTGCTGATTATATTTCAAGCAAAAGGTTCGAAAAGATCAAAGAATGCTTACATTTCACTACTCAACAAAGTAGCCCTGATGGTGACAAATACTACAAGATCCGCCCATTTTTGGAGATGTTGCGCAACTCTTTCAAAGCAGCAGTGGCCGACGAAGAATACAGTTCAATAGACGAGATGATGGTCGCCTTCAAGGGAAGAAGCAGCCTCAAGCAGTATATGGCATCTAAACCAACTAAGTGGGGTTTCAAAATTTGGGTTCAGGCTGGAGTCTCAGGACATGTGTAGGATTTTGAGCCATATCAAGGCAGCGGTGCCAACCGCAACCCACCAGCGTACGGGTTAGGAGGAGACGTGGTTGTGAAACTCACTCGTGGCCTCGAAAACACAAACGCAAAAGTGTATTTAGACAACTTTTTTTACCTCGGTATCTCTGGTGGAAGCATTAGCAAAGGAAAAGATTTATAGTGTTGGAACCCTTCGCGCAAATCGACTTGGAGATGCTGCACCTAAGCTAATAACAGAAGTCGAAATGAGAAAGAAAAAGCGAGGAACCTCGTCTTTTGCTACGTCTGCTGAAGGAGTGACGGTTTTACGCTGGAAAGACAACAATCTCGTAAATGTTTGTTCATCCTTCGCTGGTTATGCCCCAAATGACAGTGTCCAGAGATGGTGCAGCACAGCGAAATCGAAAGTGGCGGTTGAAAGGCCATACGCAGTGAAGGAATATAATAAGTGTATGGGAGGCGTGGATTTGATGGATTCGCTGACTTCACTTTACAAAAACGACTTTCGAAACAAACGTTGGTACATGCGCCTTTTCCACCATTTCCTTGACGTTGCTGTTGTCAACGCTTGGATTCTCTACAGAAAAACCTGCCCTGTCGGCACACTTGATCTCCTCCCTTTCAAAGCGTCTGTTGCAGTAGCTATGACGAACAAAGGGATGGTGCGGATGAGGACAAGCCCTGGTCGGCCTTCAAAAATCGGCTTTGTCAAGAAAAGGACTGTCATTGCTGTCCCAAACGAGATCCTACTTGATGGTCTGAGTGGCCATTGGCCTGGCAAGTCCGACAAGAATAACACTTCTTGATGCCAGGAAAAAAACTGCACGAGTAAACCGAGATTCATCTGCACAAAATGCAAAGTCGCATCGTGGCCTGAATGTTTCGAGAACTTTCACAGTGTCCGATAAGCCTTTCGAAAGAGTGTTTTCTGGGCGGCGTCCCCATATTTGGACAGTAGTATATTTTACCTTTTTATCCTTTTTTGTCAGTTTCTGAATACATATCTGAAATCTACGTATTTTTCTACATAGGAAAGAACTTTGTCCTGTCAGTTTAACTCAAAAATTGGAAATTCGCCCGCGAGAGGGTTTCGCTCTGCGGAGCTGTCTGATGGTTAGTCAGTAGAATTTTCCATTGATAGTGGTTCCTCGTTGCATGAAGTCGACCAAAAAAACACGCTTTAGAATAAAATAGCATATACAAAAAAAAAAAAAAAAAATCAAAATATCAAAAGGGTTGTAAAAAATGCTTAAAATAACTAAAACTCGCAGAATTAAAAGAGAATAAACCAAATGCAAACGCAAGGAAATGTTAGTCTTGTGACTAGAACCTGCAAAACACAATTTTGTAAGAAAAAATTATAAAAAGGAAGCTCAAGATTTGTAAAATAAAGATAAAACAATTGTCAAGTTAAAAAAAAGGCTGGGAGGCTAACTTATTTAAGAAATTAACTATGCACAGAGCAAGAGTTCCCCTATATCTTTCAGCGAAAAACTTTATTGGGATGAGAAGGAGGATCTTCATTGAAGCAGAAATAGGAAGGCGAGGTCAAAATGGTGGAGGGATTGACTAGGAAAAAGACAATTTGTCCGTTTTTTTTTTGGAGGGCATTTTTGGCGAAACGCAAGGAAACCTTGAGGGTGACCAGATTGGTTCTTCAAAGAAGGGAGATATAAGAGAGTATAGGTAAGAAGGAGTAGATGTTGCAGCAAGCAGGTTTGAATCCTTGTCCCCAGAGTTTCCAGGCGCGACCTAGGATCACCTAGAATTAGTTTTTTTTCTTTATTTATTTAGCAATCTTAAAGCACTTAAGGAATCCCAAATCTGAATGGAATGCAAAATCTCTTTTGGCTTAAGGCTACAGTTGTTTACAGTTTTTACAGTTGATTACAGTTGTTTACAGTTGTTAAGTAGTTTACAGTTTTGTGGCTCTCACTCTCGATATTGATTTTTTTGTTTCAGGTTACATTTCATTTAATTTTGTTTCAAAATTGTCTTGTAAAATATTTCTAAGGTTTCTAAGAAGCTAATTTCAAAGGCTTTGTTTTAATTAGATAACTAAATAATTTAAATGGGTTGTCATCCGAAATATTTGGAACAGGGGTGACGCAGCGTACAATTTGACTGATCATTATTACCGAATGACATGGCTCGGACTTCACTATATAAGGTTTAGGATGAGTTTGCATAGCTTTGTTGACAACAGGTGGCTTTTTGTAGCAATAGGGTGCTAGTAGTGGCAGTATAGATTGTTACGCTACTTGCTATTTTGTTAACTTATAATTTTTATTGAACATATTCACGGAGGAAGGGGTGTCTTCCTAACTTTCCATGAGTGAAAACTTCTCATGGAAAATACAGCCACAAGTGGGCATATGAACTCCGCAACGTGGAGTTTCTAGATGCATCACGAAAGAAAAGCCAATACGGTGAAAGATTTTTTTGTTATTAAAATTTTAGTAAAGATTTCAGAATTTTACGAAAAATTCCCAGAGTAAAAAAATGGATAAAAAGTACGTACCCTAATACTAAGCAAGCTGTTATACTACATAGGAGTCTACAGATGACTCTTAGCCATGACACAACAAGAGGATGAATTCTGCTTTGGTGAATCTCGTTATCTCGGGGATCTATAATATCAAGATGCATTCTCCAGATTCTGGGACTCTGGAAATTGAAGGCTCTCACTGTAAGTTGGACATATTCACAAAAAATCGGATTGACAATCGGATTTGACAAAAAAGATTGATCGTCAGGAATGAAAGGAAAATAAATAAAAGTCAGGAATTAAAAAAAATTAATTAAAGGAAAAGAAAATTCAGGAACGAAATGAAAATGAATGAAAGTCAGTGTACTTGTATGTATGTAAAGCATAAACAGCACAGTTCTCGATAGTGAAGAAGCATTTCCCCTTCTGACTTAGGATTCCTTACTTGAAATTTGTTTCATTGTTATATTTTTCTACTTGTACTTATAATTTGAGCAACAAAAATTAACGGGATATTTTGTTTTCCATGGAAAGGGACAACATCTTTTCCCTTGAGTTTCATAGATAGTTCTACACTACTTTTTTTTTCACGCTGGTATACATATAGCCTATGTCTGAAACTTTTTGGTAAATAAAATGAAAAAGAATATGTGGCTCTTGGATGAATTTTTTATTGTCATATGCTTTCCATGTCCTAAAGTGCCATCTATGTTATTTTGTTCATTTCCTCGGGCACAAGTTTTACTTATTTCTAACACGGTTTTAGGTACACGTGTTCGAAAGATGCTGTTAGCAAAAATCCAATACAAATTACAGCAAAGATATCCAACGTTGTTGTCCGAAAGCTAATATGCTTCTTCTTCTCCAAACATATCGATTTACATATTTGGAATTGGCGTTTAAAACGCATATTAAGTGGTGTGTTCATGTTTAATATAACAATGTTATAAGTTAATTGTAAATTTACTCACTTGACTATCCCCCAGCTCCTCTTCAATGTCAATTTTGGTATTATTTGGCATTATGCTAACTGCTACTAAGTGAAAAATGATTCACTTAAAGCAGTTGGCGTTATGCCAACTGCTATTGACGGTGAAAAATGAAAAATGAGCCATTTAGTACCATAAATGCAAACGCACACTAAAGAAAGTTGGGTCGCCCCAACCAAACATCACCCTCTTCCGTCTGATTACCTGCCGTTAGACAAAAAAGTTGGATGTAAAGATCTATAGGATCTTATCGTCCTCCAAGTATATTTAAGCCTTTTCACTTAAAGATTAGCTTCAATTTAACAAGGGAGACATGGTGCCTCTCGTCAGACCATTCATTCCAGCCTCAAATCAAGAGGCTAATGATTATGCTACCTTCGCATGGCCAGTATACCACGGCCCTTCAATTAGTCAGTAGTATTGACCAACTCTTCACCCTGAGACAGATATTTAAACATAGAGCCAAGCATCAACAAATCACTGTCTTCATCGACTAAATTACGACCTTCGATTCAGTCATCCGGGGAGGAATTTGGATGGCGATGGAAGAGGATTGTGTCCAACCTAAGATCATACTACTCATTCAGGCTTACTATCAACACACACGAGCCTGTATCCAGGTTAACAGAGAACTTTCCCCGCTATTCGATATCGACTTCGGTGTGAGGCAAGGATGTGTACTCTCTCCCAACTATTCAATTTTGGCGTCGATTAGGTAATAAAAAAAAGCAATACTAAACTTCAAAGGAGTCAAGGTTAGCCTGATGTCAGTACCACCGATCTGGATTATACCGATGACGTGGCTTTTCTTGGCGAATCCGTTGGCGAAGCCCAGAACATGCTTCTAAAGTTTCCGAAGTTGCTGCCCAAGTGGGGCTCAAGATTAATACTGACAAGACTAAATCTATGTCTAATGCCCCTGATATAAACTCTACCCCCATAACCCTTGAAAAAAGGCGGATTGAAGTTGTCAATAAATTCAAGTACCTCGGATCGTACATTGACATCAACGGTGGATGAAGCGAAGAAATCCATTGTCGCATTGCATAAACTTCCGCTGTCTTTGCACAGCTGTGGAAGCCGCTATGAAAGAAAAGAAGGAAATCCACCGGAAAACAAAAATCTGTATTTATGGTGCCCTAGTCCGATCGATCTTACTGTACGGCTGCTTGACGCGGTCCTTAAAAAGCCGCCGAGGCATACGCCCTCAACAATTTTGAACACAGATGCCTGAGGAGCATACTGGGGTTACGTCCCAGCGACCGAATCCCAAATACGATCATCCACCAACGATGTGACCAGAAGTACGACATCAAAACCATCATTCGCCGCCACTGCTTGTCCTGGTTCGGCTATGTTTGCCGAAGACCGGCCGAGACTTTTACAAATCAAAGCCTATGCTACAAACCGGCACTTGATTGGAGGAAACGATATGGAGGACAAGCCAAAACTTGGCACAAAAACTCAAACTCAACACAAGAAGTGAAGAAAATAATATGTATACAAAGAGGTTGTCTACTTGTCAACCTCTTCCCTTTACGCTAAAATTTTGCTAATTCTTTACAGAAAACATTTTGGAAGCAAAAATGGTTTGAAATTTGTGAGTAATTGCAAGCATTCTGTTTAAACTTGCTTTCAAAAAGTTCAAACGGAAACTTTTTTTTTTCAAGCGAACGTGTATCAACCAGCCCCTCAGTTTTTGGAGCAATGTGTAATCAATATATATCCCATTTGAGTTGACCTTGTGTTATAACATTCATTCATGAAGTGTTTAGATCAAAAAGTCAAACTTCAGAATAAAGTCATTGGTTGAGAAGGGGAGCAACCCTAGATATAAAAAGAGTAATTTTTTGGGTTTAAAGATTTAATTTCGCTTTTAACTCTCATTTGAAAACACTTGTTTTATATTTAAATTGGTCGTTTTTAATATCATGCCCAGGGTTATCCTGAATTACCCGAGGCTTCTGCCTACCCGAGACCCGATGTTTGAAAATATATGGTATTCTTGACAGTAAAGAAATATATAGAAATATAAAATCAGAGCTCAGCACTGTAGCCTATACTCAGCAAACATAACAAAAACCCGGCGCACAAAAACTCAAAACATTCAGGGTCTTTTTGGAAATTCCTTTACTATCGAAATATTCTTTGTTTTCAAACATTTTTTCGTTTGTTGATTTGTTTTTCCTTCATATGACAATCCCACCATCCCTTACTTGGTAGTTCTATAGCAGAGGTGTTTATTGTAACGCGTTATTTAAACTGCCTACCTAGATTGAGTAGATAGTGATTTATAAAAAAAATTATTGGTTGGTAATTTTATTGGAAAAATTGGTAGTTTTTCTTTATTTTGCTCTACCCTCCCTTAAGATTCTATCTATCAAACTGCTGATACATTTAAAATTCTCTATTAATTCTTACTAAAATTTAAACCAAATCTATTGCTATTATGATTTTTGTTACTCACTCAAAATTTATTACCTACTGAGAAATTCCTTTCTTCATAAGATTTGAAAAGCTTTCATAAAGCTTGTTCAGGTTAGTGGAAGTGATTCGCTAAAAATCAGGTCGAGTTGTTTTACATCAAAATTGGAGCTTTGACAATCTGACTGTTTAAGTTTCCAGATTAGAGTTGAATCAGAATTAGATACTATTGAACACATCCCATAGAATTTAGCTTTACCGAAGAATGTGGTAGTTTTGCTAAATGTTTATCACAGCTTATTGTCCCACCATATCTATGTTCAATTAAAGATTTTTACCGCGTTGCTAGTTTCTGCCAAGACTCTTGAAGGATTTGAAGATTGAAATATGCCCCAAAATTCCACAGTCGAGACTCACTCTACAGAGGTATTACTTGTGACGCAGAAGAAATGATGAATATTCAAGCAAAAAATATATCCAGGAAACTGAAGTTTGATGTTGCGAAATATAATCGTTGAATCTTTTTTATTTATTAATTTAGCTTATTAATTATTCACTTCTTATTCTTTATTCTTATTATTTATTTTTATATTCTTTATTTCTTATCTCTTCATTTATTAATTATTTATTAATCAAAACATTTCAATAGCCAGATCAAGTCCTAATATTATATATTTTCCGTGAAATGATTCAATTTGCAGCTTTTACAAATAAATGAAAAATTGTAGAAAACAGGTAACCTCAGGGATCTCTAAGGCAGCTATTTATAGATACAGGAGACGCCAATTAATGTATTCGCTAAAATGAGTAAAGTCCTATTGATTGCTTCTCAATGACTCCTGTCGAATTTAAGAGGTTTAAATTTTTGGAGGCTTATACAAATATTTTCTTTTCAAGCTTTACGTATTATCATTCTCTTCCAACTAGTTTAAAAGCGCTTTCTAGTTCTTTTCAATGTCCTTTCAATCAGTACCAGAACTCTAACACAGAAAGTTTTGACGAAATGAATCATAAGGTCACTAAGTTCGCTTTTGTTTCTTATAACAGTATTTTGTCCAGGGGGTACCATTTCAGCCTAAATTAGTGCCCATTGCTGCCAGAGATCAAGTAAAGAAATATCCTCGATAGTGTGAAAGATTAAAGTTAGGGGGTGTCCAATTCAACATAGCTCTCTATAAGAATTAGATACTTCAATTATAGTGTGGGAATGACCAGTCTAATTTTGTGTCACTTTTACACATTGATTTTTTGTGGTAATGGCCTCCTCCCAGAACAAATTCTTTAATATGTCCATATACATATATATATATATATATATATATATATATATATATATATATATATATATATATATATATATTATATATATATATATATATATATATATATATTATATATATATATATATATATATATATATATATTATATATATATATATATATACATATATATGCACATATATATATATATATATATATATATATATATATATATATTATATATATATATATATATATATATATATAATATATATATATTATATATAATATATATATATATATATATATATATATATATATATATATATATATATATTATATATATATATATATATATATATATATATATATATATATATATATATTTATATAATCAGTGGCGGATCCAGGGGGGCAAGGCCCCCCCCCTAGCGTAGCCTAAAGTAGTGTAATTTACTTAATTAACTCAAGTTTGCGCTAATTAAACTTGCTCCTAACGCAAGTTTATCGGATCAACCTATTTTGACCCCCCCCCCTAAAAAATCCTGGATCCGCCCCTGATATATATATATATATATATATATATATATATATATATATATTATATATATATATATATATATATATATATATTATATATATATATATATATATATATATTATATATATTATATATATATATATATATATTATATATATATATATATATATATATATATATATATATATATATATATATATATATATATATATATATATATATATATATATATATATATATATATATATATATATATATATTATATATATATATATATATATATATATATATATATATATATATATAATATATATATATATATATATATATATATATATATATATATAATATATATATATATATATATACATTCTAAGACCACACTGGCCTCTAAACTAATAGAGGAAAGGATATAATAAAGGAAAAAATAAAACCAAATAGGTGAGAAAACGAGGATTTTGTCAGCCAGTGGCAAAATATGAAGACGAAAAACAAGCAAATATTTCGACAAGGACCTCCGCCAAGTCGTCCTCAGTACTAAAAAAAAAAAAAAAACAAAAAAAAAAACGACACAATCTAACCTTTCGAAGTGAACTTGACAAGAGGAGAAAAGATACTGAATAAAAAAAAAAAAAAAAAAAAAAAAAAAAAGCATCCGGAAATTATGAAGGAGAATTCACCAATTTGATTGAACAAGTATTCTTTGTCTTGCAATAGATTTCGCCTGTCTGCAATTTCTGTTTTTATTAGATATGCGGACAGGTTGTCTTAAATTAGGCTGGTCGAAAATATTGATTGAGTCTTTTAATATTAAGTTGTTATAAATTGGGCTTAAGGAAATATGTTCTGTGTCTCTATTTATAGCCAAATTTATGTTTATATATTTTTTTACATAAAAAAAATCGGAGATTTGGTTAGACTAGGCGCTGATAAAAGCTGAATTTCGCTGCAGTAGCCGGATTTTACGTCATTCAATTTCCGACTCAATTTTCTTTCTGATCGGGGTTTAAAAAGACGTTTTTCATGATGGGTAAGTTTTTGTTTGAAATCAAAAAATTTACTGTAAATAAAACTGTACTTTACACTTTGCATATTTAGAATTAGCAAAAATAATGGATTTCGTTGTTGTATATATTTAAATTGAAACTTGGCTTTGAAGTTTCTATTTTAGTTAACAAGGGTCGCTCTTCACCTACTGTTTGTTGCTTCGAGCTTCTTGATCTGGGATCTGGGCTATAGGGCTGGGATCTGGGCTTGATCTGCGCTATAGCTACTGCTCCCTCTTCCAGCCCAGGGTTTTTATAATCAAGTTTTATATTGGTATACCAATGCTTCAATTTAGATGATCATCTCTAAAAAAGTGCAAAAAACAATACTTGTTCGAGGGGGTGGTCAGAAATATCAAAATGAATTGTAGGGTCATCATTTTTAAGGATTTACAGGTGAGGTCTTCAAACAAGTCGTTTTTAATGGATATCTCCAATGGATGACAGCAGGGGGTCCATGGAGTTAATGCCCCTGCGAAAGAAGAAGACATGAATGAATGATTTTATTCAGTGATTAAACCCGTACAGAGTATTTCACTATCTAATCTACAAAATATAGCATAAAATATCAAAAACTGAGAAACACAAGCAAAATACTAAACACCACACAGAAATAAGGAAAAGGAAAAACAATAAATTGACAACAATTATTAGCACTTAATAATAATTAAATGAAGGAGAAAAAAAAAAAAAAAAAAAAAAAAAAAAAAAAAAAAAAATCTATACAATATCTAGTCTCTTTGTTCGGTTCAAGTATTCCAAAACGGCATACCGAGCCTCATTGATGAACCAGATAACATTAATATTAAAATTATTAGAGGAAGAAAAACCTTGTAATTTATATTGCATTTCAATTCTTTCATTTTCAAAAACTTTACACTCAAACAGATAATGATATAAAGACTCCTCGTCACCACAATCACAATTGGAACAATCGCTTTTATTAATTCTACATAAAAATGAATTTAATTTACAGTGACCAGTTACAATTTGTGTCAGCTTATAATTAGGAGTAATTTTTGTGACTTGAAGAAGGTCAATATGATCAGTAAAAAACTGAAGGGTCCAGGGCTTAACAGCTTGGCAAAATAGCTCATACCATTTCATATATAGGTTTTTACGTAAGGTTTTCCGGATTTCATTTAAATTATTAGATGTAGAAAGGGAATTACCGAATAGAGAATTTAGTTGCGAGTCCGTATAATGTGAATGATAATTTAAATTATAATTATTTAAGCTATTGAGGGGTGGCCAGTAATCAGGCCTTCCTCTCTTTAGATATCTGGTGAGAGATATCTCTTTGGCTCTAAAATCGATAGGAAGGCATCCCGCTAAAGCCGTTATTGTCTCAGTTTTAGCGGATAAAAAAGCTTTGGAAATCAAAACCATAGAAATTCTTTGGACAGATACTAACTTTTTTACAAGTTTTTTTTTATTCAGCGCTGACAGCCATACGGGTATTGCATATAAAATGGTGGATTCAATAGCAGCTTTGTATAAATTTCTTAGGGCAAATGGTTTAAGACCCCAAGTGGTTTTGGCGGCACATAACAATTTTGTTGAATATTGTTTGGCGACTTTTATTTTACTTTCAACATGATCATTCCATAGTAATTTTCTATCAAGAATTAAGCCCAAGTATCTCACTTTATCGCTTATTGGTATTCTATGGCTTAAAAATCGAAGATTAATCTGTGGGATTTCTCTTTTCTTCGTAAAGATAATAGCTTCGCATTTATTAACATCGAAATTTAATTTATTTTCATCTGCCCAATTTTCTAATAGTGTAAATATCTTTTTTGCAGTATGATTTAGGAAATTGGCATCTTTAGAAGATATTGTTATACAAATATCATCAGCATACGCTTGTATTGTACTACCTGACGGTAAATCTGAACGAAGCAAATCGTCCACATTAATAGACCATAAGAACGGAGAGAGTATGCTTCCTTGTGGGCAGGATTTTTGAAGGGTACGAGTTATATTATCAGCTTTGTCACCATAAGAAACTGATCGGTCTGATAGATAACTTTTAATCAACATAACTAGAGGAGTAGGACAACCTAAATCTAATAACTTTTTTAAAATCCCGGGGTGCCATGCATTGTCGAAGGCACCTTTGATATCAAAGAGAAGACAAAGTGTAAATTTCTTCAACTTATTATTTTCTTCCACTGTTGTGACAAGTTTATCCAGAGCATCTACTGTTGATTTACCATTAACAAATCCAAACTGGTTATTAGAAATCCAGTCCTTATTAATACTTAAATCATTCAAAATATATGATAGGATTCTTTCGAATATTTTGCCAAAAACTGGTATCAAGCTGATGGGTCGATAAGAAGACGGTAAACCGTCATTGATTCTTCCTCGTTTAGGAATAACTATGATTTTAGCTTTTTTCCAATCCCTTGGAAAATACATTATATTCAAACATGCATTATATATTTTAAGTAAAGTGGGGGCCAAGACATTAGAATTTTTTTAATAACTATATTGACTATACCATCTAGGCCAGGAGCTTTCAATGGTTTAAGAGAATTAATAGCATCTTGTAATGAATCAGTTGATATTGGTGACAGTTTATCTTGGTTATTATCAAATACATATTCAAGTTGACCTCGAATCTGGCGGTGATAAGAAGTTTCCGTTGAACAATCATCGGGGGTAAACCATTTGTCAAAGAATACCTCACCAGCTTCCTGGTATGATTCGGCGAACACACCATTATCTTTTGCAACATGGATTGGAGATACTATAGAGGGGCGGTTAGAGCATATTTTATGTATTGTCCTCCAGGGATCTAAGCTGCCTTTATTTGAACAAAAATTCTTCCAGTCTTCAAGTTTTGAATTTTTAATTTCATTTGAATACAGTCTTTTTTTCATTTTCATAGAATGATAATTTTCATCAGTTGAGTGAATTTTAAATTTTTTGAATGCTCTTCTATAATTACGCCTTAATTCAGTTAATTTTGGGGTCCACCATCTTGTATACTTATTGAGAATGATATTTTTTTTCTCAGGTATTGCAATATTAATTCCGATTTGTATTATATTTGTGAGGCTTTCAACACAATTGTCAATCTCTTGTTTATTTTCCAAAGGCATGGCAAAAATGTCGTCGATATTATCTAAAATATGTTTGCTAAATACATTCCAATTCGCTTTCTTGTAATTGAAACGTGGATCAGTCAAATTTATAAAAGAGGAATCTTGAGTGGTACTTAACCATAACTTAAAAGAAATATAGCCGTGATCTGAAAGACTGGGGCAAGTTAATACTTTCCAATCATAAATATCACGGGATAAACGATTTCCGACGGCGGTTATATCCGGGCTCGTGGTATTAGATCTTGTATATGTTGCTACTGATGGATCATTTACAACAACTAATGGCAAACATGCGAAAAACAGTTCCATCTCAGCCCCTCTCCCGTCAGTAATATTACTAGAAAGCCAAATAGGGCTTCTGGCATTAAAATCCCCACCTAAAATTAATGTAGACCTATTTCCTAATGTCTCAATCGGAGATAGACATAAGGAGGGATTTTTATATGAAGGAGGACAATAAGCTGATACAACTGTAAGGGTTTTCTTATTAATATAAATGGAAACTACAACACATTCATTTGTTGAAACATCATAATGTAAATCTGCTTTCAGCGTAATTTTAACAAATATTGCTGCGCTATAAAATTTTTTCGAAGGATCAAATTTAGAAAAACACCGGTAATTTGGTGGTACCGAGGAGACTTTTAAATTTTTATTCACGTATGGCTCTTGAACTAAAATAACATCTGGTTTAATTATCTCAATATTTTTATACAATTCTAATAAAGCTACATACGAGTGTTGTAAATTAATCTGAAGAAATGATAAATTATTTACTTGTGATGCGCTATGCATTTAAATTGTGTAGTCGATATTTTTTTTTTAATTGATCAGTTATTTCTCGAGCGATTGGACAGTTTTTATAGTCGTACGATGGATGTGGTTCACTTTTGACCTGTCCTTTATAGCATGAGCGACAACACGGACGGCTAGTGAAAGATTTAGTACAGTCATTGTAATTATGGTCACCCATGCACCAAGAGCACGTTAAATCACCCCTGCACTCAGATTTCTTATGTCCAAAAAGGCAACAATTGGTGCATCGTATAAGGTTGATATAGTCCTCGCAGTGTAGGCGTAAAAATCCAAAATTGAGGCCTCCTCTTTTTAAAATTTCTGCTCTGATCTTTGGGCTCATTTCTAATATTACGTTGCAGCTTTTTCCTTTTTCCACAATGGTAACCACTTCTAAGGTTTCTCCAGCAGTAACAAGATTTATAAGATCTGAATTACTTTGTCCTATAAACTCTTTGCACTCTAATTTACTTTTAAATGAAGGAGTACCACTCACAAGCATTCTTGGCAGGCGTTTTTTCACTTCCCTCGGAGTATATTTTAGTGCTGCTGAATTTTCATTGAAAACACAAAGAGCATTGTTCAAATCTTGTTTTGAAGTAAGTTCAACAATAATTTTACCTTCTCGGCCTTGTATGATTTTTTTAGCTGAGAATTTGCTAATATCTCTTCTGATTATTTTGCTAATATCTTGCACAATTTTTGCTGGGGGGTCCCTCCTTTTCTTTGTATGATCAATACCCTCATTACTACTTGGCTCAAGAATGATACTAAAGGTTTCAGGACCTTTCACAACGCTAGAGTATGGTCTACAATTTACAGAAGAAGGTGGAGCCACTGTGTCTTTATTTTCCAATTTTTGCTGTAATTTAATTATATTTTGGAGATTAACATTCTCGTTGCGCAGGAGATTTGCGTTTTCTTCTAATAGCTGATGATATATGAACTGAACTCGCTCACAAATTTCAAATGCATAGTCCCTACCTCCTGGAATTTTTTTAACCTTGCTGAGAATTCCTTTTAGGGCACTAATTAGCGTAGCAATACTTGTTTCATTTTCTACACCTAACTGCACAAGGGTCTCATCAATAGCTGGACTATCTGATAAATTTTCCATCATTAAAAACACTAGTAAAATCCTTTCATGGCTATGAATTTCCTTAACACGAGACCCGAACACAATTTACATCCTTTTCACCAGATGTTTACAGAACGGGTATCTGAACTCATGTTCCAAGAAGAAGACATTAAAAGTCTTTTATTTGGGTTGTCGGGGTTGCCACCAGTACGAGGGCGGCACACACTATAATCCAAATGAAAATAGCCATAGATATTGTAACTGCAGGCTACTCTTATAGCGCAACGTCCTCTGGAGAAACTAAAACTCGAAATAACACCGAGTGGCTAATACCTCATCTTGGTATAGCTTAGTAAATCCACTCAGGCTGTCACACTTGGAGCTGCTTTGGAAAAGGGATGTACACCCCGAGATGTTGGATTTTAGTTCAAGTTCTATCTAATTGTTTTTGTTTGTTTTTGTTTAAATTTTTTTAAGTTTATATTTTTTTTTCGTTGTTTATAAGTGTTGCTCACAGTATGTAATTTGTGTTATATGAGACAAGCCTACGGCTTATTCCATGTTTGATGAAAATAAAAATAAAATTACAGTTTCGGTTAATTTTGGCGCGGATCGCTCTTTGCTAAAGTTCACAACCACTTACTTTTTGCTTTGTCTTTTCCCTTGAAGTTTGTCTAAATGAATAGAACTTGTTAAAAACATTATTGTTATATATAAATACAGAAATATATAAAATATAAAATTTGTTAAATGTATTATTGTTAAAAAAAACGCTTAAATATAAAACAATATTGACCAGAAATAGGCACTTATACAGAAACAAAATGGCATAAAGTCCAGGAACGCACAATGTAATTTAATTCAACGGAAGCTCAAAATTTCGGTAAGTATGGGAGCAGATTCGAGAAAACTTAAAGAACAGGCGAATTAAATACAAAAATAAGAAGGAAAACTTTGATAGCCTCCGTCAGTGTACCTGCCGTTTTACGGACCTTATTTAATTATTTATTAGCTTTACCATGGACCTTGAAAAAATAGCGATAAAATACGGTAAAAAGGTTAAAAATTTAGAAAAACAGAAGCGACAAAAACTATATATCTTTCTTTTTTTTTCAGTTAACAGCCATATATCATAATCAATGAGGTTGAGTCCTTGAATCATTATTTGAAATAGTATTGATCAAATATAAGAAAAATTTTCAAAGTGCAAAAAATTTGATAGGCTAATGCTCTATAACAAATACAAAAAAGGAGAAAAAAGTAAATTATCCGAAGTTACCAAAAGGTACATCTAGCTTAGTAATGAAGGTCAAGAATAAAAATATTTTCAAATTTACTCTGAAAAACCTTTAAAATCTTCACTGCAAAAAAGTCATAGTTTATCTAGATACATCTTTAACACCCGAAAATTTACACACAATAAGGGAAATGTGATTTTGGTAATGGCAGTTTCACCCCCAGTGATAATAACAATTTCAAACTTTATTAGTCAATTAAAAAATGAAAAACGACAAGTTGAGGAGAAAATTGTCCTAAATTTCTAAAAGAAAAAAAAAAAGTCGAAAGATGGCACCGAGACAATACAATACCGGCAAATAAATTCATTAATTTCCTTTACCTTTAAAGTAAACCCTTTTGTTTACATTTCCAATTTTTTCAGAGACACAAATTAAAAGTATTTTATTTTCAAAATTCACGGTTATATGGAAAACAATGGTAAATATTCAAATTTCCATCGATGGTAAAATTCTCAGTTATTTGGGAAACGATGGTAAATAGTGAAATTACCATCAATGATAAAATTTTCGGTTATTTGGAAACCGACGGTAAATACTGAAATTACCAACGACGGTAAATATTGAAACCTTGCAAAATTGATAAATCTACAATTCGATAGCAGTAATGTCACCGTGCACCTACCCTGTGATAATAACCGCTCATGACTGCGAAAAAAAAAAAAAAAAAAAAAAAAAAAAAAAAAAAAATCGAAATATACCATTGACACAATAAAATATTCAAAAATTTATTCTATAAACATTTTAAAATCATTACTGAAATCACATTTAGGACATTAAGAATGAAATAAAGCCACATAAATAAACTGAAAATTCTTACCCAACTATTTACCTATGTGCCATTTCTAAAATATAGTTAGTCTTTTGATTAGGACCCATATATTACATTATTAGGCTCATACTTGTTATCAGCTACTTCAGAAACTGTGAAACACAGTACCAGCTTTTGTGGAAGCAAACACCTTCGTCCGTCTTTTTTGGACCGAAATTCTTACATAGAAAAATGTAAAGGCTAGCCTAATTTGCCAGCTATGTTGTATTTGATAGGAGTAACATTACTGGGGTTGCCCTCTCCCCAAACCCTCTCATGGGCAATCTTAATCGGTTTCACACTTTCAGTAAAAAAAAAATTGAAATAAACTGAAAAATCCCTAGCCAAAATATACTACTGAGACAATGAAAATTTTTTAATTTATTGTAAAAGATCTTTTAATAATCTTGTTACTAAATTCATATCAGCCATTCCGCCGGATATCTTTTTCACCTGACCAGCTAAAGCATTAATAGCTTTCTTCTTGCCCCTTCTATAATCAGATACCTTAAAATATAAAAAACAAAGAAATATAAATAAAATTCAATACAGCACTTTTTGAATAGAAAGTACTCTTCAGATGTTCAGATGTTATAATAAAAAACATTGACTGTGTTTGAAAAAGACTAATAGTTTATCTCCAGGGATTAGGCGACAATCAGTACAAATAGTAGGGGACTTCACAATTAAAATGCTCAAAAGATTTACGACTATTTAAAGACAGCACTTCCTTATTTATTTATTTTTTAATAAATATTATTATAAAATTTTATTGTAAAATATTATAATTCCTATAAATATTCATAATATTTTATGGTATAAATATATAATAAAATAAATAAATAAAAAATATATATAGATTTTAAAAATAAATATTTACAATAAAAATAAAATAAATACAAGAACATAAATAAATTTAAATATAAAATATTATAAAGTTGTTACAAGATATACTTTATTTTAGAATTTGTTGTATTAATTATAAAACACCATGGATTTGTGACAAGCAAAATTTGCAGTTCAACCTTTGTATTCAATGATCTGTAAACAAAATGTGACCCAATCCAACTATAAGACTGGTTAGTATACCGACAAAAAGAGGTACTTGAGTATTAAACGTACTCTTTTTTATTCTGCTAAATAAGTCAAGTTTGGTTAACGCTATTGAAATAAAATAAAATAGGATGAATATATAATAGTTTAGAAAGCAATTGGGGCTATATATTTGCGCATTAGGGGGGGGGGGGGGTAAAGCACACCATATATTAAATACGTAACATAACCTAACCTATGAAGATGATATGAAGATTAGGGGGTACTCAAAAACTTAAGAAGAAGAAGAAAGTTATTTAACAAACAAATTACATGAATAAATAATTTTCTAAACTGGCCGACGGGGAGCAGGGCTCGATGTGTCGGCAAAAAAAAAAAAAAAAAAAAAAAAAAAAAAAAAAAAAAAAAAATTGCCGAAATAACAAATAAAGCATATCAATAATGAAAAAAAAAGGATTAAGGATTTGATGATTTGTCTTAAAGATGCTTGAAGGTGCAGTAAAAAGTTATGGTTGCTGGGAGACAGCAACGTTTTGCTCTTGGATACTTTTTTTCTTTAGGTCTTCTTATAGAAAAATATAGATTGTATCCTAAGAAACCTAAAAGTTCAACTAAGGGATAGGATGTTCAGTATACAAAACAGCATACGGATGCTTAAGTGAAGCGGTACAGTAAAAGATTAAGGGTGATTAGAGATAGCATTTCTTTAGTAAGATCCTAATGTAAGAAAAAAACATTTGGCAATAAGATTGCCAGTTCGGACTGGATAATCTTTCAACAAAAACATCAGGGGTTCTTAAGTTAGTGATGCTTAAGAAATTAGAGATGCTTCGAGACAGTAATTCTTCATATAGTTTTTAAAATAACAAAAATAACAGATTTTACGCTAAGAAGATATTCGGACCAAGTCCAGGATTGGATAATCAGTCAACAAAAAAAAACTTAGGAAAAAAGTGCTTTAAGATTAGGACACTTAGAGTCAGCACCTCTTCATTTAGGTCTTAAAAACTAGATATATTGTTTTCTAAGAGCATTAGCATATTACTTCTAAGATAGGATAATTTGTTTGTTAGTAAAATTTAGTAAAAATTCTATATATTTTAGAGCCAATTAGCAAGAATAACAAGTACAAATCGAAATAACAACGCTTGAGATATCTTTACGCAGCTTTTACAAAGTTGAAATTACACGGTGTGTCAACAGCTGGTATAAATATAACGAGTAACAACAAACATGAAAGAAATAAATTCAGCGTCCAATAAAAACTATAAAAACTATAGTCCAAGAATATAATCCTTTTAGCTCAAGAATAAGAGACGGTATGTCAAGAAGACAAGGTTCAACTCTAGGATTAGATGATCTGTTAACAAAAAAAATTAGTCGCGCTTAAGTTTAAGAATACTTAAAAGCTCAGGGCTGCTTAAATACCCCACTTTGTCATGTATATCCTGCTATAGAAGATCATAGATGGTGCGACAAGATCATCAGTTTAACTATAAAATTAAATACTTTTCGTTTACATATTACTCTACAAAACAAAGATTACAGGCCAAGGAGAGTACCAGTTTACCTCTATAATCAAATGATATGCTAACAAAATGTTAGGGGTGCTTCAGCTTAAGGGTGCTCAAATACAGCATTCTTTCATTTAGATCTTGTCATAAAGGATAGATTGTATGACAAAAGATAATCAGTTTAGCCCTAGGATCAGAGAATTATTGGTGCTTAACATTGAAGGACTCATACAAACAGTACTTCTTCGTTTACATATTACTCTACAAAACAAAGATTATGAGCCAAGGAGAGTAACAACTTACCTCTAGAATCAGATGATATGCTAACAAAAATGTTAGGGGTGCTTCAGCTTAAGGGTGCTCAAACACAGCATTCTTTCATTTAGATGTTGTTGTAAAAAAAAATGACTGTGTGCTAAAGAATATTTTCAGTTCATCTCTAAAACCGGAAAATCGGTCGACAGAGACCACCAGGGGTGGTTCTAGAATCCGGTGATTTGTCAACAAAATTATAGATGCTTAAGCTTAAGGGTACTAAAACAGCATTCTTTCATTTAGATGTTGTTATCATAGGCAGCGCAATAGCGCTGCCTAAGTAAAGAACGATGTTGGCATAATGTATTATTTATTTATTTTTGATTTGTTTTAGAGCAGGCCTCATTCAATTGGAAATTGAGAAGGCTAGTGCTCTTTTTAGTAGTCGAAAGTGATCGAAGAGCAAATGGCCCCCCACGCCCATCATTTCCCCATAAACTTCCGATAAAAATTTTGAGATAGCCATTTTGTTCAACGTAGTTGAAAAGCCTGGAAATTATGTCTTTGAGGATGAACCTCTCCCCCCCTACAGCCCCAAGGGCAAGGGTTGTATGTTATACCCTGGGGACATACAAGGTTTTTATAGAAAGCGTTGTCATAGAAAATTCAAAAAGGACTCATTCGATTGGAAATTGAGAGGGCTAGTGCCCTTTTTAATAGTTGAAAGTGATCGGAGGGCAAGTGCACCCCATGCCCATCATTTCCCCAAACACTTCCGATCAAAATTTGATATAACCATTTTGTCAACGTAGCTGAAAGGTCCAAAAATTATGTCTTTGAGAATGACAACCCCCCCCCATAGCCCTCAGGGAAAGGGTTTTAAGTTATGCCCTTGGGGCATATAATGTTTTTTTTTTTTATAAAAAGCGTTGTCGTAGAAACTTCAAAAAGGGCTCATTCGATTGTAAATTGAGAGGACTAGTGCCCTATTTATGTTGTGTCAACCCTATTATTATATTTTCGTTCTTTGGACAATTTTGAACGAAATCACTATCTCATAATTTAAATCAGATGCGTTTGGGGAAAAAAAATGTTGTCGGGGGGGGGGGGGGGCTAAATTCTCTTCATCACTTTTGACAATTAAAAAGGAACTAGAACTTCCAATTTTCAACCACATGAGCCTCTTCTAAAGTTAAACAGCCATCCCTTCCATAAAAACCTTGTATGCCTCGCAGCATAACTTACAACCCTCGCACCCGGGCTCTGGTGGTTTGTATCAACCCCAAAAGCCTTGTTATATGATCTTTGGACTATTTTGAAAAAATGACTGTCTCGAAATTTCTATTGGATGTATATTGGGAAAACGATACGTGTGGGGGGGGGGAGGTAGCTGCCCTCTAATCCATTTGACTCTTAAAAAAGGCACTAGAAATCCTGATTACCAATCCAATGAGTGAGATATATATACGACCACACTTTCTATAAAAACCTTATAAGCCCCCGGGGCATAACTTACAACCCTTGCCCTAAGAGCTGTGGGGGCAGGATTGTCTTCCTCAAAGACATAATTTTCCGGACCCTTCAGCTACAATGAACAAAATTGTTATCTCCAAATTTTGATTGGATGTCTTTCGGAAATGATGAGCGTGGGGAGGGGGGCTGGTTGCTCTTTAATCACTTCTGACTCTGAAAAAGGCCACTATACCTTCCAATTTCATATCAAATGAGCTCCAACTGTAGTTTATATGACCACCCATTCCATCAAAACCTTATATGCTCCCAGGGCATGACTTAAAAGCTTATCCCCAGGACACTGGGGGTTGTGTCAACCCTAGAAGCATTATCACATGTCCCTTGGACTATTTTGAGCAAAATCACTATCTCAAAATTTTAATCAGGTTTGTTTGGTGAAGAGGGGTAGTCAGGGGGGGGGGTAGCTGCCCTTCAATACTTTTGACTTAAAGAGAACTAGACCTTCCGATTTTCAGTCAAATGAGCCTTCTCTAAAGTTTATACAACCATATCTTCCATACAAGTCTTAAATACCCCCAAGGCATAACTTACAACCCTTGCCCCCAGGCTCTGGGGAATTGTTTCAACCTCAAAAGTCTTTTAAATGATATTTGGACTATTTTGAATAAAATGGCTATCTCAAAATTTCTATTAGATGCATTTCAGAACATCACGACGTTTGCGTGTGTGTGTGTGTGTGCGTAGGGGGGGGGTGCTACCCTCCGCTCACTTTGATTCTGAAAAAGAGCACTACAGCTTCTTATTACCAATCCAATGAGCCCCTCCAAAGTCTACATGACCATGCTTTCTATAAAAACCTTATATGTCCCCAGGGCATAACTTACAACCCTTGCCCTGAGGACTGGGGGGTTGTCATCCTCAAAGACATAATTTCTGGACCTTTCAACTACGTTGAATAAAATGACTATCTCAAAATTTTTATTGAAAGTGTTTGGAGAAATGATGTGTGTTGGGGGGGGGGGCATTTGCCCTCCGATCATTTGGACTGTTCATTTCGATGAACATTTTCGACCAATCATTTTCCAGGGGCCCCGGGGATAGGGTTGTAAGTTATGCCATTAGGGCATATAAGATTTTTATGGAATGGGCGGTCCTATAAACTTCAGATGGGGCTCATTCGATTTGAAATAGGAAGTTATAGTGCCCTTTTGAAGAGTCGAAGTGATTAAAGAGCAATTAGCCCCCCCCCCCCCCCCTGCACGCTCATTATTTCCCTCAACAATTCCAATTAAAGTAACAATTTTTTCATCGTAGTTGAAGGGTCCAGAAAATTATGCCTCTGAGGGAAACCCCCCCCCCCCCCAAAGCTCTCAGGGCAAGGGTTGTAAGTTATGCTCTAGGGGCATATAAGGTTCTTATAAAAAGGGTGGTCGTATATACTTTGGAGGGGACTCATGGATTGGTAGCCAGAAGTTCTAATGCCCTTTTAAGAGTCAAAGTGATCGGAGCACAGCCCCCCCCCCACACATAAACACGTCATGTTTTCCCAAGATGCATCCAATAGAAATTTTCAGACAGTTCTTTTATTCAAAATAGTCCAAAGATCGTATAACAGGGCTTCTGGGGTTGATACAAACCACCAGAGCCTGAGGACGAGGGTTGTAAGTTTCTTATGGTTCTTATGGAAGGGATAGTTGTATAAACTTTAGAGGTGGCTCATTTGATTGAAATTCAAAGTTCTAGTTCCCTTTTAAGATCCAATAGTGATGGAGTTCAACTGGCCCCTCCCCCAACAACCCCTATTTTAACCAAACGCATCTGATTGAAATTGTGCCATTGTAATTTTGTTTAAAATAGTCCAAAGAACATAAAAGAATGCCTCCAGGGTTAGCACAACCCCCAGAGCCCTGGGGCAAGGGCTTTGAGTTATGCCTTGGGGTAGACGTACGATTTTTATGGAATGGGTGGTCGTATTAAATCCAGATGGGTCTCATTTGATTTTAAATTGGAAGTTATAGTGTCCTTTTTTAAGAGTCAAAGTGATTTGATAGAAACCAACCCCTCCACGCCCATCATTTCCCAAAACAAACGTCCAAAGAAAGGTTTGAGACATCAATTTTTTTCAGTATTGTTGAAAGGTTCAGTAATTATGCGTTTGGAGATGTCAACCCCCCCCCCCCCCCCCCGAGGCCTGAGGGCAAGGGCGGCAAGTTATGCAACTTGTTCATTGCTTACATATAGTATATGTTATTGAGAAAAGGTATGCTTGTTTGACTCTACTTTCCCAAAATATGAAGGGCATTAAGATGAATCTTTCAGGGAATGTTGAGGGGAGGTATTGAACTAAATCATAACATGTTATATGTATATGGGTTGTCAAAAGGGTGTAACTCAGGAATGGCTGAGTATATTAATTTGGAAATCTCAGGAAATGATAAGGAAGATGATCATTGATCAAAAAGTCAATATTTGCACGCTACTACAACTACAACTAGTGCTACCACAAGTACTATTACTACTAACACTACTATCAACAAAACTACTACTTCTGTAGCGAATACTACTAAGGCTGAGAATATTTGAAAAAAAATAGCCGAGGAAACGTTGAGGGAAAATTTGAACTAAATCAAAACATACTATGTGTATACAGATTGATGATACGGGTGCATCAGCAATATTTTTGGAACGGCTTATTATATGAAGAGGGAACTTCAGGGGCAACATGAGTGGGATGTTCAGTAGACCAAAAGGCAAAATGCACCTGCTACTACTTCTATTAATACTACTGCTACTACTGTTACTACTAAAAATTATATACTATTACTGCTACTACTGTTCCTACTTTTACCACTACTACTATGATACTAGCAAAATTAAGGCTACACGTATGAAGGTGAAAATATGGTGTATGTTGTTAAAAATTGTTGAAAAATTTTCTCCAGCATACAAATAGCAGGCTAAACTACAAATTCTTGAAGAAAACCCGAAAAGATTAAAAAAAATATTTAATTTTCCCTGAAAAGACTATGTCAATATAAAACGACCAGAAATTAATTAAAAAAAACTTTTTCCACAAAACAAGTTTTTATAAAAAAGTAAAGAACTCCATTAAACAAAAATGATAATAATAAAATCAAATAATCTACCAAGCGTAAAACTATCACAAACTACCACATTTACCACATCGATAAATAAATGAATAATTATTTACTTTAAGTAATTTTTTTAATAATGAATAATTATAACTTTAATAAATAAAATATTATTAACCTTTTAAGGAATAAATAGCCAAGCAATTCAAGGGCGTCAGGAGGGAAAATTCATCAAATTTAAAAACAGGCGAATTATTGGGAAATAAAAAAGAATTACGAAACGAGTCATGAAGTTTCAGGGGCTCGATCCGACATATCGGGGCCGATCCACTAGGCCAATCAAATCCAATCGAAAACCTAGATTCTATGGCTTAAATATTGTATTAGCTCAAACAAAAATAAATAAAGAGCCTGCCGCCTTCGGTAAGCTTCATTTAGCCCTTTTTTAGCCTTCGTTAGCCTTTTAACCTTCTTCAATTAGGCCTTGAACATGAAAACTTAGATTCTATGGCTTTAAGATTGCATCAGTTCAAGGAAAAATAATTTAAGAACTTACTGCTTTAGGTAGTTGCTCCATAGCTCTTTGGCACAGTTTTTTCAACTCTTCAGAATCGTCAATCACAAACCATCCTTTTTCTTCGACAACCTATTATGGAAAAGAGTAAAAATGCCAATTCTAACTTATAACCAAGAAACAACAATAAATATAAAATTCGATCATTATATATCTTACATCTTTACACAAGCAGCTGTGTATGTATTTATGAATAAAATGGCTCCTTGAAATGGCTCCTTTTTTAAAAATTGGCACCAAGAGGTTTTTAGGCTAAAAAAATGATCTAGATAGGTCATGAGTTTGAATAAAATTCGTTTAAAACCTTATTTTTTAAGACAGAAATTCATGTGAGTGACGTCATATTTATACACATTTAAAGAGCATAAATTACGGCATCCCCCCCCCCCCCAGCAGTGTCGTAAAGAAAGATTTAATCCAAATGAGTATTTCCTGGGAGGGTGTAAAGAGGGAGGCTTTGAATGATTGGGATGGAGGAGGAGCGTGCGTAGCTTTGTTGGCCTCAGGCGGCTTGGTGCTACAGTGAGTTGTAAGAAGTAGTAGTAGTAGTAGTAGTAATTCTAGTATGTTCTAGTATGTCAAAATTTTGTCTAGTAGTCTAGTATGTATGTCTAGTAGTTTCCTATGCTCAAATTCTGTACTACTTAAATTATTGAGAATATTTTTTTCCAGAGCTTTATTCGGTTGAGTAATATGACTTAACTTGCCTCAGGTCATAACATTTTTCTAATAAGTAGGTCGAAAATTGGTATGTGGCGCATGATTCAAAAGTTTCTTCTGCTTTTAATAAGATTGGTCCTTAGGTTAGTAATAAAAACACGAGTATCTTTCTTTCAATGTTTCTTCCCCTATAAAACCTTTAAGTTCTCATTATTTCCCTACATATTGGTTCCCTACTAAGGTTGGTTCCCTACTACATATTTCCCTACTAATGTTGGTTCGACTCGGTGGTTGGGTATTATATTTATAAAAAATCTTAAAAAGAGAGAATGCTAATTTTAACGGAAAGATGTGTGATAAAATGTTTTGACCGGAAAATGGTTTAGAACATTACCATAATATAAAAAAACAAGTATTAACCTACGTGTAGGTGTGTACAATAAACGGACAGCTAAACCATTTTAAATTTGGACATAAAATTTTCAAACAATAACCTTAGAATGACACACGTGGAGACTCTGGGGACTACGGTTCAAACTTCCATATCCCAACCTCATACGCTTGCGAAGAACCCGTTCTTGAGTTAAAAACAACATGAAACTGACATTGCTTTTCGCTGTTTTTTATTCTCAGGTTGCCTTTGGATGCAACAAAGTCTTAGTAGCAGCAAAGGAAAACAAAAACAGATAATACTAATTGTGGCACATATTCGTAAGCCATAATGTTACTTATTACTGGAGAGAAATATAGCCCAATATTTTAAAAACCTGGATAGTTTTGAAACCATATTCCACAGGGACCGTGCATCAAGGAATTTACTTTCTCATCAGGAACGTGCATATATATATATAGTTACTAATAGTTACTTATGTAACTTTTTGTCATTTTTAGGGTTAAAAGGGAGATAAATGAGCCAATTAGTCTCTAAACAGAGGGATTATTGGCCTCCTTTTCTGATATAATGTATAACATAAAGAAAAAGCCGTTCTAGCCGAGTGGGTAGCGCGCTGAGTTGGAGTACTTTGTCCAAAGGGCAGGGGTTCGATTCCTGATGTTGCCAGTTATTTGGTTTGGGACGAGGGTCAGTGGCGTGACTCTGTAAGATCAGCCTGAGTCGACCCAGCTCTATATGGGTACCTGGAGAAATCTGAGGAAGGTAAGCAGGAAGGGTGTGCGAAAGCACAGGATGGCTGGCTCTTAGGCCCCCCCCCCATTGCACTTCCTGACTGAAGGGCTTCAAAACAGAGATCAGCACCGCTGGTTTGGACTTTAAGGGTCTAGTACCGTATCCTTTTCAAAGAAATAGCGTGGTTGAGTAACGAAAATACATTACAAGCATAAACTATCACATCTTTTTCTCTGTAGCTTCATTATGGAAAACGCAGTCGTGTATAGGGAGTCAAGATGTCCGATCGCAAAAAAAACTTAGGGTTTGTAAGATATTCTTAGAAATCCCCTGTTATTTGTCTGCTTAGACCAACTTCGTATCCGCTTTAAAAATTTTAAAAAAATTTTCCTAACAAAAGTTCTAATGTATATCCGACCAGAAAAATAGCCAATAAAAATAACGAAAAGTTTTTAGGCCAAAATATTTTAACAAGTAAACTCTCTGCTTCATTGTATAGTTGTAATAATAGTAAAACCTCCGTTTCCTAGAGCTTTTCTGTTTACAGTCAGATGTCGAAATTGCAAAGGAATATTCTCGAGTAATACCAACGAGAAAAAAAAAACAACAGACAAATAACACGCGTTGACAGGCAATAGCAATTATGACCTTATAACTCAATTAATCTGTTTCATAATAAGGCGGAAAAAATAAGTAGCAGCACTGTAGGCAAACATCTGCATACAAATTTGATCAACTAGCCTTAGAAAGTTCAAATAGGCTACTAGCTTTATTTGAATAAAAATGGGATCAGGGCCGCATCCAGGAAGGGGGACTACCCAATTTATACCCCTCTCCCAGAATTTTTTTTCTGACTCTTTCAAAAATAACAAAAAAAAACTTTAAAATTGTAGTTGCGTGAGGCTTAATCCCCCCCCCCCCACAAAATCATAGATCACACAGTGAAATCGTTCCAGGAATCGGGGAAATCTACTTGAGCCCGATCGTCTAAAAAGCTTCGATTCTGATAACTTAGGCTCTCTACCGTATCCAAAGAACTGAAATGGATTTGAGCTGTTTTGGCCTCTGGTTGCTTTAGACTAAGATAAATTGTTAATAATAGTAGTAAACAATAGTAATATTAATTAAATAACAGTAATAATAGAAACAGTAATATAAATAATAGTTAGTAGTAGTAAAATCTTACCTCCTTTAAGTTTTTCTGTTCACCATCAATATACAACCCTATCAGTTTTTATACAACTATATAGACTATGATAAATTATTAATAATAGTAGTAAATAATAATAATATTAATTAAATAATAGTAATGTAAATAATAGTTAATAGCAGTAAAACCTTCCCGCCTTTGGATTTTTCTGTTCACCATCAATATACAACCCCATCAGTTCTTATATAACGCTATAAACTAGGAAAAATTGTTAATAATAGTGGTAAAACCGTACCTCCTTTGGGTTCTTCTGTTCACCATCAAGATACAACCCTATCAGTTCTTCATAAACAAAATTGGATATCTTCTTTTTAAAGAGCAGCTCTACCATCACACCAAGGTCTTCAGGTTTTATATAACTGAAAGAAATTAAAAATTACTCATAAATTCGGAAGCAGCTACTAAGACGAACTTAACAAATTCAATACAGAAAAAAATTAATTTAATTACAACTCCCAAGCCCTTATTTGATGAAAACTTCAATTATTAACTTAGCACTAAATCAAAATTAAAATAAAATTTGAAGTTCAAATTATTTGGAATTGTAATATATAAAATTTGAATCTGCGATAATTTGATTAAAATAACAAGTTAAAATAATTGTTTCGGTTGTTTTAACTAGATTCAATATCAAGGCTTAATTTTAACTAAATCTAAATTAAAGCCAAATTAAATTGTCATTTTACTTCCAATCGACTTAACTACCTGAAAATTCTAAAGACTGTGGTCAGGATCATATCCAGGATTTTTTTTCCAGGAAAGGGTGCAAAAAAAGTTCAAAGAAGGAGGGGGGGGGCAAAGAAGGTTAGTGATTGTAAAGTTTTTTTGGGAAAAAATTGTTTTACATATATTTTGTCACTTTTGTACGCGTCGGACAAAAATTCCGGGGGAGGGGTTAGGTTCAAACCGGGTAAACTACCATCTCCACCACCCTTGGATAAAACCAAGACTGTGGTTCAAACTATAGATAAATAAATCAGATGAATCAGGAGGCAAAACCAAAGTTTGAGTTTGTTGCTCACTTGCGTCCTTTCATACCCTCATAGGACCTTTTAGGACCAATCCTTTGACAAAATTTGAGCCAAGGCTGGATATAATTACGTATATCATCGGAAAATTACAAATTTTACACTATCTATCTCTGGTCAAAGTTTTCAATCAGTTTCTTCAAGTACCAAAGATACCAAATAAAACGTTTTCTTTGCTCCAAGGTCTAATGTTTTTTCCCACCTGAAAACCATGATCTCCTAACATAATTCTTTCATTTATTTCAAAATTATGGTTTTTGGGGCTGTAGCATTCTTTCCAGTGTTGCCACGTTGAACAGTGAAAATTGATAACCAAAACTAATTAGTTAAATTTGACAGCGGCCTCATCCCTAAAAATTGAACGTTGATAATCTATGAAGCCCAAATACAAGTACACCTTTAAAGGAAAAATAACCTTCTCAAACTCTTTAGTTTTTATTTGCTGATTTTTGTCCTACTTTTCTTTCTTTCTTTTTTTTTTATTTGCCACTGACCAACAGCTGCGTATCAACATGCGGAGATATTTGGCACCAACTAACTACTTTTTATATTATTTTGCACCAACTAATACCAAAAGCAGCGTAGCTGCATGTGAGGATACTTGGAACTAACTAACTAATTTTTATTTTATTTCACACTAATATCAAAAGCTGCGTAGCTGCATGTGTAGATATTTGGCACCATATAGCTATTTTTCATTTTTTTTTATTTGGTACCAACAAATACCGAAAGGTGCGTTGCTGCATGTTAAGATATTTGGCACCAACTAACTATTTTTTGTATTATTTTGCACCAACTAATACATAAAGCTGCGTAGCTGCATGTGAGGACACTTGGAACTAACTAACTATTTTTTATTTTATTTCACACTAATATCAAAAGCTGCGTAGCTGCATGTGTAGATATTTGGCACCATATAGCTATTTTTCTTCTTTTTTTTTATTTGGTACCAACAAATACCGAAAGGTGCGTTGCTGCATGTTAAGATATTTGGCACCAACTAACTATTTTTTGTATTATTTTGCACCAAACTAATACCAAAAGCTGCGTAGCTGCATGTGAGGACACTTGGAACTAACTAACTATTTTTTATTTTATTTCACACTAATATCAAAAGCTGCGTAGCTGCATGTGTAGATATTTGGCACCATATAGCTATTTTTCTTTTTTTATTTGGTACCAACAAATACCGAAAGGTGCGTTGCTGCATGTGAAGTTATTTGGCACCAACTAACTATTTTTTGTATTATTTTGCACCAACTAATACCAAAAGCTGCGTAGCTGCATGTGAGGACACTTGGAACTAACTAACTATTTTTTATTTTATTTCACACTAATATCAAAAGCTGCGTAGCTGCATGTGTAGATATTTGGCACCATATAGCTATCTTTCATTTTTTTTTATTTGGTAGCAACAAATACCGAAAGGTGCGTTGCTGCATGTGAAGATATTTGGCACCAACTAACTATTTTTTGTAATATTTTGCACCAACTAATACCAAAAGCTGCGTAGCTGCATGTGAGGACACTTGGAACTAACTAACTATTTTTATTTTATTTCACACTAATATCAAAAGCTGCGTAGCTGCATGTGTAGATATTTGGCACCATATAGCTATTTCTATTTTTTTTTATTTGGTAACAACAAATACCGAAAGGTGCGTTGCTGCATGTGAAGATATTTGGCACCAACTAACTATTTTTTGTATTATTTTGCACCAACTAATACCAAAAGCTGCGTAGCTGCATGTGAGGACACTTGGAACTAACTAACTATTTTTTATTTTATTTCACACTAATATCAAAAGCTGCGTAGCTGCATGTGTAGATATTTGGCACCATATAGCTATTTTTCATTTTTTTTATTCGGTACCAACAAATACCGAAGTGCGTTGCTGCATGTGAAGATATTTGGCACCAACTAACTATTTTTTGTATTATTTTGCACCAACTAATACCAAAAGCTGCGTAGCTGCACGTGAGGACATTTGGAACTAACTAACTATTTTTTATTTTATTTCACTCTAATATCAAAAGCTGCGTAGCTGCATGTGTAGATATTTACCGAAATACCGAAAGGTTCATTGCTGCATGTGAAGATATTTGACACCAAAGCACTATTTTTTGTAGAATTTGGCACCAACTACTACCAAAATCTACTTAGCTGTATGTGGAGACATTTGGCACCAAATAACTATTTTTCTTCTTCTTTTCTTTATTTGGCACCAGCAAATACCGAAAGATGCGTTGCTGCATGTGGAGATATTTGACAGCAACTAACTATTTCTTGTTTAATTTGGCACCAAATAAGAATTTTTAATTTTTTTTTTATTTGACACCCACCAACACAGAAAGATGCGTTGCTGCATGTGGAAATATTTGACACCGACTAACTAATTTTTGTTTAATTTGGAACCAACTACTACTAAAATCTATGTACCTGTGCAAGGGATATATAAGGGAAACTTCATTGCCAGGATTACAATATCCAAATTTAGCCAAGAGACCCCCCCCCCCCACACCTTACTTAAGCCTCAGGTGAAAGAATTGAAGCAAGAGAGAGAGATGAATATATACATAGAACCTTGATAAATCCTAACCTCGCAATAAAACATACAAGACAACACAGATGTAAAAAAACTAATAGTTTTTCTTAGAAATTTTTTTTCTTTTTTAATTCAAGTTCTTATATAAAAACCGGAAGTTTAATATTCACAATTTCTCAAAATCTTGACAAATTTCTCGTTCATGTTTTAGCTAGAAGTGAAATTTCCTTATTATTGAAAAAGACAAGCATTCTAATTAATATGGTCAGGCTAGCATGTTCCTGCTTGAAGAAGCTTATAATAGTTTTAGCTAATTGGGAGGTTTATTTGGCACATTTATTATATGGGGGCACAGAAGGAGAGTTTTTTTCAAATCTGTTTTACAAAACAATTTTAGTTTCATTTTATTCAAAAACCTTTTTGCATATTTATACCGACAAGTTATTCTTTACTATGAACAAACAAATGAAATTTTTTTGTACTTTTTGAAACACTTAGCAAGAATACATATTTGTGATATAGCATGTGATATAGATAATAGCACACAAATATAAAATATTTGTGACGTCATTCATATGAAAAATCATTTTTCGAAACTTAAGGCCCTAAACGAATTTTCTCAAAGTCCTGACCTATCTAGATCGTTTACTTAGTAACTAATATAGTTTGCTACTAAAGTATACTACTATACTATACCACTATGGTAGTTTACTACTATAGTATACTACTATAGTTGTTTACTACTATAGTATACTACTATAGTAGTTTACTACTATAGTATATTACTATAGTAGTTTACTACTATAGTATACTACTATAGTAGTTTACTACTATAGTATACTACTATAGTAGTTCCCTACTATAATATACTACTATAGTAGTTTACTACTATAGTATATTACTATAGTAGTTTAATACTATAGTATACTACTATAGTAGTTTACTACTATAGTAGTAAGATTGTTTACTACTACCTAACTAATATAGTAAGGGTAATATTTTCCTGCTTGAAAAAACAATTAATATTACTAGCTAATTGTGGGCTCTTAACAGGGACGTACGCAGGGGGGGGGGGCCTCCGAGCCCGCCCCCCCCCCCCGAAATCTCACGATTTTTTTCATTTTCCCATAATTTTCTGATTTTCTCACCGAATAATGGGTTTGAAGGATTTGGCCCCCCCCCCCCGAAACAAATTGGGCCCCACGCGAAACAAATTCCTGCGTACGTGCCTGGCTCTTAACCCTTTACTAAGGGGTGGATCCAGGATTTCTTTTTAGGGGGGTAAGAAAGGTAGGGGGGCGCAATATTAGATAAGCTGGCGTTAGGAGCAAGTTTAATTAACACAAACTTGCATTAATTAGATAAATTACACTACTTTAGACTACGTTAGGGGGGGGGGCTGGATCCACCACTGCCGTTACTAGGGTTTATAATAGAAAAAAAGAAGAAGAAAGAAACATGTTAGACTTACTTTCTACAAGAGAGAACCAAGCACAAAACAAAGCAAAGACCCAACTAGCCATCTATTGCGTTTGCCTCCATATATAAAACCTGTCCCCCCTTTATTTGCCTATTAAACCAGAGCAAATATCAATAATTCTAAGAAAGAAAAAGGAATATTTACGCATTAGAAATTGGGTTTAACTTCTCTTTGAAGGCGCTGACCGAGATTGTTTATCTAAGCTAAGTCTGTGTTGATTCTAGGATATTTGGAGAAATCATTTTTTTTTTAATTATTTGACACTAACTAATACCCAAAGCTGCTTAGCTAAAGGAGGAGACCTTTCTCATTAAAATAGAACAGCTTTGACCCGTCATTATATAGTTGATCTTATTTCTCATTTTGCCGAGGGAGGGGGGCGCATTTTCTCCCTGTACCTAGGTTGCTTTGCCACTCCCACCTCCCACCTAGGTTTTTAAAAATACTTTATCTTGTTATCACTAAAAACGCCTTTTATAACAAAACTTCCCCTCATAACTATTGAGTGGTACATCTAGAGAGCTTCATGAGAACTTAACCAGCCTACATAATCTAAATAATCTACATAATCTGCCAAAATAAGCTAATCTAGGCTTGTTCTTTGCAGACTGGATTAAATTATTCTTGAAGAGAAAATGAATACTCATTTTACTTAATACAGTTTTTCAGAATGATTGTGTCAACTTATCCAATTTTTTTTTGAAATTTCCTATTTTTTCATGGCATCATTAAAAGCTGCATTGTCAGTGTCAGTGTAATTCGTAAAGAAATTGCAAGTAATTTTTTCTTTTTATTTCCCTCGGTTTTATGCAAACTGATTTTCAAAGTTTGGTATATTTTTTCCCCCAAAGCGAAAGGCCGTATTTAACCTATTTTAAAAACAAGTTTGAAAGTGACAAGATCCCCCGATTTTATCCACTGATATTTATTTACTAATCACAATTGAATACTAATCACAATACTAATCACAATAGGTTGCCTCATACTGACTACTTCATAGCGGGTAGGGGGAAACAAATCGTGCTTGGCTGGGTTTTTGACTCACAGAATATTTTAATACTTCCAGATCGAAGACTACATGACGTAATGTGTTGCATGAACTTATACGTGATATATACCCCAACAAAGGTTGGGGTATATTGAACCCAACAAAGGTTACGATAAAATTGAACAAGTACCCCAACAAAGTCAACCCAAAAAATCTCAAGTAGTAAAATTCAACATTCACAAAATTTAATCTGGTAAAACATGAACCAGTAAAATTCAACCCACGCGAAATTCAACATTCTTGTTGAATTTCACATTTGTGTCTTGGAAACAACCGAGTCAAACTCATAACGAGCAGAAATTATAATGAGTGGGACATGCCTTCTGAAGACCAGAACATAATTTATACTTCACTGAAAGTAATTTCGAGCTGAATGTTCCTATTTCTCATAATACTGAACAAAAATTTGAAAAAACAACGACAGAACCCAGATTAGTCAACAAAACCACGAATTAATGTGAAATGACAGTTAACTCTAAATTTTGACAGTTAAGTGTATGTTTATCTAGATTTTTACATATAAAGTATTATATTATTTCTATATTACCAAATATTATTGTATTATTACATTGACAAAGATGATTTATAGAGTATTTATACATATATTAGATTATTATATTCTACATGTATTATGCAGATTTTTATCTTTATGTTAAATCGGCAAAGATCAAACTCTTATAAGTTTACTTAGGTTCAAATTTGATTACATACCTTGGATCAAACTGCAATCCCCTCTCAAAAAGTTTTGCAGATAGATCTGTAACGATGGCGTGATATACTTTCTTCCCAGGGATAGATCGATTGCTGATAGTTCTAACAAAATAGTCGAAAAGGCTCTCATTTCGCTGCAATACATGAACACAAAATTTAAAATAGACAAGAATCGAAATGTAGACAAGAATAGAATCGAAATAAAATTTCGATTTTATTTAGTTGTATTTAACTAAATAAAATTAAAAAAAATAAGTTAAAAATGATTTAATGTAATTAGGAAAAATCGATTTAAAAAATTTAATTGAAAGGATAGTCCATCCTTTGGTCTATTTGTTAATTTTTTTATTTTTTTTTATCTTGTGGAAGATACAATATCCAGCAACATTTGCCAAAAGGACAGAGAAAGAATTTTGATGTCCTTTTTTAAAGCCTATTTCCAAGGAAAATCAGGTTTATTTTCGTATATAAATATCTGTATTTATTGAC
>CM051257.1:85442968-85517968 GCA_027921565.1 Artemia sinica | reverse complement strand
GAAAGTGGTTCAAGGTTTATTTCAGGGTTTCGTTTCGCGCTGAAGAAGAGAGGCGTTTGTCCTCTCGAAATATTCGCTTTGTTTTTTTCAGTATCGTCATTTGGCCTATAAAAACCCCATTTTTGCTCGTTTTCTTTCTTTATGTTTAGAGCTGTTCTAGTGAGATGGCTTACTGCTTGTTGAGAATCTTTGTTGTGGTGTACTATTTATACTAGGGGCTAGTTCCTTTGGTGGAGTGTCAGTACTTTCGCCTTAAATGGCATTGTTTTCCTTGATAAACTAACTAATGTAGCAACCTTAGTTCCTCCAGAGCCTCCTTAGTGCCTCCAGAGGCACACTGGGTGCTATTTTGCAGCCTCCAATCTTCCCCAAAGTGGAACAAATGTTGCAAATGTCAAAAATTTCGCTTCTAAAAATCACAAGATTTGAAAAGTTTGTTGCTGTCAATCTTGTCCTTTACGGAACCAAATCTTCCCTGTGACACTTAAAAAATGATTTCATTAAAAAATGATTTCATTTTTTAAGTAATAATTTTTTTTAGCGTGACTAATGATGCATTAGCTCAATTACATAAAATTTGTCAGAATTTTGGGGAGGACGGAACCTTAAAGAGAGGTTTGAATATGTGAATGTTAAACTTGTGAGTAGTTTTTTTAAACCTTGTCAGGCTTTATTTCTTAAACGAGTGAACTTTATTTCTTAAACCAAAAAAAAAGAAAAAAATAAAGCAAACAGAGTAGAAATAAAAGGGGCACAGGCAGAATATGTAATCTCGAAAACCCGTCAGGTGTAATGTCAACATTTGATCGTGTCCGAGGGCAAAGAAATTGTAGCTGTTGGCGTTATTGTGGCAAGCTTCAAATAGGTTATCTAAAATAGAAAAAATGATAGGCACAATTTAAAATTGATTTGTCATCTGAAAATTGGCTGATGTCAATTTTTTTTTTTAACTATTCAGCAGCCATCTTGACCAAGTCCATACAAAGTGATGGGTTGCTGCATTGCACTTTCTAAACTATAGCTTTAACTCTTTCAGAAAGGATAAGTACTAGCATGCAATCTCACAACAAACACTCTTAATCTATAACCAAAAATATTGATTTCATCTTTAAGCTATATATGGCCTAATATTCAATGTTGAATTTAAAAGAAACAGGATGGGGGGATGGTAGTACTGTTCACAATATATGCAAAGGTAATAATTTATGAAGGCGATGACAAAATCTCGTTCAATTTGTGTTTCGACTGTCAAATGAAACAATATATTAATTGAGACCGATGGTACATTGATGAATTTTAATTCTTCACTTTGACGTCATTAATCCGTCACCCTATTAAGATTTCGTCTTAATATGGTGGAGGGCTAAAAGGATAAGGGAGGGCTAACAGGAAGGGTTCATTCCCTTAAAAGAATCGAGTCTTGTTCCATGATATCATTCAGAAATAGCCAACCGTATCCTTCGATTTTATCACTTTTATCAGCCACGATTAGCAATCCACTTTTAATAATGTAAAGGAACAAACAAAAGATAATACTCATATTCACAACAATTCATTTTCAGCTACAAAGCCCCTGGCTGCATCTGACACAGATTTACAGGACTTTGACTTGGCCACACCAAAACGAGAAGAAAGAGAATCTAGACGGGTAAGTTGCTGTGTTTTTTCTTTTTCTTGTTCTTCCTTCTTAGGTTGAGTTCATTTCTCTTGACAATTGAGTTTATTAAGTAGTATTTCTAATATAATTTTGTTTCACACTTTCTTTTAAAATTATTCCTCGTCTTTTCGATAACAAGAAAGTTACTTTGACTGTCTTGACAGTGAAAGCTAAATTTAGATAAGAATCCAGTAAGTTTGTCTTTTTAATAGTTTCCTATTTTTTCAAGTTCTTTTTCGTTTTTTTCTTTTTAATTGCTTGTTTTTTTCTAAATTATCTATTGTTTTGAAGACCAAATCTTTTAAAGTGTAATGCTGCCTCAAAAAATTGATAAAAAAATCTGATCAAAATGGGCAATCTCCATCCACGGCAGCTTGTCCTGTTTATCACCCCTCCCTTTAAACGGCTCTGAGTGATGAGTTAAAGCCGTCTTGAAGCTTTAGGCATTGGAAGAATCAGTTTGTGAATGGCAAAATTTTGCTGCGTCTAATTTTATTATAACACGGCCTTAATATTCAATATATTAATCGTAAGGCTTCCTGTCGTTACTTATAAGCCAGTGCTGTCTGTGGAGGATTCTGGTCATTAAAATAGGTAAACCGTTTGTGCAGCTGATCATCGTCAACGAGTTTATTTTTATTCAGTTCTATGGAGCCTATACCTTCGACAGTGTTAGTCATGAAATTCTTTTGGTTAATAATAAAATATATAGTTTGTTTAATAGCAATAAATAATAATAATAACGAAAAAACGGGCCTCTGAAATATGAACCTCCACAGAGTGTATGGACCCGCCATAAAATGCAATCCCTAACTCGTAGTGGTTTATTCTTAAATAGGTTGCGGCAACTGCTGTAGCCCTGGTTGGATAAGGACTGATCACATTTTGTTGAAAAAAAAGAAAATGGACTGTTAGAGTAAATATAAAGTCCAAATTTATTGGAATTAATTTAGAATGACGACTTACTCTAACTGAATTATTGTAAATATGAAAAGTGAGTGTACTAGGCAAAGGAAACTTTCAAGAATAGACTGATCATCCCAAATTAGATTTATGGCTTATAATCCCCCTTTCTTCTTTCTATACTCCCCCTCTTGTTGCTTTCTTCCTATCACTACCTTCCCGCATCCTACTCCTTCCCATTCTTCGAAACATTGATTCGTCATATTTTTGTCAGGTTTGTATATACATCATGTATATATGGATCTACATCGAAAATAGGGACGGGAAAGATGTTTTCAAGGTCGTATCTTAACTCCTTCCCGAATTGTAAGGGTTGAAAGATTATATAACAATGGTCCGTTAGCTGGATTACCTAAGTTTTGTTCAGAATCTGACTTGGAAATCTCCTTTTCAGACATGGATTCTTCTATCCCTGAGCTCTGGCTCCTTAGGTCCTGCAAGAGGAATCTGCGGAGGGATTTAAATCCAAGAGTGAATGCCAGAGAATGCCCTAATGAGGCAAATTCCTACACCCCTTGTTGCAGCAGGAAGAAACTCTTCCGCGCAGACAAGGGAGTCGAACTTCAAAATAGTTCCCTTAGGCGTCGATGCACCGTTGCCAGCGTGATTTCCATGATTTATAGGCTCCCTCGAAGTCAGCTTCCAAAATGCCTTTTGAAGAGATGGTTACGGCCTTCTGGATGGCGGCAACGTCATCAAACGGCGTCATCAAAAGGATGGTTTTCAATTTGGGGAACAGGAAAAAATCTACCGGGCTCAAATCAGGGCTATACGGAGGCTGTGGTAAAGTTGAAACAACTATCCGGACCAGGTACAACGTCACATGGAAGGCGGTGTAACTCGGAGCGTTATCATGGTGGAGCTTCCATCAATCGGCAATCTCTGGTCGTCTCCTCTTCACGTTTTGGTGCAGTCACGCAAGGATGTCTTAGTAGAAAGCAGCGTTGACAGTTTGTCCTTGAGGCACAAACTTGCTGTGTACCACCCCACGGTTGTCAAAAAGACAATTAACATGGTCTTCACCTTTGACTTCGCCATTCTTGCCTTCTTGGGTCGCGGAGACTCCTTTGTGTGCCACTCGGCATATATATATATATATATATATATATATATATATATATATATATATATATATATATATATATATATATATATATATATATATATATATATATATATATATATATATATATATATATATATATATATATATATATATATATATATATATATATATGTATATATATGTGTATTTTTATTTATTTGTTTTGAACTTGGGAAAGTTGATCGCAGAAAAAAAAAACACCGTAATTATTCTTCATTCAGGTCACCAGACAGAAATTTCTGAATGACCAATTATATTGGTTGTTTGAACTTGAAAAAAACTCAAGTTCAAAAATTATTTTTTAACTCCTGTTTTTAAATTAATTTCGGTAGTCTTCCCTTCTACTAAGGGAAAAAATCCAAATGGGAGTAAAAACGGAAGTACGGTCCTTATATAAATATTACTACTTTCCTTGTCTAAACGTCTTTTTTTTCAAAGGTCCTGCCCCTCCCCTTTTGACTCTTTATTCATATGTTAACTTCTTCTGGTACTGAATATGCTATGGTACACTATGCCAAAGTATCCACCACAGTGCATATGTACCACTTTCACTGGACATTTGTTTGTTTTATATTCGCTGTGTACTGTGTTATAACCACAGTTCATATATTATCCAGTATGATCATTCTCTATCTCACCCATTATAAAAACCCGGACAGGGGTTTTTATGCAGAAACAGGCTAAACAAGCTAAGGCAGAAAGAAGTGGGAGGAGCTTTTTGTTCACGATGACCAGAAATGATCTGCGATAAGCTTACTGCTAATGCAGAAACAGGCTAAACAAGCTAAGGCAGAAAGAAGTGGGAGGAGCTTTTTGTTCACGATGACCAGAAATGATCTGCGATAAGCTTACTGTTATATTCTGTCTACTGTGGTTATAACAAAGTGTGTTATTGTGAAAACTGTGTACTGTGTTATCAAAACAAAGACAAAGTGTATAGTTTTTTGTTTGAGGATTTACTTTGACAATTTTTTGGATTTTCAAGGATCGCATTGAGAATTTCCGACAGCGTCGGTCCAAGTCTGCCGGCGGTGAGAAGTGGCTTGATCATAGATCGCCAGATGTTTCTGTGCCATTGGGAGCTGTTCTACAACCTTTGCTGCGCCAAAGAAAATCGGTCAGAGAGCTTGGGTCCCCCCAGGATGTTAGAAAGTGTGATCGATATGTGCTGACTACTCAGGATAATGATTCTGGCGGGGAACTGGAAACCAGACTTTACAAGGTAAAATTTAGTCTTTTTCTTTTTTATTCATAACAATTTTCTTTTCTGGGTTTTAGGTAGGAAAACTTCGAAATTGTATTCTTTGTATAAAGGAAATAAAAATTCTTTTGTATAAAAAAAAACAAAAAAGGAAAAAGATTGTGAAAATCCTAATGATTATCCTCCTGTAGTAAAAATCGATGCTTGATGGTGCGCGTGCTAAAATTTTTTCGAGCATTTAGCAAAAAAAAGTGCGATTCAGTAAATTTTTCCTCTCCAATTTAGTAAATTCTTCCAGGCCAGGGTGGCAACACTGCTATCATAACTCCAAGAGTTATATGTAAATCTTCGTAATCTGTTAGTGTCATAATGAGAATTTTACTCTTTTACCAGTTCTGTTTGTTTTTGAACATTTATTTTCTCAATGTTTGATAGCTTTTACTGCTTTATGTTGTTGTTTTTCTTTCTTTTTTTATGTGCATCTATATAATTGTTCTGTTTCGGTGTTTAATCAAGCACCTTAAAACAAAAATCATATTAAGAATACTATTACTACTACTGCTAACAATTCACCGCAGCACCGAGCCGCCTGGGACCAACACAGCTACGCACGTTCCTCCTCCCTCCAAATCTATTCAAGCCTCCCTCTTTACACCCTCTCAGGAAGTGCATCTATACAATTGTTCTGTTGTTTTTTTTTTTGTGTATCTCCGACTCTCCGAAAAGCGGACGAAGATTTGGTAGATGTTTCCCAGAGAAATTGCTTAAGGATTGTTCTGGGTACCCGGCTGACTTAACGTATTTCAAACAATAGGCTATACGAAGAATGTGGCTCAATACCACTCTCTAGGGCTATATGAAAGAAAGGTTGAGGTGGCTAGGGCATGTTGTGCGGATGAAGGACGACTGATTGTCGAAAATGTTTTTTTTCGGCCAACCGTCCAGGGCTAAAAGGAAAGCAGGTCGTCCCCGTCTGGGATGGGATGACGTCGAAAGAGGATGTCGATAAAGAAAGATTTAAAGGAAATGGGAACTTCATGGGTGGGTGTAAAAGGGGAGGCTTTGAAAAGGGGAGGCTGTGTTGGCCTCTGGCGGCTTGGTGCTGCGGGAGTGTTAGTAGTAGTAGTAGTAGTTTTGTGATGTGTGTTTAGTGTAGTTATATGTCGGTATGTGTGTACAGTTCTTGCTAAATTACAAGATTGACTAGTATGAATATTTTTATGATTTTTTTTTATTGAAGTATTAAAAAGGTTTTGGGGTTTGAGGCTAGAATTATTTAAAAAAGTTTTTCTGTTTGGGACATCTGACCTTCTTTTTTTTTTTACAACTTTTTTTCTTGGTTTTTAAGACTAATTATTTTCTAAGATCACAATGCCTTTCCTTTTATAGATAAACCAAATGAAAATATATAAAAATGGATATAATATTTTAAATAAAACAGTGGAAAAACAAGAAAAAAATCCTTTAATAATAAGAATGATCTGAATTTTCTAACTTCACTTCCAGAAGCTCTTATCAACGCAAAAAATATGAAAAAAAAAACACCTGAATTTAATGAAAGAGAACATGTAAATGAAAGGAAAAAACACAAACTAATTGAACCAAAAGAAAAACTTACATCTTATTAATATCCAATGTGACAACTAGTCATCGCTGCAAATAGCAAGAAAATGAAACAAAATCAGGATAACTATGATGTCTTTTCGGTGGCCTATATCATAGGCAGTGCAATAGCGCTGCCTATGTAAAGAACGATATTGGCACAATGTGTTTTTTTTTTTTTTTTTAGAACAAGGTACTTGTCATTGAAGAAGTTATCGTAGAAACTTTGAAAAGGACCCATTTGACTGGGAATTGAAAGTTCTAATGCCCTTTTAACAGTTAATAACAATCGTTTCTGAACGTCACAAAGGACAACTGCAGTCGAAGTGGTAGGGTGCCAGGCGTTAGGGACAGCAACGTTTTATTTTAGAGGTTTAATAGTTAATAACAATCGTTTCTGAACGTCGCAAAGGACAACTGCAGTCGAAGCGGTAGGGTGCCAGGCGTTAGGGACAGCAACGTTTTATTTTAGAGGTTTAATAGTTAATAACAATCGTTTCTGAACGTCACAAAGGACAACTGCAGTCGAAGTGGTAGGATGCCAGGCGTTAGGGACAGCAACGTCTTTTTTTTTTTTTTGAAGCGCATCACTTTGGTTTAATTAACGTTTATCTGAAGCTATCGTCATTGAAGCAGTTATTGTTTGGCATCTGACCTATAAACATCTGTTTTGCTTTTAAGCCGGATTAAATTTGGAATAAATTACAGTGGACAGTTTCGCAATAAGTGAAATAATAAATTGATATTTACGGACAATCACCATTGGATATTTTTACTTACTCAGATGCTGTATTACCGTACTGTCTTTTTAACTTATAAGCAGTGTTTTTTTTTTTACCATCAAGAATGACGGACGATTTCCAAGGTACTTATATTACAGAAAATGGAATATCGAAGGTGGTCGTCAATACAGGACTATTTTTTCTACTAGATGCCTTTTCTAGTGGAATAGATCGAGAAGACATTATTGAGGCTGGCTCTTCTTTTATAAGCTTTGAAAATGTCGTCTCCCTAAAGACGCTGGTATGGAATATGACAAAATGTCGTATAAAGCTTATCGAGAGGAGGAGTAAAGCTGCTGCCACTAATACGCTAAATGGCATTCTGGATTGCATGGCTGAATATGATTCGGCCGATTTCGTGTGGCCTATTATTGTGCCAAAGAATATACGTGAAATTCCAGTCCTGAAAAGTGAATCATCAGTTAGACTTGACCGCTTAGTGTCCTCGTGTGAACAGAAATTAACGAACCTTTCCAAGGATATCCTGCATCTACAAGGAATCGTCACCAACAGGCCCCCATCCTTTAGTGAAATCCCCACTGAATAGACAAAATTTACTGTCACCAAGCGAAAAATTTGAACTTCTGAAAATCAGTTCATTTTCCAATTACTGGTCAGGTCCGCTACAGCGGAATGCAGATTTAGATCAATTAGGAATGAATGATATTTATGACGTCAGACGCAATAGAGACTCTGGTACATTAAAAGTTAAAGTGGATAAGTTGGGACCCGTATTGAGCTTGATAAAAATAGTTATCTGGATTGCTGCGTCGAATCGAGAAAACGTGAGTTTGCGGGTATCATGCACGGAATTGAGAAAGATTGTGATTTGGAAGCCATAGAAGGAAAATATTTGGGGATTTGTGATTTCAACCGGCTTGGACAATCTTCCGTGGTGAAAATAACTTTCAATTCAGAATCTCTTATGAAGTATTATTTGTGCTATGGTTTAAACATAGGTTATGAGTATTTTCTGATTACTGCTGACAGGAAGCTCCCGAGGAGATGTCAGCGTTGCCAGAGTATGTCCCATGATACTAAGAAGTGCCAATCAAGGGCTATGAAATGTGCACGCTGTTCGGGTGACCACGAAATCTCCAGAGACAAGCCTTGCTCTCTTCCGGTTCAGTGTGTGAATTGTGGCTGAAAAGACCATCTGTCTTTCAGTTTCAGGTGTCCTCAGATTCGTAAGCGTATAAATGCAAAGTAACAATTTACCTGATCGATTGCTTGTTCCCGTAGTGTCTTTTATTTGAACGGAGTTTTTGGTAAAACTGAAGTGTTAAGGCTGCTTTTGCCTACTAATGGAATACTATGTTTACAGGAACATCACCTCCTTGATTTCGCTTTGCCGTTTTTTGATACGTTTCTTCCTGGTTATAAACATTACTTCATTCCTGCTATACCTACTGGGGGACGCCCGTCGGGAGGGCTAGTTATTCTTATACTCGATACATTTGATTCTCGTCTGATATTTTATAATAATTATTTTCGTGCATGCCGTTTTTAATGTATTTTGATTAATTGTTATTTTGCAACAGATTACCAGAATGACCTGTCTGATTATTTATTCCAAGATGCGTGTGGTAAACTGAGGGCTTTTGTACAAAAGTACTTAGCTAATTATGATATTTGCATAGCGGGTGATCTGAACTGCGATCTGCTTTCAAGTTGTGTGCGTTCTTCTCTTTTCCTTTCTTTACTACCAATTCTGTCTATCGAAAATAAAACGGATAATTGTACTTGCTGATTTTCATAATTCTGGGTCAACTAGCAATCTTGATCACGTTCTTGTTCCTACTTCTAGTTCGGTTTCTGGTTCTATTGAAGTGGTTGCAGATTTCCCGATTAGTGATCATAGACCTTGAAAGTATCGCTCTCACTTGTTGGAATTCTTCACCAAAGAAATGAAAGAAAAAATCTACCTTGGAGAACTAAGTTGATTTGGGATCAAAATCTTGCTGATTCTTATAGGGTCTCTGTAGATTCTGAAGTTTCGAAAGTTATTGTACCTGATTATTCCAGTCTTAAACCTGCAGAGTCGGCATTATTAGATATAGATTGTACATTTCACCAGTCTGTCCATTGCCTTAAATTTAGTGCAGATCTAGTTTTTGAGAAGAAAATATACAAAGTAGGAACTGAGATAGCTTGTTGGTCTAATAACGCAGATTTGGTAGCGGCGAACAATCTAGCTAAGCTTAGTTATCTCTGTTGGCGAGACATTGGTAAGCCCCCAGATCACCCTGCGTTTTTTGAGATGAAAGCAAGTAAGGAGGCATTCCAAAGAGAATTCCGGTGGCATAAAGATAATCTGATAAAAGTTGCTTCAGAAAAAGTTGATAATGATCAGCAGCCATTATGGAGAACTTTAAAAAATAGGAAAAGAGCAGGTTCAAATAAAATCTCTCATAAAGCCCCAACAGAGAAAATGTGGATGGACCATTTTTTTGAATGTAATGTCTTTATATAATGATAATTCTGAAGAGGTCCGAGAGCTTGATGAACTTCTTTCTCGTCGAGATCCTCAGTTTTTTCTTACTAGTTATGATCTGAGTGTAGCTATGAAGAGTTTTAAAAATAAAAGTGCTCCGGACCATGATGGAATTTTTTCCAATCATCTGAAACTTGCCCCGGCTTCATTTTTTGCTAAGCTTTTGTGTTTTTTAATCTGATTCTTTTGTCCGGGCAAGTGCCAACTTCTTTCAAGACAGGGATAATTAGGCCGGTTCCAAAGCATGGAAAAAGTAAGTATCAGGCATGCGATTCTTTTCGGCCTACTACTAATGACTCTCAATTAAGTAAAATGTTTGAACTTAGTGTTAAATCTCTTTTTGTTTCGTTTGATTTCGGTTCGAATCAAATGGGGTTCTCTAGGGGTACGGGTTGTTATCACGCACATACTACTTTTTCAAATTTTAAATTATTCATGGCTCAAAGGAGACCTGTTATATTATTTATTAATAGATATTAAAAGAGCTTTCGATAATCTTTCTCATGCATCTGCTCTACTTAGCTTACTAAAATATGGTTTACCACATAACCTGGTTAATGTTTTTCGTTCGTGGTATTCTGGACTTAAAGTTCGCATTGCCTCGGGATCTATAATTTATGCTGATGAATTAGTAGTTAGGAGGGGGGTTAGACAGGGGGGGGGGGATATTATCGTCGTCTATTTTCAATTTGTGTTTAAAAGATTGTTTTTTGCTCCAATAAAAACCTCTCTGATTTACTTAGCAGTTGAAATTAGTTATTTGGCTTATACTTATGACATTATTTTACTTAGTCCTTCAAAGACTGTTTTGATTGAAATTTTAAAATTTTAGCGAATGAGTTGAATAAAAAAAGAACTAGAAATTAACCTCGCGAAATGCCAGTATTTTGTGATTAATGACCCTCTTGGCTCTCCTCCACTTGATTGCGGTAATGGTCGGATTTTTAATGCTTTGGACTCGGTGATTATGCTGGTGATGATGGTGATGAGGATGATGGTGATGATGCTTTCGTCAAAGCATCAAAAAAGCACAATCTGTGAAATCCTGTTATTGCGCACTCATTCTTATAACTAGCAGCTCATTCTTGCATTAGCCCACCTGAGGCTAATACAATACACTCTTGCTCAACCCTTTCATTTGAAACTACATTATTTGAACCTCTTTATGTAGTAAACACAAAAAAAGGTCTCTGGAACGAGGAGTTGTTATATATTATTCAATTTAACTATTCAATTTAAAATCATTTTTTGCTAATTGATTGTTTCTTGTTAATTGTAAGTATCTTTGTTCGTTGTAACTTCATTGAAGAGGCCTGTTCACTGACAGCCGAAACACTCGCAGGTTTCATTCTAGTCATCATCTTGGTAAAGAAAGTGACGCACAAATCCTCATTTTTATAAAGGTAGTGTACGTCTTCATCGTTACCACGTTCTACTTGAAGTTTCAGCTTTCTTTAATAGTGAGTCTGTAAGACTACATGTGACACACTGTACATACTGTATGTGCCAGACACACTCAATCTCGACACCATTATATTCAAAACTTCACTCAATCTAATAAAGCTCCCACTGCCTTTAATTAGTTTCTTGGATGCTCTTCCCACGTCGGTCGAAGAAATTCCGCTTTTCGTTGGTTTGTAGGATTTGCAAAACAACAATATTTTATAAGTTAGTATATGATAATTATTAGATTATAATAATTATTAAATAAAATAGCAAAATAGAAGACAAATTATCATCTAATCAATCTAATCCACTCTGCGTTTTCAGAAATTTGTTTTCTACAGAATAGCTAATCCTACGAAACTTTAAGACGGATTTCATTGACTTTTTGAAATTTATACTTCCAACTCTATAACACAGTGCCTGACTAACTTCGTGTTCTTTCTGTTTTCTGACATGGATTTTCTAGTGAAAATTTAAACACAAACTGCTCATCATCCGGCGTGTGGAACGTCATCATAACACTGCAATAACATCTTTACTCTTAAACTGTATATATATCATATATCTAATAATATAAATATCATATATCTAACATTATTCTTCAAAAGAATATTCCCTACTACAGCTAGAACAAGCCACCTGAGTCACATAGCAGCACCCTCTTCCTTCACTCCAATTTGTTCAAAACTTCACTCTTTACCCCTCTCCTCAATCTCTCGATCTTTACAGATTGTTCAGAGATTGCTCAGGAACTCTACAACAATCTTTCTTGAAAAACATACTTTATGATTGAATAGGCTTGACTAGTAGTAATTTTAAATTGATTACTGTGAATAATGCTCTAATTTCCTCCGTGCATGGTAAATTTTCAACACTGCATAGATATCACCAAAATACTGGCTGATCAAATTTACAGAACTTTTTTAATTTTTTCTATATTAATTTCTTTTTACAGATTTGAACATGAGAAAAATAAGAGTAAAAAAGACTGAAAATTCAGACATTTTTGAAGGGTCTGAGCAACAAGACTTTTAAATATACTATCTGTCCTTTAAACCATTTTTTTGCAGCCGGGGGGGTATTCGTCAAGACAAAAATAGCTGGGGGATAGCTCTAGCCCGCTAGAGAAAAAAACTGAAATTATAAATTTCGACGAGAATTATGACAATGACAATGAATGTTTCGAAATATAATCAAATTGTGCAAAAAAAAAAAACGCCTATAAATTTCTTAGAATCACGGTCAAACTCTTAGTATGACAGTAAAACTATTGAAAATGTGGCAATTCCAAAGTTGTAATTTTTCAGATTTCATCGAAAATTTACAAGCGTTACACTATTTGTGGCACTAGTTATAATTGCGACACTAGTAGTTTTTTAATTGACATTATTCACTGGGAATCGACTAACGAATGGGAACACTGGGGCGCGTTTAACGGATTGTGCTTATTTGAATGAACTGTTACTGTGGGGATTGTGGGATTGTCAGGATTGTCATGATTGCAAAACGAAAATGGCTGCTTTGTCATGATTGTGGGATTGTCAATCGGGATCCTCTTCGTTCCTTCAGCTGAACAGATGGGTCCTTTTGAAATAAGCCCTGTAAACAGTTGACCTCAGTCGGTTTTAATCAAATAAGAGACGAGATATAAAAGAAAAAAAAGCAACAAGTAATTTTAGCATTACTCTCCTATCAATTTCCCTTCTTTTTTACTTCTCTACTTCTTTTTCTTCTTTTTTTGCTATCTACAATTTCTGGCATTCTTTGTCTTCGGGAGAATAAAAAAGAAGAGGAGTAAAGAAGAACAAAAAATGATAAACTGGCGATGATAAACAAACTATAGAAATGAAACGATCAAAATTTTATTATTGCTTGAATCCGAGGAGCATAAAACTTATAAAACAATGCACAGAAGATTTTACTATAACCTAATCGTATAAAATCCAGGCGAATTAATTGTGGGTCAACATTAACACATTTCAATAGCATATATTTAACAATATTAAATAAAGAATTATTTTTATAATTATTTATGACCCCAATAGTATTGTTATTTGAGTGGAATAATAGTTATAAAATAATACATCATCAATTTCTCATTTACTATCTTGTAGGAAAATTGGTTTAACTTCTTCCGTTTTTGCTGACTTTAAAATTTTCAGTTGACCATTAGAATGCGTTAATGTTATTATACCTGTCTTTTTTATTAATAATAAAGTAGCAGAATTAATTAGATTAAGTTTTAATTAGTTTAAATAGCTAATTAAACTAATTTAATTAATTAAAAAATAATCCAATTAACTAAAAATAAGTAAAATTAAATAAGCTTTTATCGAAACTCAAAAACAAAAGAAAAGACTAATGAAATGATGATTAAAGCATCGAAATTTTACTATTATCCGAATATAGGAACTATACTGCTTCTAAAACACAGTATCAAATTTAACAGTAAAATTCTTGGTTAAAAATCATACAAAAGAACAAAAATACACGAAATGCAAAAAAAAGAGAAAGACAATACTAAAATTAAAAAAGTTTAAACAACTGACGCTTAGACTTTTTAGAAGTTGAGCCCCCGACAATACCGGTTTTACATTTTGAATCAACGATCTCTCCCGGCAGCATGGCTTCAGGCAATCGACGCTTCTTGACGGACGTTGGCGAGGTTTGCTTCAAAATTTCTACGTCATTGAGAACGACTTGTGCCCCACCTCCAGCAGTAGGAAAAACATTGCCCTGAAAATAAAAACCCTTTTAAGCAAAAACAAGACAGAAAAATAACGAAATGTCGATCCAAAGTTTCAACATCATTAAAAACGACCTATGCATAGGTCCGCCAACGTAGGGAACAACACGCTATTAAACTTAAGCCCTAAAAAAGAAGAAACTATAAGAATATAGCTGAAATTAAGACAAAAAAAAGAATAAAGAAAGATAAAAGAAATAAAGCAACAAGAGAAATTGCTTAAATTTCAACGTCACCAAAACCACCTTCTCGGGGATTTAGTGGCGAAAACATTGTCCTAAAAAATAAATGCCTTAAAAGCCAGTAAAACAAATGAAATCATCTAAAGAATATAGTATTTTAAATGAGACAGTTGGAAAAAAAGCTTTTATAATTTGATGCTTCAAAGCATCTATATCTTCAGAAATGCCATCTCATATGTATTTTTATCTCACTCAATCACGCCATCTACATTTGACTATTTGTGGCAAACTCGAGTACAGAGAAAGCCAATAAAGGAGTCTCTGGGCATGGTTCCCAGAATTAAGCATAGATGGCCAGGCTGTAGAGGAGGACAAAGAAATAAACGCTTCATAATCGCAGTCCGTATCTCAGAGGACAGTTCTTTTCATAAACGCATTAGTAGATCAAGGACTCTGACCCTAGTTAACTGTAAACCAGCCTATAAGATTTCATCAACTCTACGATCATAACATAACGACCCGCTGCTTCCTCCATTTCATGCAAACCCGCCGACGCTTAAACCAGTGTTTTTCAGCAAAGACAAAATTGCGGAACATTTTATTCAGTAACGCCCGCTCACTGAACAACAAAATGGACAAGCTTTAAGTCCTGATGAGACAAACTTGCTGTCCCATAGCAGCAGCGACTGAATACTGGGACGTCACAGAAGAAACCGGTCATATTAATCTCCTTTTGGTCGACAATTGCAAGAAGTCAGATTTAATACGCCCCTTGCCAAAGCTTGACAGAATCTAAAATGGATGGGCGCTAGAAGGATCATTCAATTACAGATAGTAAACTTCCTGAGACACCGATATCAGCGCGCGTAGGCAGCACTTTTTCCAAGGGATCTTGACCCAGAGTGGGCAGAAATATCATTTGGTGCTCCTCGAGGAGTTCAACTTATTGCCCTCTTGTTTTTTGGGCGTTACTAACTATGTTTTATGTGAAAACACTGACAAAGATTCAAAGTTGTGGATGATTTGTCTGCCTTGCGAAATACAATCTTATTTTGAGGTCTCAAATAATCCTCCAGTTTAATAGTAAACTGAAAGACAAATTCACAGATCAGTGCAGTTCCAATATTAATAATACTTTTATTTTCCCTCAGTATACACAATGAGGAGTACATTCAATAAATATAAAACATAAAGACACAATTTCCAATTAACAAGACCAGAAATACTGATTAATACAACCATCTACGTCAATCGGACGTAGACTCAAAATAAATCATAGTATTTCTTTAAACAGGGACTTAGGGGTCCCTAAACCAAAAGATAGTACTTTTTTGGTTACTAAACCAAAAGATAGTAGTTAATATAAGCGTTTGATAGCGTCAATCACATGCAAGCAATGAATTCTCTCCTGCACAATGGAGTAAGTTCGAGCACAGTGAGTACTCTGAAATTTTGGTACGAAAATTCGACTGTGTTGGCCAAGTGGAAAGGTTCAATTTCAGATCCTATAAAAATCAGAAGAGGTGTGAGGCAAGGCAACATTCTTAGTCCTCTTATTTTCAAACATGCCATCTCTAAGATTCTGGACGGTATCTCGCCCTCTCTCCTATTGCATGGCACTGACCTATCTTACTTGGCATATTGACAGATAGCTGCACAAAATTTAGAACTGAATTGAGAAGAAAATAATACTATTTTCTCTTTTTTTTTCTTTTCCTTTGGCAACACAGTTAGAATTTATTTTGCCACGAATCAAATACTTAAATTTAGGATGAAAAATAATTCTAATGACACCGCTCAGTAGCACTTGTCCCGGATGAAGAAATTTTAAGGGTGCACAATTTCAAATGAATAATCTAACGGTTATAATCATTTTGTAATTTTTGACATTTTATTTTTACTAAAATAATGTAGAAGCCGTAGTTGGGAAAATTTTATTGATAAGTGAACATTCTATGCGATAATGGCTTGAAACTATGCGATAGTTTTCTTGCATAATAAATTCGATGGTGCAATTTTCATCAAAATGTTATCCCCGAAGGCATATTTATTGGACCTCTTAACTAAGTTGACAAAATTGCTGGCTTAAAATTTTTACCAGATGATTTAGGGGGAAAGGGGGGCGTGGGAGAGGAGGTATCTGCCCTCCAATATTTTATTGGATAGTATGGGTATATTTTATACAGAAATCATGCATGAACAGTAAGTCACAAGCAGATAATAAACAGACATTTCGCAACATAATGCAGAAGATTTTTTTCAAAAAACGGGAATAAATTTCTACATTCAAGATAATTTCGAGCTATTTGAAATAAAAGCTCACACTTAATCTTCATTACAATAAGCGGGTCCTTTATTCCATGCATATATTTTAAGGAAGTATTACGAGCAATTAGCGAAAAACCTAGTAGAAATTCAAGATATCTAAAATACTTTAATTTGAGATGAAGTAGAAGATGGAAAAGTTTGCAAAATCACCGCTGGAAAGCTAATCAAAGGTAGAACCATTGACTGATACTGTCTAGCTAATATATCCCTTCTCATATTGCCCCGCAGATGAACGAGGGAACCGAACGTCTTTCTATCTTAACTTCCAGATGGCTTATTATTAAAGGAGGTGATAGTCTTTTTACAGAAGAAAATGGGACACCTAGGTATATCACCGAGTCCAAAGCATGAAAAATCCGACCATTACCGCAATCAGGTGGAGGAGAGCCAAGAGGGTCATTAATCACAAAATACTGGCATTTCGCGAGGTTAATTTCTCGTTCTTTTTTATTCAACTCATTCGCTAAAATTTTAAAATTTCAATCAAAACAGTCTTTGACCGACTAAGTAAAATAATGTCATAAGTATAAGCCAAATAACTAATTTCAACTGCTAAGTAAATCAGAGATGTTTTTATTGGAGCAAAACAATCTTTTAGACACAAATTGAAAATAGACGACGATAATATCCCCCCCCCTGTCTAACCCCCCTCCTAACTACTACTTCATCAGCATAAATTATAGATCCCGAGGCAATGTTAACTTTAAGTCCAGAATACCACGAACGAAAAACATTAACCAGGTTATGTGGTAAACCATATTTTAGTAAGCTAAGTAGAGCAGATGCATGAGAAAGATTATCGAAAGCTCTTTTAATATCTATCAATAAAAAATATAACAGGTCTCCTTTGAGCCATGAAGAATTTAAAATTTGAAAAAGTAGTATGTGCGTGATCACAACCCGTACCCCTAGAGAACCCCATTTGATTCGAACCGAAATCAAGCGAAACAAAAAGAGATTTAACACTAAGTTCAAACATTTTACTTAATTGAGAGTCATTAGTAGTAGGCCGAAAAGAATCGCATGTCTGATACTTACTTTTTCCATGCTTTGGAACCGGCCTAATTATCCCTGTCTTGAAAGAAGTTGGCACTTGCCCGGACAAAAGAATCAGATTAAAAAACACAAAAGCTTAGCAAAAAATGAAGCCGGGGCAAGTTTCAGATGATTGGAAAAAATTCCATCATGGTCCGGAGCACTTTTATTTTTAAGACTCTTCATAGCTACACTCAGATCATAACTAGTAAGAAAAAACTGAGGATCTCGACGAGAAAGAAGTTCATCAAGCTCTCGGACCTCTTCAGAATTATCATTATATAAAGACATTACATTCAAAAAAATGGTCCATCCACATTTTCTCTGTTGGGGCTTTATGAGAGATTTTATTTGAACCTGCTCTTTTCCTATTTTTTAAAGTTCTCCATAATGGCTGCTGATCATCATCAACTTTTTCTGAAGCAACTTTTATCAGATTATCTTTATGCCACCGGAATTCTCTTTGGAATGCCTCCTTACTTGCTTTCATCTCAAAAAACGCAGGGTGATCTGGGGGCTTACCAATGTCTCGCCAACAGAGATAACTAAGCTTAGCTAGATTGTTCGCCGCTACCAAATCTGCGTTATTAGACCAACAAGCTATCTCAGTTCCTACTTTGTATATTTTCTTCTCAAAAACTAGATCTGCACTAAATTTAAGGCAATGGACAGACTGGTGAAATGTACAATCTATATCTAATAATGCCGACTCTGCAGGTTTAAGACTGGAATAATCAGGTACAATAACTTTCGAAACTTCAGAATCTACAGAGACCCTATAAGAATCAGCAAGATTTTGATCCCAAATCAACTTAGTTCTCCAAGGTAGATTTTTTCTTTCATTTCTTTGGTGAAGAATTCCAACAAGTGAGAGCGATAACTTTTAAGGTCTATGATCACTAATCGGGAAATCTGCAACCACTTCAATAGAACCAGAAACCGAACTAGAAGTAGGAACAAGAACGTGATCAAGATTGCTAGTTGACCCAGAATTATGAAAATCAGCAAGTACAATTATCCGTTTTATTTACGATAGACAGAATTGGTAGTAAAGAAAGGAAAAGAGAAGAACGCACACAACTTGAAAGCAGATCGCAGTTCAGATCACCCGCTATGCAAATATCATAATTAGCTAAGTACTTTTGTACAAAAGCCCTCAGTTTACCACACGCATCTTGGAATAAATAATCAGACAGGTCATTCCGGTAATCTGTTGCAAAATAACAATTAATCAAAATACATTAAAAACGGCATGCACGAAAATAATTATTATAAAATATCAGACGAGAATCAAATGTATCGAGTATAAGAGTAACTAGCCCTCCCGACGGGCGTCCCCCAGTAGGTATAGCAGGAATGAAGTAATGTTTATTAATAGGAAGAAACGTATCAAAAAACGGCAAAGCGAAATCAAGGAGGTGATGTTCCTGTAAACATAGTATTCCATTAGTAGGCAAAAGCAGCCTTAACACTTCAGTTTTACCAAAAACTCCGTTCAAATTAAAAGACACTACGGGAACAAGCAATCGATCAGGTAAATTGTTACTTTGCATTTATACGCTTACGAATCTGAGGACACCTGAAACTGAAAGACAGATGGTCTTTTCAGCCACAATTCACACACTGAACCGGAAGAGAGCAAGGCTTGTCTCTGGAGATTTCGTGGTCACCCGAACAGCGTGCACATTTCATAGCCCTTGATTGGCACTTCTTAGTATCATGGGACATACTCTGGCAACGCTGACATCTCCTCGGGAGCTTCCTGTCAGCAGTAATCAGAAAATACTCATAACCTATGTTTAAACCATAGCACAAATAATACTTCATAAGAGATTCTGAATTGAAAGTTATTTTCACCACGGAAGATTGTCCAAGCCGCTTGAAATCACAAATCCCCAAATATTTTCCTTCTATGGCTTCCAAATCACAATCTTTCTCAATTCCGTGCATGATAGCCGCAAACTCACGTTTTCTCGATTCGACACAGCAATCCAGATAACTATTTTTATCAAGCTCAATACGGGTCCCAACTTATCCACTTTACTTTAACTTTTAATGTACCAGAGTCTCTATTGCGTCTGACGTCATAAATGTCATTCATTCCTAATTGATCTAAATCTGCATTCCGCTGTAGCGGACCTGACCAGTTATTGGAAAATGAACTGATTTTCAGAAGTTCAAATTTTTCGCTTGGTGACAGTAAATTTTGTCAATTCAGTGGGGATTTCACTAAAGGATGGGGGCCTGTCGGTGACGATTCCTTGTAGATGCAGGATATCCTTAGAAAGGTTCGTTAACTTCTGTTCACACGAGGACACTAAGCGGTCAAGTCTAACTGATGATTCACTTTTCAGGACTGGAATTTCACGTATATTCTTTGGCACAATAATAGGCCACACGAAATCGGCCGAATCCATATTCAGCCATGCAATCCAGAATGTCATTTAGCGTATTAGTGGCAGCAGCTTTACCCCCTCCTTTCGATAGGCTTTATACGACATTTTGTCATATTCCATACCAGCGTCTTTAGGGAGACGAGATTTTCAAAGCTTATAAAAGAAGAGCCAGCCTCAATAATTTATTCTCAATCTATTCCACTAGAAAAGGCGTCTAGTAGAAAAAATAGTCCTGTATTGACGACCACCTTCGATATTCCATTTTCTGTAATATAAGTACCTTGGAAATCGTCCGTCATTCTTGATGGTAAAAAAAAACACTGCTTATAAGTTAAAAAGACATTACGGTAATACAGCATCTGAGTAAGTAAAAATATCCAATGGTGAATGTCCGTAAATATCACTTTATTATTTCACTTATTGCGAAACTGTCCACTGTAATTTATTCCAAATTTAATCCGGCTTAAAAGCAAAACAGATGTTTATAGGTCAGATGCCAAACAATAACTGCTTCAATGACGATAGCTTCAGATAAACGTTAATTAAACCAAGTGATGCGCTTCAAAAAAAAAAAAAAAAAAAAAAAGACGTTACTGTTCAGATTTCAAATTTCAGAAGTTCAGATGTTCAGATTTCAGAAGGTCAAATTTTTCGCTTGGTGACAGTAAATTTTGTCTATTCAGTGGGGATTTCACTAAAGGATGGGGGCCTGTCGGTGACAATTCCTTGTAGATGCAGGATATCCTTAGAAAGGTTCGTTAACTTCTGTTCACACGAGGACACTAAGCGGTCAAGTCTAACTGATGATTCACTTTTCAGGACTGGAATTTCACGTATATTCTTTGGCACAATAATAGGCCACACACGAAATCGGCCGAACCATATTCAGCCATGCAATCCAGAATGTCATTTAGCGTATTAGTGGCAGCAGCTTTACCCCTCCTCTCGATAAGCTTTATACGACATTTTGTCATATTCCATACCAGCGTCTTTAGGGAGACGAGACATTTTCAAAGCTTATAAAAGAAGAGCCAGCCTCAATAATGTCTTCTCGATCTATTCCACTAGAAAAGGCATCTAGTAGAAAAAATGGTCCTGTATTGACGACCACCTTCGATATTCCATTTTCTGTAATATAAGTACCTTGGAAATCGTCCGTCATTCTTGATGGTAAAAAAAAAACACTGCTTATAAGTTAAAAAGACAGTACGGTAATATATCACCTGAGTAAGTAAAAATATCCAATGGTGAATGTCCGTAAATATCAATTTATTATTTCACTTATTGCGAAACTGTCCACTGTAATTTATTCCAAATTTAATCCGGCTTAAAAGCAAAACAGATGTTTATAGGTCAGATGCCAAACAGCACTATTGCACTGCCTATGATATAGGCCACCGAAAAGACATCATAGTTATCCTGATTTTGTTTCATTTTCTTGCTATTTGCAGCGATGACTAGTTGTCACATTGGATATTAATAAGATGTAAGTTTTTCTTTTGGTTCAATTAGTTTGTGTTTTTTCCTTTCATTTACATGTTCTCTTTCATTAAATTCAGGTGTTTTTTTTTTCATAATTTTTTGCGTTGATAAGAGCTTCTGGAAGTGAAGTTAGAAAATTCAGATCATTCTTATTATTAAAGGATTTTTTTCTTGTTTTTTTCCACTGTTTTATTCAAAATATTATATCCATTTTTATATATTTCATTTGGTTTATCTAAAAAAGGAAAGGCATTGTGATCTTAGAAAATAATTAGTCTTAAAAGCCAAGAAAAAGAATTGTAATAACAAAAAAAAGAAGGTCAGATGTCCCAAACTGAAGAACTTTTTAAATAATTCTAGCCTCAAACCCCAAAACCTTTTTAATACTTCAATAAAAAAAAATCATAAAAATATTCATACTAGTCAATCTTGTAATTTAGCAAGAACTGTACACACATACCGACATATAACTACACTAAACACACATACACAAAACTACTACTACTACTACTAAACACCTCCCGCAGCACCAAGCCGCCAGAGGCCAACACAGCCTCCCCTTTTCAAAGCCTCCCCTTTTACACCCACCCATGAAGTTCCCATTTCCTTTAAATATTTCTTTATCGACGTCCTCTTTCGACGTCCTGCCATCCCAGACGGGGACGACCTGCTTTCCGTTTTAGCCCTAGACGGTTGGCCGAAAAGAACATTTTCGACAATCAGTCATCCTTCATCCGCACAACATGCCCTAGCCACCTCAACCTTTCTTTCATATAGCCCTAGAGAGTGGTATTGAGCCACATTCTTCGTATAGCCTATTGTTTGAAATACGTTAAGTCAGCCGGGTACCCAGAACAATCCTTAAGCAATTTCTCTGGGAAACATCTACCAAATCTTCGTCCGTTTTTTTGGAGAGTCGGAGATACACACACAAAAAAAAAAAAGAACAATTATATAGATGCACTTCCTGAGAGGGTGTAAAGAGGGAGGCTTTGAATAGATTTGGATGGAGGAGGAACGTGCGTAGCTGTGTTGGTCCCAGGCGGCTCGTGCTGCGGTGAATTGTTAGCAGTAGTAGTAATAGTATACTTAATATGATTTTTGTTTTAAGGTGCTTGATTAAAGACCGAAACAGAACAATTATATAGATGCACATAAAAAAAGAAAGAAAAACAACAACATAAAGCAGTAAAAGCTATCAAACATTGAGAAAATAAATGTTCAAAAACAAACAGAACTGGTAAAAGAGTAAAATTCTCATTATGACACTAACAGATTACGAAGATTTACATATAACTCTTGGAGTTATGATAGCAGTGTTGCCACCCTGGCCTGGAAGAATTTACTAAATTGGAGAGGAAAAATTTACTAAATCCCATCTCTTTTTGCTAAATGCTCGAAAAAATTTTAGCACGCGCACCATCAAGCATCGATTTTTACTACAGGAGGATAATCATTAGGATTTTCACAATCTTTTTCCTTTTTTGTTTTTTTATACAAAAGAATTTTTATTTCCTTTATACAAAGAATACAATTTTCGAAGTTTTCCTACCTAAAACCCAGAAAAGAAAATTGTTATGAACAAAAAAGAAAAAGACTAAATTTTACCTTGTAAAGTCTGGTTTCCAGTTCCCCGCCAGAATCATTATCCTGAGTAGTCAGCACATATCGATCACACTTTCTAACATCCTGGGGGGACCCAAGCTCTGTGACCAATTTTCTTTGGCGCAGCAAAGGTTGTAGAACAGTTCCCAATGGCACAGAAACACCTGGCGATCTATGATCAAGCCACTTCTCACCGCCGGCAGACTTGGACCGACGCTTCGGGAAATTCTCAATGCGATCCTTGAAAATCCAAAAAATTGTCAAAGTAAATCCTCAAACAAAAAACTATACACTTTGTCTTTGTTTTAATAACACAGTACACAGTTTTCACAATAACACACTTTGTTATAACCACAGTAGACAGAATATAACAGTAAGCTTATCGCAGATCATTTCTGGTCATCGTGAACAAAAAGCTCCTCCCACTTCTTTCTGCCTTAGCTTGTTTAGCCTGTTTCTGCATTAGCAGTAAGCTTATCGCAGATCATTTCTGGTCATCGTGAACAAAAAGCTCCTCCAACTTCTTTCTGCCTTAGCTTGTTTAGCCTGTTTCTGCATAAAAAACCCCTGTCCGGGTTTTTATAATGGGTGAGATAGAGAATGATCATACTGGATAATATATGAACTGTGGTTATAACACAGTACACAGCGAATATAAAACAAACAAATGTCCAGTGAAAGTGGTACATATGCACTGTGGTGGATACTTTGGCATAGTGTACCATAGCATATTCAGTACCAGAAGAAGTTAACATATGAATAAAGAGTCAAAAGGGGAGGGGCAGGACCTTTGAAAAAAAAGATGTTTAAACAAGGAAAGTAGCAATATTTATATAAGGACCGTACTTCCGTTTTTACTCCCATTTGGATTTTTTCCCTTAGTAGAAGGGAAGACTACCGAAATTAATTTAAAACAGGAGTTAAAAAATAATTTTTGAACTTGAGTTTTTTTCAAGTTCAACAACCAATATAATTGGTCGCCCCAAGAAGGCAAGAATGGCGAAGTCAAAGGTGAAGACCATGTTAATTGTCTTTTTGACAACCGTGGGGTGGTACACAGCAAGTTTGTGCCTCAAGGACAAACTGTCAACGCTGCTTTCTACTAAGACATCCTTGCGTGACTGCACCAAAACGTGAAGAGGATACGACCAGAGATTGCCGATCGATGGAAGCTCCACCATGATAACGCTCCGAGTTACACCGCCTTCCATGTGACGTTGTACCTGGTCCGGATAGTTGTTTCAACTTTACCACAGCCTCCGTATAGCCCTGATTTAAGCCCGGTAGATTTTTTCCTGTTCCCCAAATTGAAAACCACCCTTTTGATGACGCCGTTTGATGACGTTGCAGCCATCCAGAAGGCGTAACCATCTCTTTAAAAGGCATTTTGGAAGCTGACTTCGAGGGAGCCTATAAATCATGGAAATCACGCTGGCAACGGTGCATCGACGCCTAAGGGAACTATTTTGAAGTTCGACTCCCTTGTCTGCGCGGAAGAGTTTCTTCCTGCTGCAACAAGGGGAGTACGAATTTGCCTCATTAGGGCATTCTCTGGCATTCACTCTTGGATTTAAATCCCTCCGCAGATTCCTCTTGCAGTACCTAAGGAGCCAGAGCTCAGGGATAGAAGAATCCATGTCTGAAAAGGAGATTTCCAAGTCAGATTCTGAACAAAACTTAGATAATCCAGCTAACGGACCATTGTTATATAATCTTTCAACCCTTACAATTCGGGAAGGAGTTAAGATACGACCTTGAAAACATCTTTCCCGTCCCTATTTTCGATGTAGATCCATATATACATGATGTATATACAAACCTGACAAAAATATGACGAATCAATGTTTCGAAGAATGGGAAGGAGTAGGATGCGGGAAGGTAGTGATAGGAAGAAAGCAACAAGAGGAGGAGTATAGAAAGAAGAAAGGGGGAGTATAAGCCATAAATCTAATTGGGGTGATCAGTCTATTCTTGAAAGTTTCCTTTGCCTAGTACACTCACTTTTCATATTTACGATAATTCAGTTAGAGTAAGTCGTCATTCTAAATTAATTCCAATAAATTTGGACTTTATATTTATTCTAACAGTCCACTTTCTTTTTTTTCAACAACATGTGATCAGTCCTTATCCAACCAGGGCTACAGCAGTTGCCGCAACCTATTTAAGAATAAACCACTACGAGTTAGGGATTGCATTTTACGGCGGGTCCATACACTCTGTGGAGGTTCATATTTCAGAGGCCCGTTTTTTCGTTATTATTATTATTTATTGCTATTAAACAAACTATATATTTTATTATTAACCAAAAGAATTTCATGACTAACACTGTCGAAGGTATAGGCTCCATAGAACTGAATAAAAATAAACTCGTTGACGATGATCAGCTGCACAAACGGTTTACCTAATTTAATGACCAGAATCCTCCACAGACAGCACTGGCTTATAAGTAACGACAGGAAGCCTTACGATTAATATATTGAGTATTAAGGCCGTGTTATAATTAAATTAGACGCAGCAAAATTTTTCCATTCACAAACTGATTCTTCCAATGCCTAAAGCTTCAAGACGGCTTTAACTCATCACTCAGAGCCGTTTAAAGGGAGGGGTGATAAACAGGACAAGCTGCCGTGGATGGAGATTGCCCATTTTGATCAGATTTTTTTTATCAATTTTTTGAGGCAGCATTACACTTTAAAAGATTTGGTCTTCAAAACAATAGATAATTTAGAAAAAACAAGCAATTAAAAAGAAAAAAAACGAAAAAGAACTTGAAAAAATAGGAAACTATTAAAAAAGACAAACTTACTGGATTCTTATCTAAATTTAGCTTTCACTGTCAAGACAGTCAAAGTAACTTTCTTGTTATCGAAAAGACGAGGAATAATTTTTAAAGAAAGTGTGAAACAAAATTATATTAGAAATACTACTTAATAAACTCAATTGTCAAGAGAAATGAACTCAACCTAAGAAGGAAGAACAAGAAAAAAGAAAAACACAGCAACTTACCCGTCTAGATTCTCTTTCTTCTCGTTTTGGTGTGGCCAAGTCAAAGGCCTGTAAATCTGTGTCAGATGCAGCCAGGGGCTTTGTAGCTGAAAATGAATTGTTGTGAATATGAGTATTATCTTTTGTTTGTTCCTTTACATTATTAAAAGTGGATTGCTAATCGTGGCTGATAAAAGAGATAAAATCGAAGGATACAGTTGGCTATTTCTGAATGATATCATGGAACAAGACTCGATTCTTTTAAGGGAATGAACCCTTCCTGTTAGCCCTCCCTCATCCTTTTAGCCCTCCACCATATCAAGACGAAATCTTAATAGGGTGACGGATTAATGACGTCAAAGTGAAGAATTAAAATTCATCAATGTACCATCGGTCTCAATTAATATATTGTTTCATTTGACAGTCGAAACACAAATTGAACGAGATTTTGTCATCGCCTTCATAAATTATTACCTTTGCATATATTGTGAACAGTACTACCATCCCCCCATCCTGTTTCTTTTAAATTCAACATTGAATATTAGGCCATATATAGCTTAAAGATGAAATCAATATTTTTGGTTATAGATTAAGAGTGTTTGTTGTGAGATTGCATGCTAGTACTTATCCTTTCTGAAAGAGTTAAAGCTATAGTTTAGAAAGGGCAATGCAGCAACCCATCACTTTGTATGGACTTGGTCAAGATGGCTGCTGAATAGTTAAAAAAAAAAAAAAATTGACATCAGCCAATTTTCAAATGACAAATCAATTTTAAATTGTGCCTATCATTTTTTCTATTTTAGATAACCTATTTGAAGCTTGCCACAATAACGCCAACAGCTACAATTTCTTTGCCCTCGGACACGAACTAATGTTGACATTACACCTGAAGGGTTTTCGAGATTACATATTCTGCCTGTGGCCCTTTTATTTCTACTCTGTTTGCTTTTTTTTCTTTTTTTTTTTTTTTTTGGTTTAAGAAATAAAGTTCACTCGTTTAAGAAATAAAGCCTGACAAGGTTTAAAAAAACTACTCACAAGTTTAACATTCACATATTCAAACCTCTCTTTAAGGTTCCGTCCTCCCCAAAATTCTGACAAATTTTATGTAATTGAGCTAATGCATCATTAGTCACGCTAAAAAAATTTATTACTTAAAAAATGAAATCATTTTTTAATGAAATCATTTTTTAAGTGTCACAGGGAAGATTTGGTTCCGTAAAGGACAAGATTGACAGCAACAAACTTTTCAAATCTTGTGATTTTTAGAAGCGAAATTTTTGACATTTGCAACATTTGTTCCACTTTGGGGAAGATTGGAGGCTGCAAAATAGCACCCAGTGTGCCTCTGGAGGAACTAAGGTTGCTACATTAGTTGGTTTATCAAGGAAAACATTGCCATTTAAGGCGAAAGTACTGACACTCCACCAAAGGAACTAGCCCCTAGTATAAATAGTACACCACAACCAAGATTCTCAACAAGCAGTATGCCATCTCACTAGAACAGCTCTAAATCACTTCTAACTGACTTAAATTTAACCCCTTTAAAAAAAAAGCTACAAAACTAGTAAAATTAAATCCAAGCCTTACGGATTAGTGACATATTTGACAACACAAGCGCTGCCATCAAAAACGACTTTAGAGGTGATGCTACTCCTACCTGCAGAGCTGCCTTTTTTATTTTGGACTAGTATTTGGTCCCATTTAGAAATGGAACCCTATCCAAGCTTTTGTTTCGGGAATGGAGCGAAATATGTAATTTTTATTCTATTGTTATTATTAAAAAAAAAGAACGAACAAATAAGACTAAAAATTCTCTACTTTTTACATTTAAAATTTATCTCTAGAAGTCTCCAGGACCATGTAACAAACACACTTTAAAACTCAAAACTGTGTTTTTTCCCCAAGGAACTTTTTTCCACTTTTTGACAACACGAAAAAACATGGAACAAAAAAGACTGAAGCCTGCTTTTTACGTCTAAGATTTCTCTCTAGAAGTCTTCAGGACCATATAACAAACATACTTTAAAACACAAAACTAAGCCTTATTTTGTTCCAAGGACTTTTTTCTATTTTTTTTTTTTGAATACGGACGGCCAAGCGGAGCTCTCGGTCAAAATATTTAACTTTTCACACTGGCTATTGAACTGCCTTGTTTTTTCTTCTTTGTTCTAAAATTTTCTCGTTTAGTCTAGATTAGCCAGCATGGTCGCAAAGATTGTTTGAAATCATTTAAGTTGTTTATTTTGTATGCCCATTTGTAAATTTGAAAAAATAAGGAAAACACGTGTAAATTCATAAGCACACTTTTCGCTTGGGGATTTAAAATTTCAACTCCTCCTTAGGTCTTATCACCTTTTTCTAAATTCCTACTTTCTTATTTTACTTCTTTAACTACTTCTACATCTACTTCTTCTAATTCTTCTTTTCTTTATTTCTTGTCAGAAACATAAATTTACAAATAAAAAAAAAAAACGACACAAAAGAATGGCAACAGAAAACAAAAGAAAAAAACAAAGAAGAAATGAGGAAAAGAACAGAAAAAAAAGGAGAACAAAAAGAACAACGAGAAAACACTTATATCAGCTAAGCGACGCGGTATAGTTCGTTATTTAACATACTTTGTGGTATATAGCTTATTGTAGTAAACATTATAGCACAGCTTACAGTTCTGATTTTGGATGGCCCAGCTGCATCATACTTCATATTAGACTGTTTGTTAACCATTTAGCTAATACCTTTGAAGTTTTAGGACAATTGTTTCTACTTATAAAATTCCAGAAATCTCAAACTCATTTCAAGAAAACTGCAAAACTGTTATTTTGTTTAAAAATAAGCATCACGACCCTCGTCGAAATTTCGTTAACAAACAGCTATGCTTTAGTCAGTTTTTTTTTTTACCACGAAGCTACGACGGCCCAGGGGCAAACTCTGTCTAACAGTGATATATCAAACGGTTCATGGTAACAAAGTGTAAGTAAGGAGTGACGCGGCTGAATTGTAATCGAAACTTTGAAATATGAAATGTTGATATCAAAATATATCAAAGGTTACGCCTTATTATAATGATTCCAAATATATACGATCATTAAGTTTAGTGTTATCCATCAAAAGCTACGAGCCTGAGAAAATTTGCCTGGTTTTCAAAAAAAGGGGGAGGGGGTGGGACATCAATATAAAATATACATCAATATACAAATGAAAAAAAAAACAACATAAAAAAATGGCAACAGAAAACAAGAGAAAAAACAAAGAAGAGAAGAGAAAAATAACAAAAAACAAGGAAGAACAAAAAAAAACAACAAGAAAACACTTACGATTTCCACCGTTGTCAAACTTGTCAAACTTTTTTGTTATAAGGTGATAACCTAACTTCCTCAGATAGCTCTCCCTTGCTGCCAGTTGATGGTTCAAAGTTTCTATTTCCTCGGCATTCTTTCGTTCAGCATTCCTTTGAATTCTCTCCTTTTCATCAAGTAATTTTGTTGAATACTTCGATTTCACTCTGTCAACTTCTATTTGGCTTTGTCGCAGTTTCAGATCTTTATCGTTTAGTTCTTGGTCTTTGCTAGCAAGACGACGTTCAAGTTCAGCTAAGCGTCGCGTTTTAGTGTCGTTAGATTCTCTCGCATTAATATAATCGGTTTCAACTTTTCGCCTCTAATAATTGATAAAAATAGATTAGCAACAGCTCTGACTACTAAAAAACTTTAACTAATTATTAATATAGCTAAAAGAGGAATGTTCTAAAGATGTAGACTATTTATGTATTAATGGATTATATTAAATAGTGTCTTAAAAAAATCGCTTCAGAAAATTTATATTTGTTCAGTATCATAGCAGATTGCCTGTTGGATCGAGAAATCCAGTAATTTACGATGCATCGAAAGCCGTACCTAAGGGTGAAAGGAATACGTGGTTTGAACCCGTACCTCTAAAATTTCGGTCCGACCCGTAGATAAGTAGCAAAACTACATGTAGACTAGTTTTTGATAAGTTCTGTGAAGTTTCTTGGTATTACCCCTTCCTTTCAACATAAATCCTGGATATACCCTTGCATGCATCGTTTTCTCAATTGCAAACGCGATTGGTGACCGGATCTTTTGTATGCTACTTTGGATGATACAGGTCCTACAGAATGAATAATGTATTTTGATATGAGGTTTTTTGTAATAACTGGTATAATTGTCTTGCAAAAGGTCTAAACAAACTCCTTCCGATGATATATTCTTATTTTCTTCTTAGATGATAGAGTACATTCTATATTCTCGTTTGGTTATTTTAAGTATTCTCTATCAATTAAGCAAAACTGAACATTTGTGAACGCGATTAAAAAAAAAAAAAAAGGAAAAAAAAGAGCCCGAATTCTCGAAAGACTCCTGGCCCATATACAGGTGGACCAATGAAAGACTAATCTACTTAATAAATAGACACAATTTAGATAAAACTGATTTTGTGACCAAAGAAAAGAAAAAGAAAAATGAGAGAAAAAAAAGACAAAACAACAATGAAAAAATATTTAGAGAGCCTAGTTCAACAGAATGTAATACTATTAAAAGCCTGGAATGAGTTATTTGTTTTTTTAGATCATGACAGAATTTTTTTTTTATTTGACTGCAATTAGAGGACTTACCTTTGCACTTACCTACAGAAAGACATGCGGGTCTGCATGCCTAATGTGTTGGGTACAATTATTCTGCATATTATGTAGTAAGAATTATTGTCTAACTTCACACTGTCCAGTACTTTTGGACATACCAATAAAAAACCGGGGGAAATAAAAAAAAGAAAGAAAAAAAAAACCTTAGCAACATACACGCCATAGTGAAATCTTCAATAAATAAGTTTATCAATTAGAGCGTTTAAATTCTGCTGTTCTTTCTCTCTACTATGCCCTTTTTTATTTCCTCTTTTTTACACCTAGTCTGGTTTTACACCAGTTTTAGTGTTGAAAAGTGGTACTAGGTGGCAAATACTTTTTTTTAATTCGGTTCCGCTTTACCTTCTTTTCATCTGTCCTCTTTCGGAAAAAAAACTTGAATAAACAAGAATAAACAACTTAAATATTCAAATTGTGCTACATATCAAGAGTTCATTGATAAACACAACTTATTCTTAAACTTAAATTTTTAGGTATTATATGATATTTTTAAGCTACAAGTATGGAGGCCACTCTGTGGGGAGCAGAGTTTAACTCCAAAATTTGTAAATATATGCTTTTGTTTGAAAGGATTCTAAACAAACACAAATTACCATCAAATTTCAAAATTTCATTTAGGCACATGTTATACGTCATAAATATATTAATAAACTTAACATGCCTATAAAAATTAATTATTTTGGGCACACATTATATTTATTTAAATCTTTTCAAGCAGCATGCAAAAATATACCCATAACTTATATTATGGGTATATATATGCCCATAATATATGCCATGGCATATTAGTTATAATACCCATAACTAACTTCAGAAAATAGCCGAGAACAAATAAAAAAAAAAACAAAATCGACTAGATTTATTAGTATTCTAAAAGTAAATAAAGTCTTTTTTTCAAAATTATTAAGTCTTTGGGGCAGTGCCATATTTTTGTTAATGTTGCCACATTTAACAGCGAAAATAAACAAGCAGAACTAGCTAGTTAAATTTGACAACACTTTTCATACGTAAAATTTCAAACACGAACAATCTGTTGATTCCCAAAGACATGATTTTTTTTACTTGCGTTTCTCTTTTCTTTAGTTTGGACCCACTACTACCAAAAATTTAGTTACTACACAAAGGGGGTCTCATTTGAAAAAAAGTGAATTCCAGATTTTTTACTATTCTTAAGATATGTATGGTTATGCAAGTTTCCACTTAACTAATTCAATAATCAGATATAATTTTCACTGCCCTTTGTAATTTCATTAATTTCTGAGACAATGCTGGGTAAGCACAACAAAGCATAGAACAACCAGGAAAAACAACGTAATGCGCAGCTAGTGAAAAGGAGAAAAATATAAATATTCCAGGAGACGTTCACTCAGCCGTCCTCTCGGTCAAAACATTTGTATTTTTGTCTCTTTTCACTGGCTGTGAAATAAACTACGCTGAACAAAATGGATATCTCAAAACTTTGATTGGATGTGTTTGGGGAAATGGTGGTTGTGGAAGGGGTGTTAGTTGCCTTCCAATCACTTTTGACTATTAAAAAGGGCATAAGCCACTTGAATTTCCAATCGAATGAGTCCTTTTCGAAGTTTCTACGACAACTCCTTCGATACGAAGTGTCCTGGTCTAAGACCAAGAAAGAAAAAAAATAATACATTGTGGCAACATCGTTATTTACTTAGGCAGCGCTATTGCGCTGCCTATGAAAGTAGCCATTTTTCTTGAAAGATAATGATAAAGGTGAAGTACTGTGTTTTTCTTCGTTGTCCACCATACCCTCAAATAACCCAAGCTAATCTAATTAGCCTGTTACTGGCATGCTCCATTTCAACCGGCACTGCCTCATTGATATGGTAATTACAGCGTAGTCACCAAGTTTCTTTAGCAAAACACTATGTTTTCTGGTGTTTTCGTGAGTATCAGTAGGCCGTTCGCTAATGATATTTACTTTAAGGAAATTAAACATGGCGGCGTTGCTTAATCAAGTTGCAAATTTTCAAAATGACCAATGTGTACATTTTAAGACCTAATAATTTTAGTGGACCGTAAGTCCGAATTTTCAAAGTCGAAACAATGTTTTTATGAGCATGTAAGTGCTAAATTGCCTTATACTGTGCAAAATCATTTACAATATATTGGCTAGAAATAGCTCATCAATATAAAAATCAAATTTTCATATTTGAACTCCTTTTGAAGTTCAGTGTATCGCATTTTTATTCAGTAAAATGACTGTATTTCAATTGTTGAATCTGGTGAAGTTGTTTTGAAGTCAGAATATGCTGAGAAAGCAAAAGAAATTGTGAGGCAACAGCAAGAGAGACTATAGAGATGCCCTATAGAGACTATAGACTATAGAGACTATAGACTATAGAGACTATAGACTATAGAGACTACAGACTATAGAGACTATAGACTATAGAGACTATAGACTATCAAACAGTTCGTGGTAACGAACTGTAAGTAAGGAGCGACCCGGCTCAATGGTAACCGAAACTCTAGAAAACAGGATTTTGATACCAATAGATACATCAAAAGAATAAGATTTTAATGCTGATTTCAAATATAAAAGTTTCATCAAGTTTAGTCCTATCCATCAAAAGTTACGCGCCTGAAAAAATTTTGACTGTTTTTTGAAAAAAAGGGGAAAGACACCCTAAAAGTTATAGAATCTCAATGAAAATCACACTATCATATTCAGCGTATCATAGAACCCTACTGTAGAGGTTTCAAGCTTCTACCTACAAAAATGTGGAATTTTGCATTTTTTGCCAGAAGAAAGATCACGGATGCGTGTTTATTTATTTATTTTTTTTTTTTTTCCCAAGGGGTGATCGTATCGACCCAGTGGTCCTAGAATATCGTGGGAAGGCTCATTGGAACGGAAATTAAAAGTTCTAGTGCCCTTTTTAAGTGACAAAAAAAAATGGAGGGCAACTAGACCCCTCTTACGCTCATTTTTTTTTACCAAAGTCACCCGATCAAAATTTTGAGATAGCCATTTTGTTCAGCATGGTCGAAAATATGATAACTATGTCTTTTAAGATGACAGAATCCCCCGAAGTCCTCGGGGGGAGGGGCCCAATCTTAACATATAGTATTGGTTATTGGGAAGTATATAGACGTTTTCAGGGTGGATTTTTTCTGGTAGTGGGGGGTAGGTGGGTCGGGGGTTATGTGGGAGGATCTTTCCACGAAGGAAGTTTTCATGAGGGAAGGGACACTGCTATGAAGGGGACGCCAGATTTCCCAACATTATTTAAAAAAAAGATCAGAAATTAAATAAAAAAACAAGTTTTACAACTAAAAGTAAGCAGCAACATCAAAACTTAAGACGAACAGAAAATATTACGTATATGATTGGGTTCACCCCCTAGTCAATACCTCGCTGCTATACCACTTCATAAGAGCTATTTATTCTAATTAACATTTTTTGTGATTAAGCGGTCATTTTTAAAGAATTGGAGAAGTTTTTTATTGTTTTAAAAAATAAAGTTGTGTGACAGATTCAAACTTTAGCGTAAAGAGCGAGGTATTCAGGAGGGGACAGCCCCTTTCACATACGGAATAATTTCTGTTCGTTTTAAGTTTTAACGTCGTTCCTTACTTTCAGTTAAAAAAACTTGTTTTTTTTTATTTAATAGACTATAGAGACTATAGACTATAGAGACTAGAGACTATAGAGACTATAGACTATAGAGACTATATACTATAGAGACTATAGACAATAGAGACTATAGACTATAGAGACCATTAAAATAGTAACAAAGAGCTTTTTTAATAACAAATTCTTCATATATTTATTCAATTTAATTTATTTATAACCTGTCGAAATGAAGAAGGGCGCAGAGGCTTTAAACATCACAAAAATAAACATGAACACAAAATAAGGAATCTTTACACTCACAGGAACAGAGAAGATCATTCATGATTAAGGTTACTTGCAGAAGATTTGAAATTTTCTACTCTTTTATCAACTATTGTAGCTGGAAAAATGAGTTTGAATTTTCGCGACAAAAAAGAGTTGCTGGTCCAAGGGGAGCATATGCAGAAGGTATTTAGTAAACCTAAAATAAATCCGGTGAACAAGTTTTATTTTTTTTAGGCATAAAGTAGTTGTCAAATCGGAGACAAAGCAAGAAGATGAGGCAAAGTCAGACTATTGTAGAGTTCAGAAAGATGGGCGTTTTCGTTTTTCATCAATGGGCAGAGATCAAGCAAGAAGATGTGACAAAGTTAGACTCTTGTATAGTTTAGAAAGATGGGCGTAACACTAGAGGCAAGAGAAGCCTAAGCGATCCTTGTCTTTTTTTTCAGGATTTAAAATGGCAAGTCCTTGCCTACGTCGGAACGTTCAGTTGGTCGGAATGATTATCAGAACATCCTTCAAGGTTAAAACCAACAGCTACAGTTTCATACATATTAAAACTTAAACCAATCTGCTCATATTCTTGTATTAACTTCGAGAACTTGCTCTTATAACCAGAGAATGTGTGACTCTGATTCAGGATATCATCAGCATACATTAAAACTGACAAGGCAAGACCCACGTAAATACAAATGCACTCAATAGAACTCTGACCTGGAAGGACTGAGAAACTAAAAGGCGCGGTTAGGTAAGACCTTCGTGTCTAGCCCCCTTTAGCACATTAAACCGCACTTTAATTTAGCACGAAGATGTTTATACATGTAAGGAATACACATATTGACTGAGGATCCAACCTCTCTCTTTTTGAGCTTCTGCTAAAACCTGGGAAAAAATACACGAATCAAATGCTCTTGCTATGTCCAATTCGTATATAAATATAAAATCCCTGGAAACTTCCATATCTGCAAGAACCTTAAAAAGGGTAAAAAGAGCATGCTCATGACTAAGTACTTTCTGAAAACCCGAACTGATGCACAGGCACAAAACAATTTTGAGAAATATCTCTAAGAATCATAGACTCAAAGATGATCGAGATCTTTTTTCCCTTTTTTGGGTAGAGGCATAATCCGGCCAATAAACACTGTTGAGGCACCATGTCAGAAAAAAAATGGATATTTGAAAGAGTAACAAAAGATGCTGCGACAAAGGATCACTAGAATGTTCGAAACGCAAAGCAGATATTAATTCAACACCAGCCGATGATTTTTTCCTAATCATTTTTAAAAGCATGCTTAATATTAAGCGTCGGGCATAGAATTAGCAATCCAACTGTCAAGTTATTTTTCAAATTTACTTTCCACAATAGGGCCAGGCGACGAAAACTCATTTTTGTAATAATTTATCCAACTTTTTGCAGGAATACTACCGATATAAATCCGATCAATATATTTAAAAATTTCTGCAGACACAGGGCTCTTGTGTAATCTCTTTTTGATTTCAAACGCAATACGTTTACTATACCGGAGCGCCGTCTATCGAATTCATGTTTGCATGCATGCATTCAAAAATAAAAAACTAACCTTACTAAGTTCCGCATCAAGCTGACCCTTCAAGGTTTGGACTTCCAAAACTGAGTTTATGACTGTCATTATCCAAAGCGATAAGACGATTTCTAAAAGCTGTTCCTAAAAAAAAAAAAACTGACACTGACAGTAGGGGCTGCACTTATAACACTCATATGTCCTTTAAATCAATAATATTTAGAGAGAAAATATATACATATAAAGAAAACTCTCTTCCAACATAACAGAGGTACCTCCTCAGTCAGAAACAATTCTAATCTTTTTTTTACATAGATCCCTCTTTGATTTGAATTCTACATGTAATATTAGTGTCCTAAGTAAAAGTGTTAGCGATAAAAATTAATTTGAGCTTCTGAGAGCCCGGGGCACGAGAGTATATTTGAAAACTAATATTATGTCACACAAATTATGAATAAGGGAAGTTTGCGTCCCTGTGTAAGCAGCTCGAGTCTCGATTGTTGCGTTGGTATTGTAATCGAGTCACCTATCCACTCAAACACTATCCTGACTCATTTTCCACTTTGACCTCACTGCAAACGGCTGGAAACGCCTCACAGGTAGGCCACGCACAAGATGAGCGCGTGTCGTCTGCGGTAAACTAACTCCTTAGAAGATTGACTCTTACGAAGCTCCAATCATCGCCCATGATAGACCACTCTGGCACTGACGTCGGGTTCCCCTCTACGCTGGCGACGTTGTCAAGAAGGGGCTTTATACCAAGTAAGTAAGCCAAGATGGGATGGTGCTTGGCATCAAAAAATTGACCAATTGGAAAGCTTTCCTAAGATAAGTGGCATAATTATTAAGTATTATTAATTGTGGATGAAGCGACAATATTAAAAGTAGAATATTCATGACACAGAATATCACTTTGCAATTAAAATAAATTAAGAAGAAAAAAAAAGAAAAGAATTAGAATTGAGATTTGGATGGTAAAAGGGTTGTCGTTGCTATGACAATGCCAATATGCCTTTTTGATGACCTGTATATTCCCAATTTTAATTTAGTTCAACTTCCCCTCAACACTTCCTAAAATTTTTATCGTAGTACTCTTTGCCTTAATAGTAATTTTAATTCAAGCAGTAGTTGGAGCAGTAGTAGTAGCAGTGGTAGTTGTATTAGCAGTAGCGTGCCCACACTGCTTTTTGGTCAATTGATCTTCCCCTTTAGACATTGTTTGAAAGTTGTCATTTAACACTCTAATTCATTCCTGAGATACGTCCTTTTGACAACCTGCATGCAAATAGTTTTTTTGATTTAGTTCTAATTTCCCCTTAATATGCTTTCACAATTTTCGCCTTCTTACCGGTTGTCAAGATTAAATCTAAAACTTGAACTATTTAAAAGGAAATTATTAGATACTCGTTTCACCGGTTAGATAGTGTGAAAATGTAGATTAATCGAACAGTCAAGATCTATAATAAAACAGGATAAATGAGAGAATATTGAGCTATAATAAAATTAATGAGCTATAATCATAGGCAGCGCGATCGCGAATAGTCGAAAGTGATTGGAAGGCAACTAACACCCACTCCACGCCCACCAGTTCCCCAAACACATCCAATCAAAATTTTAAGATAGCCATTTTGTTCAGCGTAGTTGATTTCCAGATAGAAAATTTGTCTTTGAGGAGGACATTCCCCCCCATCCCTCAGGGCAAGGGTTTTAAGTTATGCCCTGTGGACATATAAGAACGATGTTGGCAAAATGTATTATTTATTATTTTTTTCCTTTAGACCAGGACACTTCGTATCGAAGAAGTTGTCGCAGAAACTTCGAAAAGGGCTCATTCAATTGCAAATTGGAGTGGCTTGTGCCCTTTCTAATAGTCGAAAATGATTGGAAGGCAACTTACACCCCTTCCACGACCACCATTTCCCGAAACACATCCAATCAAAACTTTGAGATAGCCATTTTGTTCAGCGTAGTTGATTTCCAGATACCCCCACAGCCCTCAGAGCAAGGATTGAAAGTTATACCCTGGTGGCATATAAGGTTTTGTAGAAAACGTTGTCGTAGAAACTTCAAAAAAAGGCTCATTCGATAGGAAATTCAAAGGGCTAGTGCCCTATGTAATAGTCGAAAGTGATTTGAGGGCAAGTAACCTCCCTCTCACGCCCACTTTTCCCCAAACACATCCAATCAAAATTTTTAAGATAGCCATTTTGTTCAACGTAGTTGAAAATTCTGGAAAGTAGGTCTTTGAGGATGACAACCCCCCCCCCCCACAGCCCTCAGGGCAAGGGTTGCAAGTTATGCCCTGGGGGCATACAAGGTTTTTATAGAACGCGTTGTCGTAGAAACTTCAAAAAGGGCTCATTCGATTGGAAATTGAAATGGCTAGTTCCCTTTTTAACAGTCAAAATTGATTGGAAGGCAACTAACACCCCTTCCAAGCCCACCATTTCCCCAAACGCATCCAATCAAAATTTTGAGATAGCCATTTTGTTCTACGCAGTTTAAAGTTCAGGAAATTATACCTTTGAGCAGGAAACTCCCCCACAGTCTTCAGGGCAAGGCATATAAGTTTTTATCGAAATCTTTGTCGTAGAAAAATGAAAAAGGGTTCATTCGATTGGAAATTCAGAGGTCTAGTGCCCTTTGTGATAGTCGAAAGTGATTTGAGGGCAACTAACCCCTCTTTATCGCCCATCTTTTCCCCAAAACATCCAATAAAATTTTTTAGATAGCCATTATGTTCAGCGCAGTTGATTTTCAGATAGAAAACTACGTTTTTTGGAGACTCCACCACAGCCCTCAGGGCAAGGGTTGTAAGTTATGCCCTGAGGCATATAAGCTTTTTATAGAAAGCGTTGTCGTAGAAACTTCAAAAAAGGCTCATTCGGTTGGAAATTCAAAGGGCTGGTGCCCTTTTTGATAGTCGAAAGTGACTGGAGCACAACTAACCCCCCTCTCACGCCCACCTTTTCCCCAAACACATCCACAACTTACAAACTATTTCCCCAAACACAAGCCCTTCTAATTTCCTATCTAATGAACCCTTTTTGAAGTTTCTACAACATCACCGTCTATAAAAACCTTATATACCCCCAGGGCATAACTTACAACCCTTGCCCTGAGTGCTGTGGAGGGGGGGTGTCATCCTGAAAGACCTAATTTCCAGAACTTTCAACTACGTTGAACAAAATGGATATCTCAAAACTGAGATTGGATGTGTTTGGGGAAAAGGTGGGCGTGAGAGGGGGGTTAGTTGCCCTCCAATCACTTTTGACTATTAAAAAGGGAACTAGCCCTTTGAATTTCCAATCGAACGAGCCTTTTTTTGGAGTTTCTACGACAACTCTTTCTTTAAAAATCTAATATGCCTCCAGGGCATAACTTATAACCCTTGCCCTGAGGGCTGGGTCATCCTCAAAGACCTAATTTCCAGAACTTTCAACTACGTTGAAGAAACTTGCTATCTAAAAATTTTGATTTGATGTGTTTGGGGAAATGGTGGGCGTGAGAGGAGGTTTAGTTGAACTCCAATCACTTCCAACTATTAAAAAGGGCACTAGCCCATTCAATTTCCAATGAATGAGCCCTTTTTGAAGTTTATATGACAACACTTTCTATAAAAACCTTATATGCCCCAGGGCATATCTTACAAGCCTTGACCTGAGGGCTGTGAGGGGCTTGTCATCCTCAAAGACATAATTTCCGGATCTTTCAACTAGTTTGAACAAAATAGCTATCTCAAAATTTTGATTGGATTTGTTTGGGGAAATGGTGGGCGTGAGAGGGGGGATACTTGCCATCCAATCACTTTCGACTATTAAAAGGGAACTAGCCGTTTCAATTTCCAATCGAATTATTTCTTTTTAAAGTTTCTACGACAACGCTTTCTATAATAAAAAAACCTTATATGCCCCAAGGGCATAACTTTTAACCCTTGCCCTGAGGGCTGTGGGAGGAGTGTCATCCTCAAAAACGTAATTTCCAGACTTTTTAAACTACGTCGAACAAAATGGCTATCTCAAAATTTTGATTGGATGTGTTTGGGGAAATGGTTGGTGTGAGAGGCGTTAGTTATCCTCCAATCACTTTCGACTATTAAAAAGGGCACAAGCCCTTCCAATTTCTAAACTAATGAGCCCTTTTTGAAGTTTCTACAAAATCACTATCTATAAAAACCTTATATGCCGCCATGGCATAACTTACAACCCTTGCCCGAGGGCTCTGAGGGGGGTTACTATCCTCAAAGACCTAATTTCTAAAACTTTTAAATATGTTGAACAAAATGGCTATCGAAAAATTTCGATTGGATGTGTTTGGGGAAAATTTGGACGTGAGAGCGGGGTTAGTTGCCCTTAAATCAATTTTCATTCGAATGAGCCCTTTTTCAAGTTTCTATGACAAAGCTTTCAATAAAAACCTTATATGCCCCCAGGGCATAATTTACAACCCTTACCCTGAGGGCTGTGGGGGGAGTGTCATCCTCGAAAATAAAATTTCCAGACCTTTCAACTACTTTGAATAAAATGGCTATCTCAAAATTTTGATTGGATGTGTTTGGATAAATGGTGGGCGTGGAAGGGGTGTTAGTTGCCTTCCAATTACTTTCGTCTTTAAAAACGGGCACTAGCCATTTCAATTTACAATCACATGAGCCCTTTTTGAAGTTTCTACGACAACGTTTTTCTATAATAAAAAACCTTATATGCCCCCAGGGCATAACTTACAACCCTTGCCCTTAGTGCTGTGTGGGGGGGGGGGGGGGGGGGGGTTGTCATCCTCAAAGACCTAATTTCCAGAACTTTCAACTACGTTGAACAAAATGGCTATCAAAATTTAGATTGGATGTGTTTTGGGGAAAAGGTGGGCGTGAGAGAGGGGGATTAGTTGCCCTCCAATCACTTTCGACTATTAAAAAAGGCATTAGCCCTTTGAACTTCCAATTGAACTACCCTTTTTTGAAGTTTCTACGACAACATTTTCTATAAAAACCTAATATGCCCCCAGGGCAGAACTTACAACCCTTGCCCTGAGGGCTGTGGGAGAGTGTCCTCCTCGAAATCATAATTTGTATCTGGGAATCAACTACGCTGAACAAAATGGCTATCTCAAAATTTTGGTTGGATAAGTTTGGGAAAATGGTGGGTGTTGAAGGGGTGTTAGTTGCCTTCCAATCACTTTCGACTATTAAAAAGGGCACAAGCCACTCCAATTTCCAATCGAATGAGCCCTTTTCGAAGTTTCTACGACAACTCCTTCGATATGAAGTGCCCTGGTATAAGACCAAGAGCCCAAAAATAAATAATACATTGTGCCAACATCGTTCTTTACTTAGTCAGCGCTTTTGCTCTGTCTATGAAACCTTATATTGAATATGATATGATATTTTGTTAACTATGCCACATTGCTCTTTCAACTTGAAAATATGGCAGAGCAAAGAATAACTGAGGGACAAAACATTAGACACGTCCGGGGGGGGGGGGGGTACCTCACGTGGAATTTTTCTTACGTTCTCAGTTGAGGTTATTTTTAACCTGCATTTTTAATACAGATTTATGAGTCGGAAAAACAATTTGTAGTCTTTTAGGGGGTTCAAATACGCAGGGTCTGTATACGACCCTGTATCCCAGCAAGGATATCAGAGTTTCAGCCCTCCCCACACGAGTTTTTAGCGTAGACCAGCAAACACAAGTGAGACAGATACAATATTTCCTATTTGAGAATAGGGAGATAAGGATTCCTCCCAAAGATTCATCCAAGGCCCTCCAAAACATTTCAGAGATTTAGGGCCAAGCACACGTTTGCCTTAGGTTTCAGACACTAAACGAAGACATTTTTTTTACCCCCCTCCCTCATCCTCCCATGAAATTTAGGCTGATTATCTAGGAACTACTTACTTCTTGACATAATATTTGCGCTTAATTGTGACCTAGTGTCGATACGGTGCTGAAGATGACTTTCTAAGTTTGTAAGTATTTCTTGTATATCAGCATTTCGAAATAATTCATGGGGCGGGAAAGTTCCTAGACTGAAGACGACATTCTGGTCAGAATTTGCATGCTCTTCACGCGAAATTCTCTCAATCTGTTCCTGGAATTAAAGAAAATAAAGCGACTTAATAACGAATCATAATTAGAGAGGTTTGTACGACAAAATCGAATCGTATCTACACGAATCTTAACGAGGAATTCTATCTATTTCTTCCTGGAACTAAAAAAAAATTATTCGATAAATGATTAGCAAAAATATATAATAAAATGATTAGTAAAATGTATACATACGTGTAAAAATATATAACGTGTAAATATATATTTACATATATATATATATATATATATATATATATATATATATATATATATATATATATATATATATATATATATATATATATATATATATATATATATATATATATATATATATATATATATATATATATATATATATATATATATATATATATATATATATATATATATATATATATATATATATATATATATATATATATATATATATATATATATATATATATATATATATATATATATATATATATATATATATATATATATATATATATATATATATATATTATATATATATATATATATATATATATATATATATATATATATATATATATATATATATATATATATATATATATATATATATATATATATATATATATATATATATATATATATAATATATATATATATATATATATATATATATATATAAATAAATATATATATATATATATATATATATATATATATATATATATATATATATATATATATATATATATATATATATATATATATATATATATATATATGTGTGTGTGTGTGTATGTATATTATACATATTTATGTTTATAAATAAAATTTATATAAATTTACCCAGTATCTCAGGCTAAAGCAAGGCCTTTGCGCATGTACTTGCTAATTGCAATTGTTTCCCTGAAAATATTTTTGTAAACAATTTCTTGTTGAAAAAAAGTTTGCCTCGTCGTAAAGAACACTTTATGATCTGGGTTTTGAATAGTGTGAAGGGCAGAGCAGGGTCAAAATAATACTTTTAGACTTTAGAGATTTGTATATTGATACTTTATGCCCGTGCAGCTTTTCTCCCAATTATAAGAAATTACAGGAAAAACTTCATAACAAACACATGACGGGGGATAACAGTGGTCTCAAGTCCCCATCCCTATATACGATCCTTGTTCTACACACATTATGGACTATTTTAGTAGTAGATTTTTCAAATAAATGATTGGTCAAAACGTATCCAATGCCGCGTGATTTAACGTAACTTCATTTAAGATAAATAGGACATGTGCTGATATTCCGACTCAAAATACAAATTCGGAAGGAAGAAGGAACTAGATGCCCTTGGAACTAGGTACCAAGGCCAGCTTTTTCTTGGGGGGAGAAAGTACCGGGTTGGGGTAAATTAGGAGACTCTAAGATAGTTCTAACCTTATCGCATGAACCCAGAACTCTGAAATCACCACTACCAAAAACAGTAGTACGTTTTTACTGGAACTGAAAATATGTTGTCCTGAAAATAAATTTTGAAGGGAAGGGAAATGTTAGGTTTCCAAAAAAATTTCAGTAACTATTATTTTTAAGTTTGATGAGGTTATTCATTATAGTTTGCTGAAATGTTTTGCTGAATGTTTTGTTATTAATGGATACTGATTACTGAAATTTGTTGATCAAAATTCAAAAATCTGTTGATCAAAATTCAATTTTGACTAAATGTTGACCCTGACCGAATAACTTTACAGTTACTTTAGTACATAATACCTAAACTCAGGTGGCGAAAGTTATAAAACCGAGTACCATGTTATACCATTTCAGAGTTATTCATAAAGTTTAAAATTCTTTGGTACCCAACACGATATATCAAGATTGTTACGGCTCATCCATTATATTCCACACAATTTACCAATTTATTTCTTGTTTTTTCTACATTGTAAACAAGACCTCCAAATTTAGAGATGGAAAAATAATAATAATAAAAAGAAAATTACATTATTATGGAAGTATGCCCACTATATTCTGCTTTAAAACTTAGTACTATTGCAAGTAATAACTTAAGGGTCAAAGTTTTATGTTTCAAAGTTTCTAATTAATTTGAAATCCGAGCACAAAATTTATAATTTACCTATGAATTTTTTTTTTTTTAATTTATCTGTGAAACAACAGTTAAACACCAAGTTGGCATCTTATTTGATTATTATTCCCCACTTTATTATTATTACAGAATGTTACATTTTACATAATTACATAATATTACAAAATTATATTAATACAAACTTGATTTGTAGCTTTCAAAAGAGGACCAACAAAAATCCACAAAAATTTTCTTGCTTCAAGCAAACTCTCATCCTTGGTAAATATTCTAAACTATTCTGCTTTTCATTTTGTGTTAATTGTCTTAATGTAAAAATGTGTATTTTCTAATTTAATTTTACAGTTTTAATCCAATTTGGAGCATAAGTGTTTGGTTTTAGAATGCATGCAAAAAGTCTTAATTCCCTTTTCGCCACAATTTATCGTTAAAAAAAGATCATTAAGCTAACATTTCATTAGGTTAGGAGATAAAAAAAAAAGTTGATAGTTGGTTCCCCTGAAAACAAGACACACTTACTCTTGAGTCATTCACTTTGTGTTAATTGTCTCCTAATCAAATGATTATGCCGTATTGGAACAGCCGTCCTCCAAATCGATTTCTAAGGAATGAGTCATATTCCATTGATCAACTGTTTCCTTTCTTCGTTTCTAAATTGACGGGTTACAAGAAAGGTTACAAGAAATAACAATACTATCTGTGTTGTTTCTTCTTCTTCTTCTTTGTTTAGTATTTTGAAACATCTAATAGAGCCAGGAATATACAATTTACATCAGGCAAATCAGCCATCTACATTTTAACAAGAAAACAAGACACACTTACTCTTGAGTCATTCACTGGGGCAATTATCTTCTTCTTCTTTGGTATCTTAACATCGTCATCTAGTTCCACTATATATTCAGCAATTGATTCCCGTTTGATCTTCTTGGGCGGCACTTTTCGGACTGGCATAACTGGGGATGGAGTGGGAGCTGGAGAAACTGGGGATCTTTTCCTTCTTGGGAGTCTTCGGCTTTTTTGAGGGTGTTTTGTTGTATATTTTCAGAGACAGCGATGGTAAAGGGGGACTAAGATCCAAGTTTTTCAATTCCTCCTATAAATATGAACTTACAAACCAAAATTCCCAACTTGAGCCAAATTTCGCTTAACGAATTCGCATCACTGTCCCAATGAAAAAAAAATATAGGCGAATATTCAGTTCGCTTTATTTAGAACCATGGTAGAAAAAAAAAAACAATCATTACTTAAACAGGATTTTATTAAGAAGTATTTGCTGAAATGGCTCGTGAAATATCAATGGGAATTGATATCTCACGAGCCATTTCAGCAAAACGAAAAACAAGCTGAAATAAATATAAGTAATATTAAACAAAAGATGACACCAGCTATACACCCCCCCCCCCGTCTCCCTAAATTTATAAAAATATTTATAAATATTTATAAAATATTCTAATTTTTTTTTAAATATTTATAAAAAAAATATTATAAATATATTTATCCCTTCGATAAATTTATCAAATCACTTTGACGTTCTCTTTTCACATTTCAAGTCCCATTCATAGAAATACACCACACATACAAATAGACGGCAGTTGAACTCGGCAGTGCAAAGAATTTGCAAAACTTCTCATGTTCCCAATGACAAACTTAAATAAGACTTTTATAAGTAAAATGGAGAAACAGTTGAAAACCCAACATTAAGGGCGTGTCCAAAAGTAAAAATATTCGATTTTTATTTCAGGCAAAACGACAAAGACACCCCGAAGTGGAAAAAGAGTATGTGCTTCTTCCCTATTTATTTTGTATTTAGAGGGTCTCGAGTAAGAAAACAGATGAGGAGTGACATGGGAGCTGTCATAAGCTTAAAACTTATGTCCACGATTTCCAGGGCTAAAGGGACCTCAATGAACAAGGGAAATTTGGGCTGGGAGCATGGGTCCCTCAACATGGGATCAAAAACTTTTTTTTTCGGTTGGATTAAAAACATGGATCTGTAAATCCTTGGGCCGAGTGAAACCTAATTTTAGATTGAGGGAATGGCCTCCTAAAGCCTGTCCACAAGACCTTTCACTTCCACTTCACTAAAGAAATCCACTTGTACCTTTCACAATCAGTGAGTGCGATAGCCATGAAAAGCTCCGACGAAATGCCTGAACTTGTATATATCTCCTGTTCTGAATTTTATTCAAAGCAATTTGCTAAGCAGAATTGAGGAGGATATTATTAAAAGACATGGTATGGAGTTTTTTGACGTGAATATAATCAAAGAAGCTAAAAGTTTACTCTGGCAAATAAGTGCATCTGAATTGGATTGCCCAGTACGTAAGGGGAACAATGCACCTTCTAATCATTTTAGTGACATTATCTCTCTGTTAAGATCTCTTGACAGTAGCGACACTTATGTACCTATGTACCTTCGAGTCTTCAGTATGCTCTTGACCGAGTAAGACCTCGTTCGTGGGTGTCGTGGCTGTATCAGATGCCAGTGGCGATTTGTGAATTTTTGCTGCTGCAAGTGAATCAGTTTTGACTGGTTGTACCTAACGGAAAAGTCATTGCTGTTTTGCCGATGTTCCTGTAATTTGGATAGCTGTTTCTGTAGCTGTGAGGGTGTTAGCCGTGCCCTTTTAACGGTGGCTGAGCGAACTGCACGTTAGGATTGGCGTGGATATAAAAAATTCAATCCTTTCTGAGGTAAGCCAAGCCCAATTTTGGTTTTCTTTTTTCTTTTTGCGTGGTTGAAATGGGACGAAAAAGGAGGCGTGATAATCCCACAAATGACATGCCAAGTTTCCTAACTTGTCGGCTAGTTCAACTTCGTCTCAAAATGTGACATTATCGAGTCTTGGTGAAAAAATTAACACGTTAATAAGTCTTGTCAAGGGCAATGGTGATAAACTGGACTCACTTGAAAATAAAATTAAGTCGCTTGGTGATCGTGTTACGCAACTAGAGGTTTCAAATTCAGACTTCCAGAAAAGAAACGTGGAAAGCGACCAGCGTATATCATCGATCGAAAATCAGAAGGATTTGCTTAATGAACAGTACAAAATAATGACAGATGAAATTAGTAACCAAAGGTCCGCTATTAACCAGACAGTATGCCGGCTTGCAAAGATGGAGTTTGAAAAACTTCAGAGCAACATTATTGTGTGGAATGTACAAACTGATAATCAACAAAATGCTACGGAAATTTGCACGAGTATCATTACAGAAGGACTTGAGCTATCCCCGGTACCACGCCTCAAAGTGCTTCAGGTTAATAAACTAAAAAAGTTTATTAAAGTTGAGGTTGCTGATAAAGATGAGAAAATGAGAATTCTGAAGTGCGCTAAAAAGCTAAGGGGCAAGACAATTGCTGGGTTTCACGATATTTACATTAGTGATGACGCTCCTCCTGAAATCAGAAAGATGAGAAATGACCTCCTGCGTAAGAAAATTAAACTCCGTGAAATCGGTATTGAAGCCTGGGTATCGAAAAGCTTTCCACCAACGCTGAATTTTAACCGACTTAATGGTTCACTGGCGAAATACTCACATGAAGATTCTATTCCTGAATTAGATCAGTTTGCCCGCAGTAAATTGCGCAATAATGATAGTTCAGAGCGTATGCGAGGAGAAAGAAGTGGCGGACGGTTTGACGCACCTGGTGAAGTGATGGCTGATTAGTGATAACTATTGATTGTTATTGCTCTTAATTGAATTTATTTTCTCTTTTTTTTAGTCTATTTTCTTCTCATTTTATTTTTTTCCGTATTTTTTTTCTTTATTTGCATTATTAATTATATTATTATTTATGATTTTTTTTTTTCTCCAGTTAATTATTATTTTCGTTATTTTCCTAATAACGAAAGTGAATTGCGCAGTAAATTGTACAATAAAGATAGTCCAGAGCGTATGCGAGGAGAAAGAAGAGGCGGACGGTTTGACGCACCTGGTGAAGTGATGGCTGATTAGTGATAACTATTGATTGTTATTGCTCTTAATTGAATTTATTTTCTCTTTTTTTAGTCTATTTTATTTTCTTTATTTGCATTATTAATTTATATTATTATTTATGATTTTTTTTTCAGTTAAATATTATTTTCGTTATTTTCCTATAAAGATTTTTTTTTTTTTTTTTTTTTTTACATTTTACTTTTTTTTATTTTTTTTTTCGTGTGTTATGAAATGTGTGTTAATAAATGTGATGATTTGAAATAGCTACGATACCCACTAGTATTAGGGAATGTAATGGGCGAAACTGCGAATGCAGAAACCCAATACGTGTTTTTGTTTTTGTTTCTTTGTTGTATGTGTTTTGGTGGAAATTACCAATGCCCGTTAACTGCGACCGGAATTTGGTTCGATAATATAGTTCTATTTTGGAAAAGAATATTGACATTATTTATGAATGACCAGATGGTTGGGAGTAAATTGGAATTTGTTTTTTTTTTTTATGTTTTTTTTTTTTTTATGTTGTTTTTTGTAACCGAATGCCGTGGACATTTTATATGCTTTATTGGTTCCTCTTTCGCACGCAAGGTTTCTTGTAAGAATTGGTTAGAATGAATGAATCACCTCCAGGTACACCTAATTTTAAGGAGTTGGAAAGTAAAAAAGTAAGTTTTGAAAGATATAATGAAATTTTGAGTGAGAACGTTGATCCTGGTGGATGCTGTCGGCTGGCATGTGAGGATTCAAGGTATGTATTTTTAAGTGATTGTCCCTTCGGAGAGCCGGGGGGATGAGAAGCAGATCAGTATTTTCCATATAAATTGCCAAGGGTTGAATTCCAGCTTTGATTTTATTAATGATATATCTAGTCTCTCTGTATTTCAGGTAATAGGCCTTACGGAAACCTGGCTTAACAAGCATAATTCTGAATTGCTGCGGATTCCTGGATACTCTTTATTCACCAAAAATCGGGAGCTTCGTCAACATGGGGGATTGGCAGCGTATGTTCGCTCGGATATTAAGGTAACGGTAAAAGGTGATATGTCGGTTTATAAAGAAATGGTATTTGAGTCGTTTGTGTTACAGTTGAAGATTGATAAATTCCAATGTTTTGTTATTGTTGCATACCGCCCTCCTTCGAGTGCGTTTGATGAATTTGTGGACCTCCTTGAGCAGCAGCTAGAGAAGATTCCAGTGGAGACCCCTTGTTTTTTGATGGGTGATTTAAAAACGTTGACCTAATTGATCCTGGTCAAAAGACTAATCTTCTATTAGATATGATGATTTTTATGGCCTGATTCCGTCAAAATGTAAGTACTCGAGTAACTGCGTCAACTGCGAAGTGCCTTGATAACATTTTTACAAATGTACCGTTTTCTAATCCGTGTGTCCTGGTTAGTGATACCTCGGACCACTTTGGTGTTTTTTGGCTCATATTCAACATCGACGCAGACTTCTCCTTCGGTAAATGGCAGGTTTAATAAGATTACACAAGTACTGGATCCTAGTGCCCTCCGTGATTGTAAAAACAAAATAATGGATGTTAATTGGGATGAAGAGCTAGCTCTACCTGATCATGCTGATGCGAAGTTTGTGAAATTCTATAATAAACTGCTTAATCTGCTGAATAGTTGCACTAAAGAGGTACGGAAAAGAGCTCGCAGAGAAATGCCTAAGAAGCCGTGGGTGACAAAAGGATTGCTCAGATCAATAAATCGAAGGGATTTGCTGTTTAAAAAGAAAATGTTACAACCTAGTGATGTTAATGAAAGAAAGATATACAAAAACTACAGAAATGCATTAAATAGACTTTTGCGAAAAGCAAAGGAAGCTCATTATAAGAAAAAGTTTGGTGATGCAGCTGGAAACCCCAATAAAACATGGCGGATAATTAAACAGCTCATAAATCCTCCCCACACAGTCGCCCCGGATCAGATTATTGGTCGAGTAGGTGCAGAATTAAGTGACCCGTCTGATATAGCCCAAGAATTTGTTGACCACTTCGCTACAGTTGGACATAATGTGGCTGAGGGAGTAAGAATAGTGGATGGCGACCGCCCTTTCCAACATTACCTTGGAAATAGCGAAACAGAATTTTCAGTTTACCTGAAACCGGTGACCGAGAGTGAAGTAAAAGAAATAATTTTCGACATGAATAATAGTGCAGCTGGTAGTGACATTTTGTCTCTACGGATAATTAAATATCTATGGGCCAGCTATATCGCATGTATTAGTTAACCTAATAAATCTTTGTTTTAAACAGGGAGTATTTCCATCTTGTTTCAAGTTGGCACGAATTACACCGGTTCATAAGGGGGGTGATCACAGTGAGGTAAGTAACTATCGCCCGATTTCCGTTTTACCGGTCATGTCAAGACTTGTGGAAAAGTGCTTTTCCCGGAGGTTGTACCATTATTTAGAGTGCCATTCAATACTAACATCCACCCAGTTTGGATTCAGAAATGGACGCACGACCGAACAAGCTGTGGCTTATCTCTGTGGTGTTGTGAATACTGCCCTGGACCTTGGTTTTAAAGTGTCTACCATCTTTTTGGACATTATAAAAGCTTTCGGCACTGTAGACCATGGTATATTGCTTGAAAAATGTGAATTTTATGGGATTAGAGGGCCTGCTCTTGATTTCCTACGTAGTTTTTTTTGTCTAATAGGCAGCAGTATGTGCGAATAAATGGATCTACTTCTTCCGTTGTAGATATGAAATGTGGTGTGCCACAAGGGTCCGTTCTTGGCCCCTTGCTATTTTTGATATTTGTAAATGATCTTGTACTGTCCCTGAAGGATGCGAAAACTAAAATGAGCGACATGTTTCACAGTGTCAGTGACGTTACAGTACCTCTATTTGCCGATGATACTTCATTGATTTGCATTGCAAAAACAGAACGCCTTTTGGTTGAATTAATGACACAGTGTTTAGATCAAGTGTGTCTAGCTGGCTAAGAGTTAATAAAATAAAAAGTAAACCCATCTAAGAGCAGTTTTGTAATATTTTCGCGTACATCTAATTACTACCCATGGATCCAAGAAGTGAGTTACCTGGAAGGTAAAGTTAAGCGTGATCAGTGTGTTAGATATTTGGGTATTATGCTAGATGAAACACTATCTTTTAGGAAACATGTTGAAAAGGTGTCAGGAATCCTGTGCCGTATCTGGGAATACTGCGTAAATTGAAACATGTATTACCCCCTTCTGTTCTTCGCACTTTGTATTTTTCTATTATACATCCACATATATTGTATTGCTCATCTATTTGGCTGAGTACGTTTCCATCAATTACTAATCGAGTTCGAGTGATCCAAAATAACGGAATCCGTGTGTTGACTGGTAAATCAAATCTTGTATCCGTTAGAGCTACCTATATTGATGTAAAAGTATTACCTGCTGCAGGCCTTAGAGATTTTTATAGCCTTCAATTTATGTTCAAATATAATAATGAATTATACCGTCTTGCTTTTCAGGAATGCTAAAAGCTAGATCTTCGATTCATGATCATGAAACTCGCCAAAGCGAAAATTTACATGCCCCGCTCGTGGTGTCTGCCAGGTCGACATTCTCGCCTATTTATAGGGATTAAAGTTGTGGAATGGGGTTAATAAAGAGTTAAGAGAAATAGGGGATCTGAAGGAATTTAAAAATAAAATAAAAGGAATGTTATATGAGAAATATGATTTTTAAATTTTTTTTTTTTTTTTTTTTTTTTTTTTTTTTTTTTTTTTTTTTTTTTTTTTTTTTTTTTTTTTTTTTATGTACCTGGAGGACAAGTATAGTGATTTTGTGATTGGTGGTAGGAACCGCGTGCGAAGGGGAATGATTTTTCTTTTATTTTATTTTTTTAGGCCTAGGTTGTATATTTCTGTTGTGAATATGAAATTTTGATATATGCCTACCCTTAGGACAACCTGACCCCAGGTTCTTGGGTTGGTAGTGAGTAAAATGTATTGTCCTTGTGTGTGTTAATAAATTACTATTACTATATGTTTGTGATAAAGTGACCTACAGAGGTGCCATGTCTCCCTGCAAATGCTTATACTTCTTTACTCTCTAAGTTTAATGAGATACAACAAGTGGTTGTTGAAATGTCAGGGAAACTTGACAATTATCAGTTGAATTTTCCTCAACTTCCGAAACCTACCCCAGCCATTGACACTCATACGACAGTTACTGTTTCTAAAGTGCCTTCAGATCTGTCTGATCCGATTAAACGCAAATCTGTTCTCGATCAAATAGCTGGGCATGAATTAGTTTGTAGTGTGAAACCTGTTAAAGACAGATGGTATGTCAATATTGATAAATCTGCAACTGAAGATTTTTGTACATCCGTTCAGAACTTTATTACCGGAGCAACAGTTAAAGTACGATCCAAGCGCTTTTTTGGGATTCTTAGAGGTTTCCCACTTGATTTTGACCTTTCAGTTATTAAAAGATTGCAAGGTATAATAAGTGCAAATCGACTGGGCCAGACTATGTCAGTCAAGCTGGAATTTGAAGACTCCTTCACTCAGTCTGCTTATTTCAAAGAATGAATTAAAGTGGGATATGAATTTTTTCGAATTCACGTATTTAAAGAAATACCTAAATGCTGCTTCAAATGCCGATCATACGATCACTTTCAAAGTGCTTGCACCAGCAATGTCCCGAAATGTGCCAAATGTGCTGGCCCACATATTTCTACTAAGGACAGTCCTTGTAGTACTGCTCCCAAGTGTGCTAACTGTGGTAAAAATCATACTTCTTATAGCTTGTCCTGCCCTATATCTAAGGAACTAATGTCGCACACCCCCACTTTTTGCAATGACTTTGGAGTTTTCAATAATATCGTTTAATATTAATGGTACTAAGGATAAGGATTTCGTTATTGATGAGTTCTACTATGATTTTGATTTGGTTTGTTTACAGGAGCATCTTCTTACAGACTCTAGCATTAACGTTTTGCGTCGTAGCCTTCATCATGATGTGTTTTTTACTACTGCCAGAGCCACAAGAGGCCGGCCATCCGGCGGACTAGCTTGTGTTTTTAAGCGCAATCCTAATTTGGTTTCACCGGTGATTTTTTACTCGGATGAGTTTTTTTTGGCTGTTCGTATGGGCACTATAGTTTTCATTAATTCTTATCTGCCTTATGATGACCGTTCCTCTAGATTGATGGCTAGATTTGCTAAAGCCTGTAACACGTTGAAGTTTCTAGTGGAAAAAAATTCTTTCAATTTCTCTAGATTATATGATCATTGGTGACCTCAATACGGATATAAATAACTCATCAGTGAGATGTGATTTGTTGTTGGATTGCCTTCCATCTTATCATATTATACCCAAAACTCATCCGTATTCTTATATTCACCATTCAGGCAGCAAGAGCAATATTGATCACATTATTTGTTCACCTTGTATTATTACATCAATAGTGTTTGTACATGCTGAAGAACAAGACTTAGACCATCTCCCTATCTCACTTACTCTTACGCTGAATTTAAACCCTGCAAGTTTCTGCAAAGTACCCCAGTCTTCAAATGGTTTGAAAAAAGTAATTGGAAGAAAGCTGATGTTCCTCTTTATGCGTTTACACTAACAAGCTGCTGTCTGCTATACGAGTTCCCTATCATCTGCTTCAGAGCTCTATACAAGGGAATTGCAAAAAGGACCTGGATTGCTATTATAATCAAATAATTAAATGTTTAAAAGATGCCGAGGCAGTTGCAGTGCCGCTGCAACGTGATAGACGTGGTACGCAAAAACCTATTTGGTCTTTAGATCCTAATTTAAAAACTTTGAAAAATAAAGCTAAGTTTTGGTTAAAAGTTGAGGAATGAATGTGATAGACCGCCCTGTGGTATTTTTTCTGACCTTAAGCGTAAGACCCGCAGGGAATATAAAAAATATCTTAAGTCTATGCGTTATCGTGGTATGGATTTTCCAGTGTCAAAGAGAGAATGGCGAAAAGTTATTAATTCTGAGTCGATTAGAAGTGATGTACCAAATAGTGATTGTCTTCCTGCATCTGCTTGGCATGACCATTACTCGTCTATTTTTTCTAATGTTAATTACCGTGTGCATTCTTTGTATTCTCATTCTCTTTCTGCTATTTTTAGTACCCCTCTATCTCAGCGTCTCTGTGTTCCCATTTCTCTTTCATCCGTAATTGAAGCAATTAAGAAACTTAAATCAGATAATGTTGATAATGATGGTATATCTAGATTTCACCTTTTATTAGATTGCTCCCCCCTTATTAACCATATACACCTACTTCTCCAGATGTGTATTTGTACTTCTAGTGTACCGGAGAGTTTTTTGTGTGGTACTATTTTTTCAATTTTAAAGAAGGGGAATTCTTTTATTTTATTTGCTCTTTCTTACCGACCTATTACTGTCTCTTGCACTTTTAGTAAAGTTCTTGAGCATGTTTTAATACCTTTTGTGACTAATAATATGCTTGAGAGAGATAACCAGTTTGGATTTAAGCCCGGAGTAGGTTGTCAACACGCACATCGTGTATTATCTTCTTTGCTCCTTGAAAATTCTTCTAAGGGAAGGAGTATATATCTTTGTACTTTAGATCTATCAAAAGCTTTTGATACTGTATGTCATAGTCAGCTTTTTTCTGCTCTTCGTGGTTACGGTGTCAATCTATCGGTTATTTTGCTTCTTCGGTACTGGTACTCTAATTCTTTTCTTCGGCTGAGATCTGTGCCTGTATCTAATATTAAATTGAAAAGAGGTTTAAGGGCAAGGTGGAGTTTTATCTCCGACCCTTTTTAATTTGTGTATTTCAGGTGTTCTGGCAAAGATTTCGGCTACCTATCTCTCTGGTTTTTCTGATGTGTCCTACCTGGCTTACGCTGATGATCTGCTTCTTATAAGCCGTACTAAAACTGGTTTATCTAACATGGTTTCTCGTGTTGCTACTTCTTTTTCAGACATTGGCCTTTCTCTTAATGTAGATAAATGTAAATTTCTTTCTTTTAATAATATTTCTAGTACTTCCCTTCGCTGTAGTGGCTTTACTATCCCTCTCGTAGATTCTCTTCGATGGCTCGGTATTTTTATTACTAATAGTCTTCCGAGCTTGCGCCAGCGCACAGTCTCAGATATTAATATGAAAATTAAATTAGGATATGCTAAGATTGTTGCCAATAGAGGTAAATATAATAAACTCGCGTTAGCCAAGCTCTACTCAACTTTTTGTGACCATTCAATTCTTTTTGCTTCTGGAATTTTTCTCCTTCTGAAGAAAACTGAGTTAAAAAGAATCCGGATTAATTATTTTAGATTTTGTAAATTTTTGTTGTTTCTTCCACCTTGGACCAAAAACCGGGTAATTATTAATAAATTTCTTGTTCCTAATATTACTGAAAAACTGGAAGCACTACACAGAAAACTTTCAAATACTGCTTGTATCCGTTTTTCTCCGCACCATCACCGTATCAGGTTTTTTCAGTCGTAAGTTATTTTTCTTTTATTTGTTTAGTTGTTTTTCTCTGTTTGGTCATTCTACAATTTAGATTTGTAAAGAGTGAGTAAAAATCCAATAATGATAATATTACAGCCTGCTTATTAGATTCTGCAAGTTGTCAGTTTTTTTTTTTTTTTTTTTTTTTTTTTTTTTTTTTTTTTTTTTTTTTTTTTTTTTTCCCTCTTTTCCCCCTCCTTTCAAGTTATTTTTTTTTTTGCTCTCGTTCTTTTAAATTATTTTGTGTTACACTGTAATTTGGTAATTTTTGATTTATATATATTGTCTTGTGTCGCATTTTTTGTGTTTTTCCTCGTGATTACTCCACGTATTGTACCTCTGCATAGCGTGGGTTAAAAATAAATAATAATAATAAAATCCACTCCTTAATAATCAAAACAAAAACACTCCTTTAAAAGTATACCTAATATCCAAAAACATCAACTAACTGTGATAAAACATTGAAAAAAATCCACAAATACAATACACAAGAGGCAAATCCAGTCAAGAAATTTGTTCGTGGAAGGCTGCATCCCAGACCTCGGTTCTCCTAGTCTTATTAAACCAGTAATGATTGTATGGAGGTATGTGGACCAGTCCTTTCATCGATTTGACAATAAATAAAAATCTTTAGTTCTTGAGCACCAGTTCAGCTCCTGCAGTTTTAAAAACCAACTTATTCCCAGCCTTCCCGTCATAAAAGTATTTATTCCTAATCAAGGCCGTATCCAGGGGTAGGGGGTTTGAGCCCCCTCCCCCCTGAAATGTTTGCCTGACTCGTGAAAACCTAAAAAAATGGATATGAACAAATTTTTATGCGTTTTTTTGAGTTTTGTGTGTGCAGAACACAAACCGAGGTCTGGGAGGGACAGTTGTCCCCCCCCCCCTGTCCAATAGTAAATTACGCTCCTGTAGGTTTGCTGTTCTCAAACGCCAATATGAAACCCTGGTAACGAGTTTTGAAAAGCTTTTGCTTTCCAAATGCTGGTAAACATAGCCAGCATATGCTGGTAAGCATAGCATATATTAAATACGTAACCTAACCTAGGTACCTTCCCCCCTTAAACCCCAAAAAAACAATCGTTCAAATATTGTAAACTCAATGAGAAACCACGCTTTGCCATCAATTTATCTAGCAAATAACCGTTTGTCTGCTTTCGTGTCTGGTTTCCTTGTACAGTCTTTAGCGCTGGTTTAGTAATAATGCACAAGTACCAGTTTGAATTTAATGCAATATTTAACATTTTTCATTATCTGGCCAATTTCTTTATTTATATCTAATAGTAATAGTAGTTTTTTGCGTGCTTTAAAGTAATGTGATGCATTTTAGATGCAAAAGTAGATCCAGTTATCTAATAAGACAAACTTGGGCCCCACACAACATTCTGAAATGACAACCCCAAAATTAAAATAGCAAATCTAATAAAATTTTAAATATCTCGATTCATCATGAAAAATTCAACAGAAATTGTGGTTGAAGTGAGTTCCAGTCAAAACTTATAAGGAGTTGAAAAAGATGCCTTTGATTTGTCTGTGTCAATTTATATCGTTCAAGAACTTGTACTTTTTAACTGAAGAACTATACGAAAATATGCTTCGCAAATCATATAGAGTCCACGTAATTGCCACTGAAAAACTAGAGACCCCCCCCCCACCCCCTTCGTGTTTTTTTCTTTCTTGGAAAAATAACTCGACCAAGAATACGACAAACGCAAGAAAGAGTCACATAATCTCAATCACAATCACAAAAGGCTACGTCACATAGCACTACATCACAGAGTATTACATATTAGAATTCCGGGAAAAAAATTTTTAATGCAAAAGCTGTTGGATTAAGGTATTCAATTTTAACACTTAGCGAGTGCCAAGCTTCAAACATTCCTTCATTCCTTTAGGGATAACAGGACCCCAAGAGCCCCTGGGGAAAGGGCTGTAGGTTATGGAATTTGCCATTTATTTAAGTATAATGTTTCTTATTGGGAAGTATAATGACATTTTCCACGGAGGGGCGGTATTTTTTCACTGAGCAGATTTTCCTCGAGGACGGTTTTCCGTGGGGAGGGGAGTTTATGGGGTGAACTTTCCACGAAAAATCTTACACTGGGGGAATTTACAGAAATATTCTACGAAATTCTTTTTATTTTTCACGGGAGCAACTTTTCCGGACAGGGAATTACCTTGATGATTTGATTTACTATGGATGATTTGAAAAACGATCATATATTAGTCTTTTTCAAACGAAAGTGTGCTAAGGAGAATTTTTCAGGCAGAATGGTTCGCAAAACAATTTTTCTGGTGGATTTTCATAGAGTACAGAATTATTAAGGAGAGGGACAAAGAGAGAGAGAGGGGGGGGGGGTGTTTTACGTGGGAAGAACTTTCCATGGAGGAATTTCCAGGGTGAGGCAATTTTAAGTAGAGGGGGAGCCAGATTTAAAGGTATCATTTGAAAAACAATCAAAAATTAAATAAAAAAACAAGTTTTTTTTCAACTAAAAGTAAAGAGCAATATTAAAACTTAGAGCGAACGGAAATTATTTCAGATAAGAGGGAGGTTATCTCCTCCTCAATATTTTACTCTTATCGCTAAAGTTTAACTTTTTGTCCAAATCTTTCAAGAAAGACTCCTAAAACACAAGGGACGTTTATATAAATTATAAAGCTTATTAGAAAAACTAAAAACTTTAGCGTAAAAAGCGTGGTATTAAGGAGAGATCAGCCCACTTATGTACACAACGATTTCTTTTTAAGTTCGTTTTAAATTTTAATCTTGTTCCTTACTTTCAGTTGAAAAAAAACTTTTTTTTTAATTAGTTAAAAAAAAGAACATGTGTGAAAAACTAGCCCAAAATAAGCAAAAAAACAAATGCTGCAAATTACTATTTAATTGACTTACCTATAGGAACATATTTTTAGAAATACCAATTAGGCTATCCCATTTTGTTGAATTTATCCCTTTAGTTAACTATTGACACACCAATGGAATCCCTTTTTCTTCTAATCCTAAAAACATCACTTTTTTTTCTTAATTTTGACATATTCTCATTTGCCTATACTTGTTCAATAGTTAACAGTTGTCCCACCCGATTGATCATTGAAATAATTGACCAAATGACGCACGTCAATAGGGCTGTACAATCGTTCAATTCGGCCTTTTGTGCATTTAATAAAAAAAAAACAATTTTTTTCAACTGAAAGTAAGGAGCAGCATTAAAATTTAAAACGAAACAAAAATTATTACAGAGCGTGAAGAGTGTTGCCCCTTCTCAATTTCTCTCTCTTCACGCTTAGGCTTTTTAGTACTTTTAAAAGCTTTTCATTGTTCTAATTAAACCACCCTTGTCTTTCAGGAGTCGTTCTTAAAGAATTGGGACAAAACTCAAACTTTAGCGTAAAGAGCAAGGTATTGAGGAGGATGCAGCCCCCTTTATCTACGTAATAATTTCTGTTCGGTTTAGATTTTAATTTTTCTCCTTACTTTCATTTGAAAAAACTATTTTTTTTTTTACATTTATTTTCTGATCGGTTCTTAAATAGTGCCCGGACATCTGACTCCACCTCTACGAAGCCCCCCCCCCCTACAGAGAGATGCTCTAGACAATTCAGTCGCAGTAAAAACATACCCCGGAGAATTACCCTTAACATCTCAAAACGTAAAATTGCGTTGGCAAAGAGAAACTAAGCTAAATAAAAAGAAGTTCTTATGGGAATTTCGGCAAATTCCCCTAGTGAAAAATTCCCCCTGAAAAGTTCACCCTCCGGAAACTTTACTCCCCATGGAAAACACCCCTAGAAAGAAAATTTACCCCCCCCCCCACCGGAAAATACATAGATACTTCCCATAACAAATACCATGTTTAAACAATGGGCAAACTTTATAACTTAAAGACCTTTACCAAGAGGCTGTGGGGGGGGGGGGATCATGGTATCTTCAAAGGCACAGTTATTGGACTTTTCAACTATGCGGAACAAATGGCTATCCCTAAATTTTGATCAGACAATTTTGGGGAAAAAAGGGGCATGAGAGGGGGGCTAGTGACCCTCCAGTATTTTTGGTGACTTTAAAAGGACACCAGAGCTTTTAGTTTTCCGTTCGAACAACCCTTCTCCCGATAATCTGGGACCATACTTTAAATGCGACCACTCCTGGGAAAAACAAGCAAATAAACAGGTATCCGTGATCTTTCTTCTGGTAGAAAATACATAATTCTAAATTTTTATAGACAGGAGCTCAAAACCTCTACAGAAGGATTCTCTGATTCGCTGAATCTGATGGTTTGATTTTCATTAAGATTATTTTACTTTTAGGGGGTGTTTCCCCCCTTTTGAAAAATCAGGCAAATTGACTCAGACTTGAACCTTTTATAGGTAACACCAAGCTTAACAAATCTTATATATTTGGAATCAGCATACTAAGCTGATTCTTTTGATATATTTATTGGTATCAAAATTAAGCTTTTTAGAGTTTCGGTTACTACTGAGCCGCGTCACTCCTCACTTACAGTTCGTTACCACGAACTGTTTGAAACAGGAAAAGTTTTCGCTTAACGATTTAGCGTGGTAATAAAGGAGAGGACTTACGGAATGAGAAAGATTTTATTAGCTGTATAATAACCCGAATAAAAATAGTAGAAAATTCGGGTTTTCAGAATGAATAGACTAAGATGGCTCTAGAGGACAAAAAGTTTTAGTTTTGATGTCCTTTGTACTTTAAATGAAAATAAGCAAGTCCCCATAGAGCTAAGCAAACTTAAAATTTTTTCTCTTACCATCACTAGCAAAGCGTGCGTGTTTGAACGATAGTTTTGTTTTTTCAGGGAACTAGTGTTACATTGAAAGCAAAAAAGGTGTTTCAGGATAAAGGATTTTGTGCTACACTGGATAACATAAACCTTTATAAACATTTATAACTTTAAAACATTCAGTTTTACTGAGCCAAATCTAAGAGAGAAATAGAGAAATATTACTGCTCTTGTTAAAGGTCGTAACCCTACTTCAGGTTGTTTTATCCCAGTATTTGTAAAACTTAGAGAAAGTAGACTCTAAAACGAAAGCTCTTAGTAAACGCAACCTTGAGCTGTACAAGGACCCTAGGGGTCTCAAGGACCAATGCTAGGGATCAGTATAGCAACTAGGAAAACATTTATCTGTCTTGGTTCAAAGTTTGATTTTCTTGCCGTGAGCAAAATTTCTAATATTATTACTTAAAATAGGAGCAAAGGGAAAGCTTCAGCTTTAATTGGGAATGGGGCCAGGCAACCCACACACATCTTGAACTCTTTGCGATTTCGGTTCAACTTCGGTTTGAAGCTGCCTGTTTGCTAGCTAGAGCGGAGCTTTCCAGTCAAAAGTAGAAAAATTGCTCGATGGAACAACAGCTTAGCTGTCTAACTTCAAATAGTCCTCTCGCGCATAGAATATAAAATTCCACTTCAACTCACACACTAAAGGCCCAAGCTCAATAATTAGCAAAAACAATTATTTTTGGCCCTTGCAGCATTCTAACAAATTATATCACATTCGTCAATCTGGCCTAAGGTTCACACTTTCCGCAAAAACGACTGATTATAGACCCTTACCACTTCCTAGCAACAAGCTGAAACAGGCAGACTAAAAAAAAAAAGTTTTTTTTTTATAGAAACAAACGAAAAGTATGATATTTGCTGAGTAATACAGAACCCAGAGCTCAATTTTTGCTACCGCAGGACAGGGAACTGCATGTAGATTGCGCAATCAGTCTCTAAATCCGTGATCATCAATGTGGGGCACTGGCCCCACCAGTAGGGCATGACAATATTTTGGGGGGTCATGGGCAGGACGTACACGCTTCGGCTAACTATACTTTATAGTCTTAATTGCGAAAAAGAGACAATTTTTATGGGAATGATGTTTCGTTAATATGCATTTAAAGAGAAAAAAGATAAATGATAGCATTGAAATGACGTCATATATTGTATAGAAGGTGTTTTTATTCAGATAATGTTATTAATTAGTATAAAATATGCCTAGAAGGCGACCCGGAAAAAGGTACCAAAGTTAATAACCTATTAAGCTTCCTTCAGAGGAATAGGCGTAAAACAATTAACAACAAGGTTCAAATATCAGGAGGGGGCACCGGGGCTTTAGGGATGCCTAGGGGGGGTATCAGCCAAAATCAGTTGGGAACCACTGCTCTAGGGTAGGATACCAGTGGTATCAATAAGTGGTATCAATAAGAAGCAACGATCAGACAGCTTACCACAGTCTCGTCAAAATCTTCAGCTCTCGGGTTCACACATACAACCATCTTCATTTTCCCTTCACCTTCGAAATAGGACTTAAAAATGTGAGTGATTTTGGAATCCCTGTATGGCACAATCTTGTTGGTCCCACTCAGTTGATTCTCTCTATAGATCTTTATGCAATTACGTAGCGTCATCAAAGTATTGTTTATATTACCTACAAATGATAAATTTCTTCCTTAAATATAATGTTGGCACATTTAAAACTGCCTTTGACTTGTTTTTTTTTTTTTACGGACAAATCCTTTTTTGCTTCCCCTTTTCTATTTATATTCTCTATTATATTCTATTTTCTATAATAAAAAAAAACATCTTAAATACAAGGAGAAAAGATAGTGTTTTAACCTGTTACATATAGCTGATATTCATGTTATTTTTAATAATATGAAGCATTTGTAGCTAATTATTCATAGTAAAATTTATAGGAACTATTTATAGCTCAATATCAACAAAGTTCTCAGACTTAAAAGAAGCAAAAAGGAAGAAGGAACCCAAAACAAAGTCAATGTTCAAAGCCAATACAGAGCAATATTTAATGTGTTTCAACAAAACAATACTGAATGTCGATATAAGCTATGTAAAGGTTATTGGACAGCGAAGCCTGTTTAGCAAGGAAGCAAGCCCTTATAAACATTGCCCTTATTATTATGTCCTGAAAACTGAGTAGTGGATTCTTTTACACTGCAAAAATGTATAATAGACCTGCGTATGTTTACATAGATCGCATTTTAATTACAATCTACTATTTATATTAATGCGTTCCTATCAAGGCCGTACCCAAGGAGGAGGTAAGGGGTTAGAACCCCCCCCCCCCCCCACCGAAATGTTTGTCTGACTCGTAAAAACGTAACAAAAATGGATATAAACAAATTTTTTGCGCTTTTGAGTTTTTTTTTGTATGCCCCCCCCCCCAGAAAAAAAAAATCCCGGATACGGCCTTGGTTCCTATCTATCTTTTTTCATCAGTCTTTATATAGGTCATTGTGTCAGCTGAACAACTAAACAGTTAAAGCCAGAAAAGTAGCTTTTCCTTTCCCAAAGTACTCTATAAAGTTGATAAAAGACTGAAGAGCTCCTTTCCATTTGTACGGCTACTCCTTTTCCATTCAGCGAGATCTGCCAGTGAGAGCTGAATCTACAATTGATTTTAGGCGAAGTAGGAGAAACCGGCCAGCTAAACACTTTTTTGTCTTTAAAGTACAAAAAATAATGAAAACTAAATTTAATTGTTTAAACTGGTCATATATACAAGAGAGTTTGAGGGATAAAAACGGGTTTAACTCAAATAAAGCAGTGAAAAACGTACTAAAAACGAAACCAACAAAACATTACTTAATAAAACAAATCCCGATTACGTCGACTCCACATCCAGGAGCCTTTATCAATGGGAACGGCAGCTAAACTTGCAAATGAAAAAAATTCCCTCAAATTAAAATGCATGAGTTTAGTTGACTTGTTTGCCTTATTTAAATGGTTCAAGGGTATTAACCAGTAAAGTGAATCACGGGTGGTGACCTATTTTTTTTCTTTCAAATAAAAACAGTTTTTATTTTTGATAGATCCCATTTGCCAATCCGATCTTATAGAGGAACATTATCTAGTGATTAGGGTGTCTTTTCTGTGATTACAGTTTTGCCGTATTTTGGAAACTCTGTTAAGATGTGAGTTTTATTTATTTGTTTTTCTTTCTCTTGTTTGTGTTATTCTTTTTTTTTAGATGATTAACTAGTTTCTTTTTTCCCGTTGATAAAGGCTCCCAGATGTGGAGTCGAAATATTCGGATTTTGTTTTTACTAATTAATATTTTGCTGTTGCTTTTGTTTTTATTACGTTTGTCACTGCTTTATTTAAATTAAACCCGTTTTTCTCTCCTAAACTCTCTTCTAAATGGAAAAGCACTGTGGTCTAAGAAATTATTTACTGGTCATATATGTCTTTCAAAATAGAGAAAAACCGGGAACTCAATTTTTAATCAAAAAGGCATTTATATGAAATTACACAGTTTTCGATAGTAGCTGAAGTCACTTAAAAAAAACAAAATAAACTAAAAATTAAGCTAAATATAAAATAAACTAAAATAATTTCAGTTATAATAAAAAATATTATAAAAGATTTATATATATATATAATAAAAATCTTAATAATAATAATAAATATTATAATAAAAATTTACATTGTTTTATTTTAATAATTTATAATAAAATAATATATACTAAAAAGTAAGCCAAAAGAATAAACAGAGACAAACAGCTCAAGAAGATGTAGCATTCTTTTAAAAGTGGAATTGGAGAATCAGCAGGTTGTCAGTTCTTGAAAATTGAACGGACTAAAAGCTTTGACAAGTTTAACTAATTAGATTTGATTATTTGATTCCCTGATTAACGTGGCAATGCTGACAAAATGCCATACTGCCCTAAAAACTTTACAAGTTTTGAAAAACTGACAAGTTTTGAACGAAAGTTTTAAGGTCTATTTTATTGATATAGCGTCATTCTTCCTCATTTTTTACATTAAGAAATGACGTCAAATTTAGTTAACTAAAGGGGAGTAGGCAAACTTTTCTTCTTCTATTAAGGAGTGACAAGTCCAATCGAATTAAAGATATATAAGGACTTTTTACACTAACTTTCTTTATCAGACCCTAGCTTGATTGGACACGGAAGGAATCATTCCGTAATAAAACAAGAAAAGTTCATCGATTCCTCTTTAGTTAACTATTCCTCCACAGAATTGTATCTTCTCTTGTGAAAAGATCAGTGTGTTATATCATCTGGTATATGAAGTTACAGTCGTTAAAAAAATTGTTATCACTTTTTCAATAAGATCACCCTTGAAAAAAAAAAAAATAAAAAAAAATGAAAAAAAACACCATGATCTTTCTTCTGGCAAAAAAAAAAATGCAAATCCCCATATTTTGTATATAGGAGCTTGAAACCTCTATATTAGGGTTCTCTAATATGCTGAATCTGATGTTGCGACTTTTATTAAAATCGCTTGACGTTTAAGGGGTGTGTTTTATCTTCTTTTTTTTTTAATTGGAAAATTTTCTCCGGGACGTAACTTAGGATGGGTAACATTGAACTTGATAAAATTTATATATTTTGAGTTAGCATAAAAAATGGATTCTTTTGATGCATCTATTATTATCAAAATTCTGACTTTTAAAGTTTGAGTCACTATTGAGCTGCGTCGCTTCTTACATCTCGTTGCCCTGAACTGTCTGATCGATTAAAATACTGAAACTGAAGAAATGCACAAGCTTGGCATCTAGTTTGCCAGTTGTTGATAGAACACAAATAGTGGCTGATAAAAACAGGAATCTGTCGGTAGAGGATTCCACTACCATAACAATTTAAGATGGAAAAAGGTACCTGCTTCCTTCAATCTATCTCCCTTTGTGTTTGTACGGCTTTGTCCTTTCACATCCATCTAAATCGACCAGTGATAGCTGGGAAACTGTCATCGTATTTTTATCAACAACTTCCGCAGGTACACAATTTTTGTGTACCTGTAACGAGAAAAACCTAAGTTTAGTTTAGGCTTTGGAAATTTATATGCGGTTTATAAGGAAAGGTTCTGACCTTTTCTTATAAACTTCAATGGTAGTATAAACTACAGTATCAAATGTAGGTAGTATCAAATACAGTATCAGGTAGTATCAAATGTAGTATAAACTACATTTTATGTAGGGTATGAAAAAAATTCATACCCTACAAAACTGAGGAGATCTCATCATCCATTATTAATCTAATAGTGAAGGCTTATCGACACATTCTCTCCCATTCCTTTGAAAAAACACACTTAAAACTTCTTAAAACTTGTTCTTCTCTTAAAACTTTAGCTAAACCATCTCTTAGTTTAATAACTGTTATCCCGTTAAGCAATTTGCTCCCTATTGAATGCCTGTGTAATGCCTGTGTAAAAAACCCCCTTCTATGTACCACACCGTCATTTGGGTTTTACTGAAAATAAAGTAAATTTTAAATGTTTTCTCTTTAATAAAGCTATTAAATCCAAAAATTGCTGACACTTCCAGGAATGAATATTACCTACATATTAAACTGTCAATCTACATTTTGTATTTATTTTCATGTTGCCATCAAACCATGGCTAATTGGACAAAAAGCCAAGACAAATAGTCTGAGTGAGAGGCAAAGCTAGCTTATGCCAGCTTATGCATAAAAACGATGTAATTTCACTTGTTGATAGATGTAAGTACTGTTCGTTCTCAGTCTCACTTATTTATTTCTTGTTATTTCTGTTCCTTTTAAGCTTCAATTATTGTTTGACTTTACTTCTAATCGTCTTTGGCTGCTTACTTTTTTTTTTTTTTTTTTTTTGAAAAGCTGTTTCTGTTGAAGTTTTTTTTTATTCCTTTAAATAGAGAACTTGAGAATTCATATATACAAACCAGAAAATTTATGTTAACGAAGTCTGGGTTGTCATGTTTAGAATAGCGTATACTGTCTGATTGTTTGCAACAAAAAAATTTTGGAGAAAATAAAGCCCAAATGAAATAAGAAGTACACCTTTGAAGTCAAAAACCCTTGGACGGAAGTTTATAGTAACTCACTTTGAACAACTAGAAAAAAACAAATTTTAAATTTATGGCCCTGGAGCGTTTTCCCCTTTTTCTTCTTCGTTAGAAGAAGAGAGAGACGAAAAATTTACTAAGTTATAAAATTTACTACATCTATTAGTTGTTATTTACTATATTATATTTAATATATAAAAGATGCTAGGCTTCCTGCCTTTAAGTCACTTTAAATCTTGAGTGATTTTTCTGTGTTGCCTTTTATCACATGAGCAGCTTATATTGACTAGACTGAAGAACAAGACAAACTTAAAAGAGTGGAAACTGACAAGTGACAAAATTTTTTTTTTTTAAATCACCAGCCTCATCTAGCGTTTTGCAATTTTGTTTCTTTTCTTTGCAGAATTTTCTTACCAATAGACTTAGAATTTCAAGTCAACTGGCCAATCTGACCTAGGGCTTATAATGTATTTTGAATAAAAATAATTCAAAAAAAATACAATCATTGCTTACAGAGAGACTTATCCTACATTCCACAAAACTGTAGATTAGTTTCAATTAACATTTATTTAATTTTTTACTAAAGTCACCTGACGCTCAACTGTGTTCTGTGTTCCCTTTTATTCAAGTTCCCTATATTAAATTGCCGAATATCAAACTATTACAAGCTAACCGTTCTCTTTGAACTAGACAACGAATGTCTAGCTATTGATTAACCAGATTAATCAATAAAATTAATGTGAAAATAAAATAATTTAAATAAATTGAGTAAATTTATGTTTAAAATAATAAAAGTAACGAATAAGCAATTTTAGAAAGTTTTTTTTTTAATCAATAAACTTTACATCTATCTTTTATGAGTAAAACAAAATAAATAATGTAATCAATTAAATAATAAGTTTTTTATAACAGTTCAATGTCATCATAATAGTGAATTGTTGGAGCGTACCCTTTTTATATCACTCCTTGATTTCTCTCTAACTTTTTCTTAAATACCAACCTATAGCTTAGTATTGAAGCTGGGCTTTTGGTAAGAAACATCAAAACTTGAAACGAATCTTGAAGAAGATTAGTTGGACTGTACGAGGTTATGAGGCTGATTCACCCGAAGTAAATTTTTGTTTCAGGACAACGTGTCCAAAATATGATAAAAACCTCAACTGCTTTTAAAAAACAGACAAGCACAATGTGTCTTGTATGTAATATGCGAGACACAGCACAGTGACTTTATCTTCCGAAACCTTAAGAAATATTTTCTAATCTCTTCCTATGGAATGTTCGTAAAACTATCCAATCGGTTCTTGATCCAAATCTATGCCAAACACATCTAATCTAGTTCTAAAACTAAATTTTATTGCTAAAACCGTAAAATAGTCTAAAAAAACGGAGGCAATAAAACAACTTACCCTCTGAAGCAAAAATTGTTTGCCTCCCCCCCCCCCGTCATATAAGAGATTTTTTTTTTATTTTTTTTTCTCTGGGATGAATGGTCACCAAAACCTCCAAGAGGGTTCATCCAATCAGACAGTTCTAGTGCCCTTTTAAGGATCAACAGTGATAGGACGGCAACCAAGTTCCCAAGCCTATTTTGCCCTCGTCGACCCCAAGGTATAACAGTAAATACCTATATAAAAGAAGAAATACCTGAACTAAACGAATCGTGAAGACGGAGTGAGAACGAGACGATTCAGCATTTAGCGTAGTTTGAGCAACACGTCGCCTCTTTTGACCATGCTTGAAAGCTTCCAAAGCCTCATCTGCATTCCTCACCTCTAACTGGGTAGCATTGTGAAAGTACATTCGACGTGAACTATCTTCTCTGAGAACTTTGGTTTGAAAATGCGCTCTACAAAAAAGCAACATGCCATTTAATTGAATCAACCAAGAAATTATCAGTGGGGAAGAGGGGACTACTGAAGTCACCAAAACACCGTTTTTTAGGTCAAAACTATTATAACATGCATGATTGACGTATCATCTTACCATCGACCTCCCAAAACATGTCGGGACATTATAGTTATTATATAAAGAACGTCTTTAAAAAATTAAGAAAAAAACAAACAAACTGAAAAAATATAGCTTCTTCTCTTGTTTTGTGACGGGCAAAGAAAAAAAAGGTGCTTAAAACAAGGAAAATAAACGGCATGAACAATAGAGTATTTATAGGTGTGTTGGCAACGACCTCTAAAAAAATATACTTACTTCGCGTTTGATTACGAAAACAAATGAGAAACAGTTTGAGAAAACACGAGTACGGAAAACTTGAAAGAAACAGAAAAACCGAAGAAAATTAAACATACATAAAATAGATAAATTGAAAAGCCGAAGCTAAAAAACGAAAAAGACGGCTGAAAATGCTATCTTAAAAAGCTGTTTTGCAAGATTTTTTGTTATATTTTGTTTGTCGTTGTACATTTTCCCATTTTTCACTTTTTTATTGCATTTCTCCATTTAGCCACCGTGTGCTTAGGATTTATTTAATCTTATACCCAGAAAACATAACTAGCAGATTTTTTTCATAATCAAAATTCAAAACAGCCTCCCAAAACTTAGTTTTCTGAAGTTAAAAAGACAGCTTCAAATTTTCTTTCACCCTCACGGTGAACTTGTAGGTCTGAGCTACAAAATAGAGAACTAAACTGAACAGTAATTCAAAGAAAGTAACCACGAAATTTATTTAAAATGTTTTTGAATTTTAGAGATGTAAAAAAAAACCTAGTTTCAGAGGTCATACTTCTGTGTGGTGGCACATTTGTCCCTAAACATATATACATTCCATACAAATGGTGTGCAAAGTTATTGCACACCATGTTTAGAATAATACCAATAGTTAAAGGCATGGGCGTAGGGAGGGGGGGGGGAAACAGGGGGTCGGCTGCCCCCCCCCCCCTAGACCTTCAAATTTACATTAGATACGGCCGAAAAGCAGATGGTTTGAAAAGCAGTTGATAAAAGGCCCTCCATCACACTGTCGACTGCCCCCTCCCCAAGACAATATGCTGCCTACGCCCATGGTTAAAGGGTATGATATAGTTGCCCAAAAACACTTATTTCGACATAAGGGAGGAGATTAGAAAAGAAGAAAATAGAATTTCAGATGCAACAATACATAAAAAAGAGCTAGCTGACTCACTTGGCTCTCGAGTCCGTTGATTGGCTTTCTAAGAGATCAAAAACACTGTTGTTATAAATTTCGACGTACGTCACAAAAACTGCGTACAAAGAATCTGAATCAACTTCACTCAAAATTGAAAGGTCTTGAGTCCTAGACTCTTTGGATTCATAAGCATCTTGCCAACTGCAAAAAAAAAAAAAAAAACTGCAACAATGAGTTTTTGAAAGGGTTCTAGCAATAACCTAGTCATTATATATGTAATGACCAACGAATTATTACCACTGGATTACAGGTTGAAAATAGAAAAGGTATCAAGACTTGAGTCTGATAGATATTTAGGAGTAGTGCTGATGCAGAGCGTCAGTTCGTGACTTGAAAATAACAAAATTATTTTTAATACAATTAATAGAAAACTGTTTCTGAACTCCTGCGTGTCAAAAGAGCAGTTTCGAATCCCAGTTTCTCGGAAATTCTGGGATGTCATATAAAAATATAATAAATTAACTTCTCAGAAAAAATCCCTGTTATACCCCCTCCTTTTTACATAATGTCATGAATGTGCTGCTTGGTCTTGGTCATTATCTTTTTTTTCTGAAAAAAAAAAAAAACAAAACTAGTATTACAACTAGAAATTATAAAACTATTAAATGAAAATGAAGCGATAGCTGAAATAATATTCAGAAAAGCTGATATTTAATTCAACTGAACACTGAACACTTTAATTCAACTGAACACTGGACGCTTTAAACAGAACACTTTAATTCAACTGAACACTTCAACTGAACATTTAATTCAACTGATGTGTTCAACAAGAACACTTCTAGAGAAGAGTTGATAGTCGTTAACTCTACTATCGAACAAAGCTTGTGTCATTGTACAAACAGTTGGTACAAGCAGTTTCAAATTCCAGTTTCTCAGAAATTCTGGATACCATATAAAAATATAATAAACAATTGTAATATATGTAATAATTACATGTAGTAAACATGTAAATTGGCAAGACAATGGAAAAACTGAACTTCTTACGCCGTTCGTGCTGTCAAATTGATTGAATTTGCTTAGCTGTATAATCAAATATGTTCTACCTGATCAGAATAAAAATTTAATTTAATTGTTAATTTAATAAAACGTTACTGATTATAATGCCAATTAATTTTAGTCTGGAATAAATATCTCTTGCAGATGTTTATCTAGATAGTCTGGAATAAAAAATATATTCTTACTTAAAAAACCGGTTAAGTTACGTCAAAATCAATGACAAATTGAAGCGCACCTTAGTGGATAGAATTCAAGGTCACGCTTGTGTTTAAGGGTTACCGTGTTAAAGTCAGTACGAAATTGCCCGAATATTTAAAAATTCTAAGGATTCTAAATCTTTATTCCTTTTCGTTTTTTATTAGCGATTTATCCATTTTTTGGTATACTTAAGATTCCTAGCATTGATCTGCACATATAATGATTAGGATGATCTATGAGAAATTACTAATCGGTTATAGGGACACAAAGAGAAAAATAGTAAGTTATCAAGAGTTTAATCTGATTTGTATTTGGGAGTCAAAGAGTTTTTGAACGATCGTGTCGTGGAGATCAGAGGTAAATTGTCTAGACATTTAGGAATTGTAAGGATTGTCGATTTTTTGTGACTTACTCCCTTTGTGATTTTCAAAGATTCCTAGAACTGATATATAGGCATAATGGATAGGATGGTCTACGAGTTATTACCACCGGGTTACAGTTTACAAATAGTACAGGCGTCAAGATTTAATCTGTGAGATATTTAAGAGTCAGGGAGTATTATTATTAGTATTTATTGAAAACCCGTCTTCATACAAAAGGAAAATGACGGAGCACAAAAAAAGAAAAAAGCAAAAGAGCACTGTACAACTAAAGCAATGTAACTAGTGTAGAAGCTAGTTCTAAGCCTGTTTTGAAATCTTTCGGTTGTGTTTCTCCATAAGCTTAGCAACAGCTATAGTAGGATCTACTATATAAAGACTAATGATGAGCTTTGAAATGCGTGTCCAAATTGGGTATCTCAGTAGGCGTTTTACGAAACGGAAAAAAGTGGAGCGGATTTTCAATTTATTAGCATTTGTAAGAACCTTCCAGAAGGGTGCAATATAGAGGGTGTGGGGGAGAGCAACAGTGTTGTACAGCGTTTCCAGAAAACAGCAATTGAGAAGAAGGTTAGTAGAGACTATGGAAGCATATGAAGCTGATATGCTGCATTTGATTTTTTCTAGGAGATGACAAGTCTGAGAAATTGTATTTCCAATGGGAATACACAATAAATGATTTAGTCGGACGGGTGGATCTTCGATTTTCCAAGTACAATTCCATCTGGAAGTGGGACTTTCCAGTTAAAAAGCACTACGTTGGACTTTTCAGCACTGAATTCAAGACCAATTTTAAGTATTCCGTTTGCAGTTTTTGGAACGTCGGACTTGCAGCTTAGCATATATATCCCTTTGAGATCTGACGATAGCCGGATTTACTCTTCTTTTAGCAACCCTTAAAATCATGAGGCGGCGGATCAGGGAGTCAAAGATGCGGCGAACATCATGACTCGCCAATGCGAGTGAATTACTTGTACATGAAGCATCAAGCAGAGCATTAGCAACCACCGCAAGAGCGTCTCCCACGTCCAATGCCATGTTGAAAGACAAATTGACGTAAAGGGCGTCTAACATTTTTCTTCGAGCTCTTTTCTGAACAGTCCTCAATAAACTTGCATAAACTAGTTGATACAGTTATGGGTCGGAAAGATGTGCATTGATTGGAGGTTTTTCATTTTCTCGGAATAGAAGAAAGTTCTCCACACAGAATGTTGACGGAGCCAAATCTTGCGTAAAAATTATCTGCAGCAGTAACGTGAGATGTTCTAAAAGCACAAGACTACCATTTTTTATATGTAGAGCGTGAATTCTATCCATGCTTCGAGACAGCTTTTGCTTAGGGCACATAATAGTATCAGCAACAGACGTTACAGATACTGTATAGTCGGAGTCAGGGAATGCATACAAAATTGGTCAAGCTCTTCACATATTTGTATTCAAGTTGAGGGTCTGGTGTAGAGAATTCGGCCTCACAAAAAGAATACCATAAGATAAAGGAAATCGAAAGAAAAAGGGAAGTTTATGGGATCCTTGGATTTGGGATGTCTTTCTAGTATCACATTAAGACGCTCAGGTTAAAATTTTACAGAAATTTATAAATTATGAGGAAAATAAAATATATCTTCCAGTTGAATACGCCTTTTTGTGATTTATTTCCTTTGCGATTTTCTAAGATTCCTACCATCGATCTATAGAAATATTGGTCATAATTTTTATTTCGATGCTATAAATAGATGAATGCAGGCTAAATAGCTTTAAAAAGAATTCAAGTAACACCAAAACTAACGGCTAATGCTGACAAACTTCTCATGGCAGGGACCATCTGCCACTGACCCTCTTGACAACTTTCTGACCATAACATAGGGTATTGTGCGATATGATCTGACGAGATTGAAAGGAATGAAGCCAGTAATGGCTGCCAAAACCAAACATAGGCGGGGGGCAATCCCCTGGACATATGAAGCGCCAACTGAGGCGCGAAAAAATTCCTTTGGAGAAGAAACTCTCTTGCTAGTAATTTCCACACCTCATCTATATGAGATGAGAAATCTGAGACTCTTTCAAAACTTATTTATCATTTTAGTTTTAAAATTTATTTTTTCGATGAGATTTTTTTGAGCATGTTTGTTTTGTTTGTTTTATATTGTATTTCGCTGATTACGGCTATTACATATTTATTTAAAATTTTCACTGAGGTTGTTTTCACTGTATCGGCGAGTTTCCTCGTTATCTTCTCTTATTTTGTAGTATCAATCCTAAAGATCAAAACGCCGCTAACGGCTGGTAAATGTGGGCAACCATCACTTCTCTTTTGAGGGAAGAGTCCAGCAGCTATTGGTGATGTATTATTTTCTTTTTTGGGGTGTGGAGGCAATGAATCTTTATGGCCTGAGCCTCAACTTAGTTTTGTGTGTTCACCCCCAACAATAAAATAAAACGGTAGTTTTGATCTTTAAACTTTTAACCCATTCGTTTTTCGTGAAAAAATAGAAAAATTTAGGGGTTCCCGTTTTTATTATTATTAATAAACAAGTATTAAAAATGGGATAAAAACAGTAGAACTTCTATATCTTCTTCCAAAGCTAAACCTTTTCATGGAGCCCCTTACAATAATTAAATAAAAACACAGCTTACTAAATAGATTTCCCTCAAAGAAAATAATAATAAAAATATTTATATACATTATATCACAGAAATAATATATATTTCTGTTTTTTTTTTCTCTTTGCATAGCCTAACAGTAGACACCAGCCATTCTATCAACAGAACCTAAAAAAGACTTGATATCCCCTCCTCACATAGGAAATCAGCAATTCAAGATCACATCGTGAAAAAATCGTCACGACTTCATTCTAAGGCACGTAACATTTACCCTTCCATATCTATCCATAATACTAATACGTTACATAGTTCACCCTCTATGAATTCTAGTTCTTCAACCGATTTCAAACCATCTGGAAGGTTATTCCAGGTTATTAACATAGTTCACCCTCTATGAATTCTAGTTCTTTAACCGATTTCAAACCATCTGGAAGGTTATTCCGTATTTAATAATAATTATAATCTATTTACTACCCACAAAAAATCCTGTACAACAAATGTTAGAATGTGGAGTACAAATAAATTAAATACAAAAAAAGATGTAAAACATAGACAAAAAAAACGAAAAATATTAACTATGAAAAAAATTTAACAAGACGATTTTGAGCAGAAAGTCGATCAAGAGCAGTATTTCACAGACTTGAACACATTAGTTTCTGCGCTTTTATGTGTTTTCAGTATTTATTCATTTAGCGATTATTGGCGGTTTTTTGCCTTTATTGAACTTGTTTCTTCTAAGCTCGAGAATCAAGGAATGTGACGGGAACATGAGTATTCTTTGGAGGCCAGACTTGACAGTCCTATCCGGTAAAAACCAATCATTTACATACAAAATGCAATAACTTGTGCCTTAAAATAATAGGCCCTTCCTTCAGCTTAAGCAAACTAAAATAATAAAATAAGGGAAAAATATTTTCCCTTCAAAGAGAGCGAGAAAAAGAGAGAGGGGGCATTTCAGACAGAGTTCTTCGAGGCACTCAATTCATTGACATAACTATAATGGACACTTGATAAATTCCTGATGTTTTTCATCCTTTTTTTATTATTGAACTACCAATGACATCAAAATGAAAACAGTTGTGCAACCTGGGTTTGCTCACTCTGCTCACTCTGTGACAAAGAATTTTTGGGGTTTGAAAGGGCGAAAAAAGCTTCCTAGGTTAGGTTACGTGTTTAATATATGCTATGTATTTATGTGTTTTCCGAATTGTGTTTATTTAGCGATTTTTTGGCGTTTT